>CM055272.1:22978602-23578602 GCA_029237695.1 Conchocele bisecta
GAAATAAAACCGTTCATGCTAGGGGCGGATGTATAGGGGGGGGGGGGTTCCGGGGTTGCAAACCTCCCCCCCCCCCCCCACATCCAGTTCAGCCACGGAGTTTACATAGATCACAGCATACCACCAGTTGGTGTCTTTATTTAGATGCCGTAAAACACAAGGAAAGTGCATTTCTAGACATCTAGATTTCATTTTATTCCGTTGGGGCATGCCCCCGGACCCCCTAGCATACTCAAAGTGGAGCTCAAAAATAAGACAACCCCTCACCCCCCACCCCCCCCCCCCTTCCCCAAATGCTGGATCCGCCCCTGCATGCGATGTATATATTTCTGTTAGTCGTGTTCGACGATTATCATAGGTGTATTAACTTTACCTTGCAAGACCAATAACCAGGTTCCATCCATTTTAAAGATACATTTCGTTTCAGCATATGTGCGGCGGGTGTCCGTAACTACGGGAATGGTCTAGGCATCTTTGGTTTTTAATTTTTCCATACTGTCACACTCACTTTATATCATGGGATCTCTTTCAAAATGCAATTGCCATGGTCGTGTCATTCCAGCGAGCATTGCTACCTATATAATAATTAGAAGTTATGCCGACGGAATCAGAGATGTGTTATATAACTCATGAGAGGCTTTGCCGAGCATGAACTGACATTCACCAGCTCAGTACTGACAAATATTTAGGGTTATATATATCTGTAGCCGATTTCATCAACATTGCAAAGTATACTTTCCTAGCAAAGTATACTTTGAGGGAGCAATCATTGATTTTTCCGAAATGCATTATTTCATGCAGAACTAACGATTGCATATATTTGATGATTACAACTATGTAGAATTATTATACTGAATTTATTACATTATCACAGCCAAATTGGCTGTGATAATGTAATAAATTCAGTATAATAAAAATTAATAAATTTATTCTAAAATTGAAAATTTCTCCCTCAAAGTATACTTTGCTAGGAAAGTATACTTTGCAATGTTGATGAAATAGGCCCCTGGTCCTAACCACGAGTTATTGTCGTCATCCCACACTACCGGGATATGCATATGCATGCATGAGGAAATGACTTCTAGAAACAGGATTACAGCTTAATTGTGTCACCCTGTGATTAGAGAAATGGATGCGTATGGTTCTTCTGGCCAGTCTAGATCCAAGCGTGCATCCGCACAGTCTGACCTGGATCTACAATGCTCGCCAAGCAATCAATGAAACACCCGTCATAATTATCACAAGCATTATATATCGTTATCAGGCTACTGGAGTGTGCTATGTGATCAAGTGATGCACTTGTCACTTGTGATGGGTGTGAAAAATACTTTCGTTTCAGTTGGGACCAACCCGATTGCGAGACGCTGATGGTTGATAATCACGGGGAGGTCTATATCGTGTCAAAGGTCAACCATGGGCGTGGCAAACTAGTGCACCTCCCAGCCAGTGCGTGGGGAAATCGAACCCGTACTCAAGTGGACGAGGGCGTGTTTCTGCCAATATACACTCACAGCCATCAAAATCCTGTTGGTGGAGACATATCTCCGGATGGACATGAGGTTTGTATTATGTACACACATTGACTCGTTCAAGCCATGTGCTTTTCGTGTTCGAGACCGGATATATGCATTTGCTTATATAAACTTCGTCAATTTGTTCTGCCCCTTTTGTACGTATCAAGTACATGTACGTACAACCAAATACAATCGAGTTTTTCGGTAATTAGCCGGTACCCATTTACAGCTGCGTGGACTGAAGCAGTGTGGATAAAGTGGTCTTGCTCAAGGAAACAACGGACGTGTCTGGTGGCGCTCGAACACATGACCGTAAGATCAGCCGTCCGACGCCCCAAACCGCTCGACCAATAGCGAATGCGCAGTTCTATTGCACATACTTTTACGCTTAACATTTAGTTAATTTTCGACTTCATTTACGGAAAATATACTAAAATTTATCAATTGTTTTCATATCGAAAATATTTTTAGGAACGAAATCGCATGTTTTGTCGCATATACATGAATATACATACATAATATGCACACGTGCATTGTAGGTAGGAATTCACTGCAAAATGGTTACAGTTCCCATAATTATGTTCACAAACCAGCAGGAAATCAACCGAAAACCACTAAATGCCTACAACACGTCAGAGGAATACATTATATTAAGTGTCGCTGCTGTGTTGTTTGACTCTCCAAAACATTCGTCAAACTCAAGTGTGCGTAACCAATCATGTTGTATTCTATCCGTCCGCAAATGACCTAGCTTCAAGAAAACAAAATCGCTACAAATTTCAACTTCAACCGATTCAGAAGTTATCGCAGTTGCAACACCAACAATGTAGGCAGGCCAATGTCGCAGGCTAGACAAAGTGTATTGGAGTATAGAAGCGAATACATGTGACACACGTACACGTACATTCAGGTGCTGATCAAGACGTACAACCACGTGATCTACTGGCCCGTGCCGGACGGCGATTACTACGGTCGCCTACAGAAGACGGACGGACTGCGCCACGTTTCGTATCACCACGAGACGCGCGGGGAGGCAGTTTGTTGGGACGCGCAGGGATCCGGATACTTCACACTGGGAGAGGGTGACAACTCGCCCCTATACTACTATTCACGGCGCAATGAATCGGTGCAGTTGGGTGAAATATTGGGATGAAATGTGTTTCTCGGAGTCGTTGTTTTACAGCCTTCCCTTAACCCTTTCACCACTAAGTAACTGGAATGGAGTTTGATATGTTAAGTTTGCACCCAATCCAACCGTCACAAGATTTTTTGTTCTTAAAATTATGAAAATTACTTTCAAAAGTGCAGATACTGATGAGACGGCTCTTACTAGCCGACTCATCTGGATATTTACGGTTTGCATGAACCGCTATAATAGCGGGTTCAATGTTAATAAATTCAAGGCATGGACTCCAGGTTATAAATCATTTTTCGTACTCATCTCAGAGCCGTTATATGCAACGGATCTCATATATGCATAGACATTGATGAAACAAAATAAGAAAGACTAGATTAAGTGTAGTTCTGATCATAAATGTACCTCGTCTGGAAAAAAAATGGGGATTGGTAAATAAATGTGCATAATGTTGAAAAAGAACTACATGTAGCATATGCAACGACACACACCTACTGTGCGCCACCATTTCAGTCCATGTTAAGAAAAAAAGAAAATAAATGAGCTTCGATAAGTCAGTGATGGTCGCAAACTAGTTCTACGTATATAACTCTGATTGCATTTCATTACATAAGAGTTAATGACGGAGTTACTGCAGTATTTCCAAAATGTACGTTTGAAGCGTTCTTTGTTTACTTTCTACTTCGAGGAGAGTGACTTAATTTTGCTAATACACACTTTATTAGGTAAGTTCGTGGTAATAGTTTTGTGTCATATTGTAGAAAATTCTCTCAATCACAATATGACACACAACTATTGCCACGAACTTACGTAATAAAGTGTGTATTAGCAAAATTAAGTCACTCTCCTCGAAGTAGAAAGTAAACAAAGAACGCTTCAAACGCACATTTTGGAAATACTACAGTAACTCCGTCATTAACTCTTATGTAATGAAATGCAATGCAATCAGAGTTATATACTTAGAACTAGTTTGCGACCATATAGTAAAATTTTCTCTCAATCAAAATATAGCGCAGTCCCTTGCTATATTTTAGTGCGCGAAGTGTAAATGCTATTAGCACATCTTTTCGATGTAGCATGGATAAGCGATACAGAACAACCCGTTGCATATAAAGCGAAAAACGTACAGCTAGTCGCAAGCATGCCTCGGCGGGGGCCAATTGTATGTACTATAACATAATTAGATACTACGTCATATCCTATCAACTTAAACTGCATATCTGTACTAGAATATTGAGGTGAAATATTGGGATAAAATATGTTTCTCTGAGTCATTGTTGTACAGCCTTCCCTTAGCCCTTTTACCCCTTTCAAGTAACTGGAATCGATTTTCATATGTTAATTGTGCACCCAATCCAACAGTCACAAGATGATTTTCAGACTAGTCAATTTATGAAAAGGGGGTATTTTTTGTTCTCAAAATTATGAAAATTACTTTCAACAAGTTACGAGCCGGCTCATCTGGATCTGTACGGTTTGCATAAACCACTATAGCGGGCTTGTGGGGTCAAAGGGTTAATACATTTAAGGCCTGGACTACAGGTTATAAACCTTTTTCCTACTCAACTCAGAGCCGTTAAAAGCAATGGGTCTCATATTATGCCTAGCCATTGATAAAACAGAATAAGAAAGAATAGATTAAGTGTAGTTTTGTATCGTAGTTCTGAACCCAAATGTACCTTGTCTGGAATAAAATGGGGATTGGTAAATAAAAGTACATAATGCTGAAAAATAACTACATATAGTGTATGCAACGGCATATCCCTACTGTACGCAACCTTTTCAGTTCATGTTAAGAAAAAACAAAAAAAACAAAAGATCTTAGATATTAATTAATTAAGTCAGTGCTGGTCGCAAACTAGTTCTAAGTACCGGTACATAACTCTGATTACATTTCATTACACTGCATTACATAATAGTTATGACGGAGTAGTATTTCAAAATGTGCGTTTGAAGCGTTCTTTGATTACTTTCTACTTTGTGGAGAGTGACCTAAGAATATTGCTAATACACACTTTATTAGGTAAGTTTATGGTAATAGTATTGTGTCATATTGTAGAATTGTCTCTCAATAAAAATGTAGCGAAGTATGAACGTCAACGCCCTGCAGTCTCTTTCTGTATTTTAGTGCAGCTAGTCGTAAACATGTTTGAGCCAACTGTATGTACTATAGCATACTAGTAATCAGATACTACGTCATGTCCTATCAGCTTAAATTGCATATCTGTACTTGAATATTGAGGAGGCATAACTTATGCTGGTCTGTGTCTACAGTGGCCACACAGTGAAATCAATAAGCCGGGTTTTGTCAGATCGTAGTCCATTTGATGTTACAGATGTTACTTAAATGAATAAATGTATACACATGAATGAGGGGTGTTAAAAAGGTAGCTCATTTCAGTGGCGACCGATTCATCATCAACGAAATGCAAATGAGGCCTCTATAGAAAACACATCGGGTGCTTAATACGGCTTTAACATATTGTGCTGTTCTATGCAATAAATGAAATCTAACATTTGTGTTGATTTAATAATATTTACACTGTCCTTGAATTCATAATGAAAAGGCCCATTCAACGTATTGCGTTGATCATGTTCATACCCCAGTACATTATATTAGCCCCACGTGACGTCGCGCGACGTTGTTGATTCGTTAAAGTATGTTTGACGTCATTAGATTACGTGACGTTCATCGTCGTTGTCAATAACGTGACTCTATTGACCGGCAACGTTGCTGTTCCATGAATGCGACAAAACGACGTAAAACAATAATATTCCTAACTTTTACGCCGTATTTGATTATTTACATCTTTGAAACTATCCGAAAATGCAGTGCAATTATAAGTAATAAAACCGTGGGCAGTTGCGTTTACTGTATTATGAACAACAGTTGGTCTGTTTAAAGTGCGTGGAGTTACACGCATTTTAAACAGACCAACTGTTGTTCATAATACAGTAAACGCAACAGCCCATGGCTTTATTCCTTAATGAGATTTATTAAACTCGTTAACTGATTTCATAGCCTCGCTTCTTATGAAATGAGTAAACTTGTTCAATAAAAATCATATTAAATTATCACCAATGTAAGATCCTCTATGTACGCAGTCGTAGAGGCTGTAGAAATTACATAATGTACGTTAGAACAAAAATAAAGCCATTGCAATTGGAGAAAACAGAGGTCAAATTGTATTACTTTTTTTGGGTCTCAGATGATGGCGTATATAGTCAATATGTTGTTGTTTACTTTATAAATAGCAAATGACATACGTGTACATCAATAAATCGCACAGTTTTATTTTAGCAACTTCCGAAGAGGTTTTCGTTGTATTCATGTACATGATGTATTACAAAAACATATTTCTCTACTCTCTACGGGACTTTACTCATGTGAATGTCACTAGCGCTTAGGAACGTGGGCTGGTGACACTCCATCAATGGCGCAGTTGAGTTGGCAATGATTCGATGCCCCGATTCTAACCGTCGGCAGCTTGTCTGTCTTTTTCAAAACATGACGAGATAGATATATGACCTACGAATTAAACACTTTAAAATCGGTTCACTATTTCCGAAATTTGAAAATTATATTTGACATATTCGTTATGCTAAATGCATACCAAATTCCCGTGTTTACCAACATGGTTTTGTATTTTCGTAATGTTAGCAACTTGAACTGAAAATGATGTTTCTTAATTTGAGTATTGAAATGCTGATCTAAATTGCATTACTTTTTTAATTGCCCTCGTAAAATGAATATATTTAAATGAGTTATACATGCTGTCACGATTCGTATATTTGGATCAGTTCGTTGTAATCAATCAAGACTTTTGTGCTCCCAGTATATTTTCACTCAATATGTGGATTTGCAAATTATGGTAACTTCAATGGTATACATGTAGAATTAAAAAAGCGGAGACATGCGCAGTATCATTTTCCGTATTTGTACTGAAATCGAAGGCAATTGAATTGGTCAGTGAAAGAAGTGGGCCAAGTTCTTATGGACGTATCCCACTTATTTCGCTGTCCTCTTCAAATATACATACATTGCACAGAAAATATTAGTTTGAGAATATCATGAAACTATGGGTGAGTGAAACGGTCACCAGTGCTTCCATTAACAGGAATTGGACTTAAATACTCCCTGAAATTGATCCACTTATTCTTGAAATTTGTAGATTTCTTCTTTGTCTATATACACACAAATCTGAAAGTTTCATAAATATAAAAAAGAATTCCTCAAAGTCAATATTAATGAAAGTACTTGGTAAATTATACGAGAACCATTGACGGACGGGGCGGGGAAGCAAGGAAGCATCGGTAAAATACGAGAACATAACGGCATTTTGTGCAACCGTTGAGGGGCCGGACGGGTGGAGGAAGACAGCGGGCGTGACGGTAAAATACGACAAGGCGATATTTTGTGCGGACAGCTGAACCATTCACGGACCGGACAAGGAAGGAAGACAGCGTGTCACGGTAACAATACGTGTAGTGGGACGTGGCGGCATTTTGTGCGGGCAGTTTAAGCCACTGAGGGACCAGGCGGGGCAGACAGACAGCGTGTGTGACGGGCGGGTACACAATGAAGGCGACCGGATTATGTTTGTGTATAATTGTACACAGCGTGGTCACGGGAGACGACTCCAAAGCCGCGCAGGACGGTAAGTACAACTATATTCGCAGACAGGTAACACTACTTAATATACAACGACATAACCCACTATATTAGCGTGCGACAGGTTGGGGGCATCGGACACAAGATGAAGACTGAGACATAAGTCCAAGAAAATAGCCAATGTCAAACGGCTACCTGTCACATCCATCTCTGTAGGATACGTAGGTTTAATTTCGTCGACCGACACTATTCTATTTCAGAGGTCATTCCATTCCTGTTCGGTATGTTTAAGTAACATAAGAGTCGGACAGATCGGGTTGCATCGCATGCCGTTACGTTAGTAATGCGCGTGCACGAATTATCAAATATTTCAAGTAACGAACATGTCTGTTCATTTGGACTAACATATATATGGCACATGTGATAATTGTTAGGAGATTGTTTGATCATCCTAAAATTTCCTTTTCGGTTTCAGTACCATCATTCTCTGATGGTGTCAACGTTGGAATCGTCACCAGCGGACGCATCAAAGAGGCATCCGGTATCTGCGCCAGCAGGCGACACGCGAACGTGCTGTACACGCACAACGACTCCGGCGGCACGCATCGGATATTCGCCATTGACGCAACTTCCGGTCAGGTCGTTGCCACCATCAACATAGCAGAAGCCGAATTTAACGATTGGGAAGACATTGGTAAGGATCAGAACAGAATGTCTGAAGCTGCACCATACGTGATAAACTCGCGATGCAAGTCTAAGTTCGGTAAGTAAATGTATTATAAATATGTTACCGAACTTGGACTTGGGTCACGAGTAACTTCCCCTAGAACATCTTCCGCGGCATCATCGGCGTTATACGTAATTGCCAAAAGGGAGAAGATTATAAGGTTCGACAATGTCCAGCCCGTGTGTAAACGTTTGCCGTGCTACGAGAGAACGGTTTGGTCCCAAAGGCCATGGGCCGCGGATTCAAACAGTTCCCGAGAACAGTTTGACTCGGGAGCTGTGCGAACCCACGGTCTACGGCCTTGGGGTTCAAACAGTTCATGAGTGCCACGGCAAACGTTTACCCATGACTGGACATATTCGAACGTTATTGTTACATTTCCGTCGGCAATATCTTGTAATTTGAACATGTATGCAGTTCTTTCGGTACTTTGATAACACGTCCATTCAAACAGCTGATTTACACGTACATATTCCGTTGTGAACTGGTCTGGTGACGTAATGGCGCGCTCTAGTAATGTGTTGAGACATATGCATTTCTTAAGTTTTGGCTTGGCCCCGGAATAAGCATTGTATACAGCCATGGTCAAACACCACGCGCTGTACGTTTGAACACGGCTGTGAGATGTGTCAAACAACGGCAGGCATGTAACCCCTTGCCAGACTTTCATAAATGTCACATTAATGTTTGTCTAGGGATGATGCTTCACTACGCACACCCCCATATCCATATTCTCAAGGTCAAGGTCATTTATTTACTTGTAATTTTCACCGGTTTTGTAACAGAAATGCGTTAAAGTTATTGTTATTTCACAATATCTCTTTAACCCCTTGCCAGACTTTAATATTTCACATCAATGTTTGTCTACGGATGATGCTTCATTACGCACACCCCCACATCCAAATTCTGAAGGTTAAGGTAATTTATTTACTTTTAATGTTCACCGGTTTTGTAACAGAAATGCGTTAAAGTTTGTTTTTTCACAATATCCCTTTAACCCTTGCCAGACTTTGATAATATTTCACATCAATCTTTGTCTAGGGATGATGCTTCACTACGCACACCCCCACATCAAAATTATCAAGGTCAAGGTCATTTATTTACTTTTAATGTTCACCGGTTTTGTAACAGAAATGCGTTAAAGTTATTGTTTTTTCACAATATCTCTTTAACCCCTTGCCAGACTTTGATAATATTGTACATCAATGTTTGTCTAGGGATGATGCTTCACTACGCACACACACCCCCACATCCAAATTCTCAAGGTCAAGGTCATTTATTTACTTTTAATGTTCACCGGTTTTGTAGCGGAAATGCGTTAACGTTATTGTTTTTTCACAATAATATCTCCTTAAACCCTTGTCATACTTTAATAATATTTCACATCAATGTTTGTCTAGGGATGATGCTTCATTACGCACACACCCACATCCGAATTCTCAAGGTCAAGGTCATTTATCTACTTGTAATGTTCACCGGTTTTGTAACCGAAATGCGTTAAAGTTATTGTGTTTTCACAATATCTCTTTAACCCCTTGCCAGACTTTCATAATATTTCACATCAATCTTTGTCTAGGGATGATGCTTCATTACGCACACCCCCACATCCAAATTCTCAAGGTCAATGTCATTTATTTATTTGTAATGTTCACGGTCAATTGCCTCGGCTGGCGCGATACCGCTTCCGTGGCGGAATTCTTGTTTTATATCGGACTACATTTGTACCAAACAAATGGCTTCAAAGCGAAATATATGTGGTTTGGTGAACAATATGTTGCGTGATTAACGTCACTATGTGTGCAAATATTCTTCTTTTTTTTCATTCGACAGGCGATGCTTTAGACAATAAACGACGCCATATGTGTAGGAACAATATATATCTAGATCCACTAAACACAAACATGCGCCATCATTTTTTCTGTTATTTTTCTTTGTTCCGAGGAAATGCTATGTCATGAAAAACGACATTTTCATTTCAAGCTATCAAATGCCATTCATATGGAAGCATCCTGGTGCCAATGCTAAACTAGTTGTATCTCTTAATTATGAGATACTAACTCCTAATTATGAGATAGTATCTCCTATTTAGGAGTTATTATCTCCTAAGTATGACTTACTATATCCTAATTAGGAGTTAGTATCTCATATAGTATCTCCTAATTAGGACATACTACCTCCTAAGTAGGACTTACTATCTGTGTCAATGCTAAACAATGTTTTATCTCCTAATTAAGAGATACCTAGTCCTGCTTAGGTGATAGTAAGTCCTAATTATGAGATACTAACTCCTAATTAGGAGTTAATATCTCCTAATTAGGACTTAGCATCTCGTAATTAGGAGTTCATATATCCTAATTAGGACTTAGTATCTCCTAAATAGGAGTTAGTATCTCCTAATTAGGAGATAAATATAGTTTAGCATTGACACCAGGACGCTTCTATACATTCACTTTTCACTGAAAATAGCGCATTGGATGATACAAAAGTTGGGAACAAGTTATTTTGACACCCTAGGTATATCTACGTGTATCAAAAGTTTCACCCAACTAAAATGTGCCGGTATTGCTCACTGAAACAATTTGGCTGAAAACATCCGCTGTGGACGCATTTTAAAAATAGCCTGTTGTAAATCGGCTTTCCTACGTTATATCTTAGACTTATAGTTCACATATTGAATGTTTAGTAAATTAATTTCGAGAAATTAATTTATTAAACATTTAAAATGTGAACTATAACTATTAGCTCTTGTTACATGTGGACTGTGTCCTGGATTGTTGTGTACCAGAGATAATGCGAAGCAATTGCATCTGCTTCCTATTTTGTTTCTGATGTTACACCATCGCCTGCGTTAAACTTGCCCAGATGTCAACGTTTCTGTAACACCTATTGGTAATCACAACACGTAAGCAAGTAGTTTGATTGACTGAGCCTGAGCTACATTCAAACGTTGGCAACATTGGAGTAGTGTATGACGTCATTTCGGGTAAAATGAGTTAATATGTGGCGGTGACAGCCAATCAAGCTGGTTGATGCCAAGCGCACTATTCAAGCATTTTGATTTGACAAACATTGGCAAGATGAACGCAGGCGGTGTTGTATTTGTTATAGGAATTAATGGCATTTTTGTGGAATTTATCGGGGTATAAACTTGGAAAAGTCGCGAGAATACTGGACGAGGCCTTCCGGCCTTCGTCCAGTATTCCCGCGACTTTTCCAAGTTTATACCCCGATAAATTCCACAAAAAGGCCATTCATTCCTATAGTGAACCGGAAGGCCTCGTCCAGTATAACCGCGACTTTTCCAAGTTTATATCCCCGATAAATTCCACAAAGAGGCCATTCATTCCTTATAATTCCTGCATTTGAAATAAATTCATGAAGAAAATGCGTTTATTTTCCGTTTTCTTAAGAATTATTTTAGCTGCGCCTCACGGTTACGGAAAGTAGTTCGGCGTGGGAGTTTACTGGGATATAAATTTTGGACAGAGACTTGCTACGGGCCAATCAAATGTTAGGGAATTGTGTAAATATTTTTGTGCTGGAATTATTACAGCGTGCGGACCGTGTCCTGGATTGGATGAGCCCTGTGTTTACATCGGGGACACGGGCAGTCTGCATGGCGGGGTCAACATCATATACAGAATCCGGGAACCAGACACGCTCCAGCTCAACATGACTACAGACCTAGACGATTTCCTCAAATTCAGGTCAGGATATGTGCTTATCAAATATTCTTACATACATTCTCGACTGAGAGGCATATGTATCAGGTAACGAGCTTTGTATTGGCCGACTACACACTGACTGATATCATATTGCTGTATCGGGAATTGACCTGATACGAATATCCTGGTTACAACACATTGGCAAATGACGTTTCATTGATCGAAAGGCGTCACATGACGTACGTTACCCAATTACGTCAGTGTAACGACGTCACGGAAACAATTTCGCGTTATTTTCAACGAAAATAACTTCCTAATTGTTCATTTTGTAGCCTTATATCTTACATGATAAATAGAATAGCATGCTAGTTTATTTTGATATCCGATGTATCAAGCTCGATTAAGAAACGGTAGGAATTCCTCGGCGAGTCTCGTAATTCATACGCGTTTCCTAGCCTCGCCTGATAAATTTGATATCAAAAGACACTAGCCTGGTATTTTCTATACATCAGTTTTGTTTGAGTTAAAAAGTAGCAGAACTACAGTATAAGTGTTATCCTTAGAGTGCGGAAAATGTACGTAAATTGTCTTTTATTTATATTTTGTCTTCTTTCTCAATAAATCATGGTTTGACAACACTAATTATCGAATCAATTTCATCGGAAATAACCCTAAAGTGCTGCCAAACTATATTTGTGTTTCTAAAAATTACAAATCATGAAAGAAAAAGAAATCAGCAAAGGACAAAATTTCATTCGGTATAGTAAGGAATATCATATTATGTAACATGCACTTGGTCGGGAAGGCAGACACTGGCGTAGGCAAATGTTAGATACACAAGTATTAAACTATCGCTGTGTGCGGATCGTAGAGCCGTATTATAACAGTTAAAATGTAGTTGTGTTGTAATAATTCCAGCACAAAAATATTTACACAATTCCCTAACATTTGATTGGCCTGTAGCAAGTCTCTGTCCAAAATGTACAACCCAGTAAACTCCCACGCCGAACTACTTTCCGTAACCTTGAGGCGCAGTTAAAATAATTCTTAAGAAAACGGAAAATAAACACATTTTCTTGATGAATTTATTTAAAATGCTGGAATTATGAATTTATTTCAAATGCTGGAATTATAAGGAATGAATGGCCTTTTTGTGGAATTTATTTTATCGCCAATTGTTTATTTTTATCGCCAATTGCGAAAGTGGCTTTTCCAAGTTTATACCCCGATAAATTCCACAAAAAGGCCATTCATTCCTATAATATAACCAACAACAATGTAGCACTAGCAATTAGGAAGTTTGACTGCGTTATTGAGTGCGTTATTTCCCTTACGGAATTGAATTTGCTGGGTGTGTTGAATAAGACAGGCGCCAGCCTCTCTTTATAGATGTGTCCACAAACTCATGTACCTTTCAGTAATATAGGGGCATATATTTACAGTTTGTATACGGATTTATCGCGACTTATACAACTATTGGAGGTCGTGGGTTCCCGGAAATGCATGGAAAAAAATACTTTTTTTACGGATGAGACTTACAATCATGGTTTCGTCTCTATGTGACATAGCTGTTGCTTCTCTGTCATTTACAACATGTCTGAACATCTACACGGAGTAATACTCAAATGAGAGATTAGTCCCAGCATAAAGACAGAACCACGGTCACAGTGACAGTCGAATTCGGACCGCCGAGTGACATGCTTATGATTTAGCTGTTCTTTCAACGAATGCATGAGAATCACATAGAGTTCACCCGTAAAGTAGTCATTATTGTCCATTTTTAAAATATGCAATGTAACTCTGCAAAACTCTACACCTTTCATTTCAGCTGGGAGCAACATGACTGTGAAACTCTGTTGGTTGATAATTTCGGCGAAGTGTATATCGTGTCAAAGGCCCGTTACGGGCGTGGCAATTTAGTGCACCTGCCATCCAATGCGTGGGGCAATCAAAGCCATGTGCTGCTGGAGGAGGGCGTGTTTCTGCCATTTTACGCCAATGAATGGGGTCCAGTGGGCGGGGACATATCTCCCGACGGCACCGAGGTTTGTATAGAAGATTGTTTCAGAACCGGACCACACAGAAAGCCGTGGTGCTCCTAATTTCATAGATGTCAATGAGATTTGTCTAATGCATTGTCATCATGGGCAATCCCGCACCACACATTCGTCTGAAATACAGTGGAACCCAGAGAAGCATCTACAAGCATGTCTGGTTTTGATGTGCATTGCATTGTGAAAGTAATTTCGCATATTTCATTGAACCTAATTTCAGTAGTTACCTATGCCTGTATATTTCGTACAAATTGAATGCCATTTGACCGAGATATTCAGGTTTCATAGACATTCAGTCAAAGACATTCAGTCTGGCTACTTTATATAGCAGCCATACATACATGTATGGACCAACGGGAATAAATACGCAGCTATGTTATAGTACACTTTCATTAGTTTGTGGGCAAACGCTTTTAACAGAGATTTTAACCATTCAGTTAAGGATTTAACAGTCCGTTAAGGATTTAACAGTCCGTTAAGCTAACTGGTGTTTTGAACAACCGGGCCCAGGTAAAGTATCACTCAAAGACAATGACCGTTCTGTAAGACCAAATACTCCCATCACTGAAGCAAACATTGCTGTGGTGAAAGCTGTTCTAGAAGAAGATACCCGTTTGTCTGTCAAAGAGATAATTAGTAATACTGGCTTTTCAGAAGACGACGTTCCTTCAATTCTGACCAATCGTTTACATGTATGAACAATTTCTGCTAGGTGTATCCCTCAATGCCTAACTAAAAACAAGGTGCATGATCACGTGGTTACAACAACAACAACGTCGGCACAGACTTATGTCGTTTTTGCAAATAATCGATTTTCGTGTCACAAAAACGACAGAAGTTTGGGCGAAAATACAGAAACCACCAAATGCAGCTTAACAAGACAAGTTTGATGCGCAATATTTCATCAAAATCCGTTACCTAATAAGGACACTATAAAATAATACGTACTTTGAATCGGTACTTCTTGTTGTTATTAGTACCACGTGATCATACACATAGAAAAAGCAAAAGAGCGAATGGTTTGAAATGCGCTAACATTTTTTTCTAGGTCATGTCAGATTTGTTAACAGGTGATGAAACATTGGTATATACATGTTTGATCCCCATAGGAGTGCAGATACCAAACAATGGAAGTGCAAAGACGAATCGCTTCCGTGTATCGCTACTCGGTGATTAAGTTAAAAGAAGATATTGTACTCTATATTACTTAATTCATATAGACCTGTGATGCAAGTACCTTGTCCAGCTGGAAGTGCGGTTGCTGGTACGTGTATTTTTTTTCAAAAAACGTTGTTTTGAAGAAAGTCAAAAGATTGCACGCAAATTTACGTCCCATTAACGGCTTAAACGATGTGCACATAATCCATGACCATGCATATGTGTAAGGAAGCGAATGCGCTATTTGCTCAAGACATGCAATACCAGTTTTCCACATTTGTACTCAAGGTGTTGATGAAGATGTACAATGCCGTACTGTACTGGTACGTGCCGGACGGCGACTACTACAGCGCCCTCAGTCGATCGGGCGGGTTCGACCTACCGTACCATGTGGAGTGGCAGGGAGAGGCGGTGTGCTGGGATGCAGAGGGCGCCGGGTACTTCACTCTCGGGGAGGGGCGCGAGATGCCCCTATATTACTACTCACGGGATAATGGCACGGTGCAAACAGACTCGATGTCTTCTGATTTATTGGACGAACAGTGACAGCGTCAAAAATTGGTCGTTATGAATGAATGGGTTGCAATGGGTCGTGTTATTGAGAAGTGTTGTTCTTTGATAAATGATAAATAAATCCTCTCTAAAATGGACACCAAAAAACCTGAATGTGTTAACTTTTCATAATTACAGCACAAAAACATGTACACAATTCCCTAACATTTGATTGGCCCGTAGCAAGTCTCTGTCCAAAATTCATATCCCAGTAAACTCCCACGCCGAACTACTTTCCGTAACCGTGAGGCGCAGTTAAAATAATTCTTAATAAAACGGAAAATAAACACATTTTCTTGATGAATTTATTTCAAATGCTGGATTATAAGGAATGGATGGTCTTTTTGGTGAATTTATCGGGGATATAAACTTGGAAAAGTCGCGGGAATACTGGACCAGTATTGCCGCGACTTTACCAAGTTTATACCCCGATAAATTCAACAAAAAGGCCATTCATTCCTATAATGAATGTCATTGTAAGCTGTATTATTTCTGCACAACGTTGCATGACGTCACAGGACGTTACCAATTTAATGAAAATACGAGTACATTCAGAGCTCGTATTTTCATTTGGTCCCGTCATGTGATGTCGTTTTACCAAGTAAATGTCCACGTAATGTATTGGACGAATACGTACTGACTGATAGTAGTAGTAGTAGTATTCATTATTTCCTCCTTGAAGGGGAGAGCATGGTAGACATGTTACAAACGAAACAAAATACATGGCTAATACAAAATAGATGTGCTGCGTGGTGGTTGATAAAAGAAGACCGGCGTAGTGAAAAGTATTCCTAATCACGAGCTCAGTATTCGTTTACTTGCATCTATGTAGAAATGACGCCAGTATAGCAGCAATGACGCATTTCCGTTAACCAATCAACTGATTTCCATGGCCATATCCTTTGGATATCGAGAACATGTCCCGTAAATACGTTCATACTACTCTTGGTCACAGTGTACGATTAATTAGATTTACTTCTTTTTATAAACTATAATGTGTGCAAATTTTAAAAATAACAATTTTGTTTAATCGTGACATATTTTTCATGAAATAATGATCTCCTGATCATTCTCACAGTGTTACAGTATGTATTGTTCACCAACTTACGAATAAAACCGTTCATGCGATGTATATATTTGTGTTAGTCGTGTTCGACGATTTTCATAGGTTTATCAGCTTTACCTTGTAAGGCCAATAATCAGGTTCCAGTAGCCGATTTCATCAAAATTGCAAAGTATACATTTCTAGCAAAGTATACTTTGAGGGAGTAATCATTTATTTTTCCCGAAATGCATTATTTCATATATAACTAAAGACTGCATACAGTTGATGATTAAAACTATGCAGCATTATTATACTGAATTTATTACATTATCACAGCCAAAATGGCTGTGATAATGTAATAAATTCAGTATAATAAAAAATAATAAATTTATCATAAAATTGAAAATTTCTCCCTCAAAGTATACTTTACTTTGCTAGAAAAGTATACTTTGCAATGTTGGTGAAATCTGCTACAGATCCATGTTAACTTAAAGATAACATTCGTTACAGCATGTGTGCGGCGGGTGTCTGTAACTACCGTAATGGTCCAGGCATCTTTGGTTTTCAAATTTTCCTCAGCGCAGAGGCATACTGTCACATTTACTTTACATCCTGGGACCGCTTTCAAAAAGCAATGGCCATGGTTTAGTGATTCCAGCCAGTATTGATACATATACAATAATTAGAAGTTATGCCGACTGAATCAGAGAGGTGTTGTATGACACATGAGAGGCGTTGCCGAGCATGAAATGAGATTAATGCACGAGACTGAGATTCACCAGTTATGTCCTGGCAAGGATTTAAGGTTATTTGTCTCTGGTCCTAGCCACGAGTTATTGTCGTCATCCCCCAATAGCGGGATATTAATTTTACACGTGTGAGGAAAACATGATTACAATTTAATTGTGACTGTGATTAGAGAAATGGATTCGTATGGTTTTTCTGGCCAGTCTCGATCCAAACGTGCTTCCGCACCGTTTGATCTACACTGCTCGCCATTCAATCAATGCTACGAGTTATATGGCTACTGGAGTGTGCTACGTGATCACGTCATGCACTTTCACAAATTTCATGAGTCTCGTTTCGTCAGTTACAGCTACATGCATAGTCGCGAATTGATAGTATCAACTAATATGCAAAACAACAAGCGCAACGAAGCATGGCGCTACACATGAAACCTGCGATGGGTGAGAACATTACTTTTGTTTCAGTTGTGACCAACCCGATTGCGAGACGCTGATGGTTGATCATCACGGGGAAGTCTATATCGTGTCAAAGGTCAATCATGGGCGTGGCAAACTAGTGCACCTCCCAGCCAGCGCGTGGCGAAATCGAACCCGTACTCAAGTGGACGAGGGCGTGTTTCTGGCACTATACACTCACAGCCATCAAAATACTGTTGGCGGAGAGATATTTCCTGATGGCCATGAGGTTTGTATTATGTACACATATTGACTCGTTCAAGCTATGCGATTTGTATACATAATTTATACAGTGTTCGAGACCGGATATAAGCATTTGCTTATTTAAACTTCGTCAGTTTCTTCGGCTCCTTTTGTACATGATCAAATGCTATGCATAAGTACATGTACATACAATCAAATTCAATCGAGATTCCCGGTAATTAGCCGGTACCCATTTACAGCTGTGTGAACTGAAGTAGCGTGAATAAAGTGTATTGCTCAAGGAAACAACGGACGTCTCTGGTGGGGCTCGAACACACGACCGTATGATCAGCAGTCCGAATCCCTAGACCACTCGACCGATAGCGAATGCGGATTTCTATTACGCATTTTCTCTTAACATTTAGTCAATTTTCTACTTCACTATATTTAGCAACAAAATCGCATGGCTTGTCGCATATACATGTATGTACATACATAATATGCAGACGTGAATAACGCATCGCAGGTAGGAAGTCACTGTACAATGATTTCTATTCCCATAATTATGTTTACAAACTAGCAGAAAATCAATCGAAAACCACGAAATGCATACTAAACGTTAGAGGAATACATCATATTAAGTGTCGCTGTTGTGTTGTTTGACTCTCCAAATCATTCGACAAACTCAAGTGTGCGTAACCAATCATGTTGTATTCTATCATTGAATAAATGACCTAACTTCAAGAAAAACATTGCTACAAACTTCAACTGATTCATAAGTTATCACAGTTGCAACATCAGAAATGTAGGCAGGCTAATGTCGCAGGCTGGACAAATTGTATTGACGTATAGAAGCCAAGACACGTGACACACATACACGTACATTCAGGAGCTGATCAAGAAGTATAAACCACGTGATCTACTGGCCCGTGCCGGACGACGACTACTACGGTCGCCTATTGAAGACAGTGGCAGGCGGTGGGATGGGACGCGCAGGGATCCGGATACTTCACACTGGAAGAGGGGGACAACTCGCCCCTATATTACTACTCACGGCGAAATGAATCGACGCAGTCGGGCGCAGGGCCTGGTGAAATATTGGGATAAAATATGTTTCTCTGAGTCGTTGTTGTACAGCCTTCCCTTAGCCCTTTTACCCCTTTCAAGTAACTGGAATGGATTTTGATATGTTAATTTTGCACCCAATCCAACAGTCACAAGATGATTTTCAGACAAATCCATTTATGAAAAGGGGGTATTTTTTGTTCTCAAAATTACTTTCAAAAAGTGCAGATCCTGACGAGACGGCTCGTTACGAGCCGGCTCATCTGGATCTGTACAGTTTGCATAAACCACTATAGCGGGCTTTTGGGGTCAAAGGGTTAATACATTTAAGGCCTGGACTACAGATTATAAACCTTTTTCCTACTCAACTCAGAGTCGTTAAAAGCAATGGGTCTCATATATGCCTAGCCATTGATGAAACAGAATAAGAAAGAATATATTAAGTGTAGTTTTGTATCGTAGTTCTGATCCCAAATGTACCTCGTCTGGGAAAAAATGAGGATTGGTAAATAAAAGTACATAATGCTGAAAAAGAGTAATCAGATACTACGTCATATCCTATCAGCTTAAACTGCATATCTGTACTTGAATATTGAGGAGGCATAACTTATGCTGGTCTGTGTCTACAATGGCCCCACAGTGAAATAAATAAGCCGGATGTTGTCAGATCGTGGTACATATGACTATTCCATGCACAGCTGCTGTTACAGATGTTACTTCAACGAATCCATGTATACACATGAATGAGGGGTGTTAAAAACTCATTTCAGTGGCGGCCTAACAAATACACCAGTAGCATTATGTTTGAAATAGTATCCGACAGTGCAATAACATGGTGTATTAAACTCATAATACAAGTGTAAACCATATGCAAATGAGGCCTCTATAGAAAACACGTCGGGTGGTTATTACGGCTTTAACGAATTGTGCTGTTATATGCAATGAATGAAATATACAGTTGTGTTGATTAAACTCGTTGACTGATTTCATAAGAAACATTAAACTTGTTTAATAAATATGATATTAAATCATCACCAATGTAAGATCCTCTATGTACACAGTCGTAGACGCTGCAGAAAATTGCATAGTGTACATTAGAACAGAAATGAAGTCATTTGCATTTGGTGAAAACAGAGGTCAAACTCTATGTGCACTTAAAGGTATTGTGTCTCAGATGATATTAGTATGATTATATTCAGTATGCTGTTTTCTACTGTATGTACAGCAAATGACATATACCAATACATCGCTCAGTTTTATTGTATCAAATTTGGAAGAGGTTTGCGTTGTATTCATGTATTACGAAAACATATTTCTCTACGAGACTTTACTTATGCGAATGTCACTAGCGCTTAGAAACGCAGGGCTGGTGCACTCCATTCAATGACGCAGGGCTGGTGGCACTCCATTCAATGACGCAGGGCTGGTGGCCACTACATCCATTGACGCAAGGCTGCTGGTGGGCGGCAGGGCTGGTGGCATCCATTCAATGACGCAGGCTGTGCATCCATTCAATGACAGGGCTGGTGGCACATCCATTCAATGACGCAGGCTGGTGGCACTCCATTCAATGACGCAGGGCTGGTGGCACTCCATTCAATGACGCAGGGCTGGTGGCACTCCATTCAATGACGCAGGGCTGGTGGCACTCCATTCAATGACGCAGGGCTGGTGGCACTCCATTCAATGACGCAGGGCTGGTGGCACTCCATTCAATGACGCAGCTGTGTTGGCAATGATTCGGTGCCTCGAATCTACCCGTCGGCGGCTTGTCTGTCTCGTTCAAAAGATGGCTATATAGATATATGACCTAAGAAATAAAAATAAATTTTGAAAATCGGTTCACTATTTCCAAAATTTGAAAGTTATATTTGATTTATATTTTCATGCTAAATTTACCAAATTCCCATGTTTATCAACATGGTTTTGTATTCCCGTAATGTTAGCAACTTGAACTGAAACTGATGTTTCTTAATTTTAGTTTTGAAATGCTGATCTAAATTGCATAACTTTTTGAAATGCCCTCGTATCACTATTTGTTTATTTGGATCACTTCATTGCAACAATTAATTGCTTCACTCAATATGTGGATTTATAAATTATGGTAACTTAAAATGGTATACCTGTACAACGTTCTAACATTAAAAAAGCGGGGACATGTGCAGTATCATTTTCCGTATTTGTACTGAAATCGAAGGCAATTGAATGGGTCAGTGAAAGAAGTGGGCCAAGTCCTTATGGACTTATCCAACTTATTTCGCTGTCCCCTTCAATTATACATGCATGGCACAAAACTATTATTTTGTGAATTACATGTAACTACGGGTGAGCGAAACGGTCACCAGTGCTTTCATTAACAGGAATTGGACTTAAAATATCCCCTGAAATAGTTCAACAAATTCTTGAAATTGGTAGATGTCTTCTTTGTACATACAAATCTGAAATTAAAAAAAAAAAAAAAATATTTCCTCAAAATCAATATTAATGAAAGCACTTGGTAATTTAGCTACAATAATTCGCCTCCGATATGTTATATACGGCTACAATTTGATGCATTCAAAAACTGATTCAAATAATCTTTGATGTAGAATTAGTAAATTTCCAAAACTAACAGAACAAGGAAATAATGTTCCCATGGAAACCATCTTTTCTCTAGTTGTTGTTCAACATAACGAAATTAAGTTTTCAAATTTGTAAGATATACATGGAAATGTCAGATAAACTACTTGACACGGTAAACAAACCAATTTCTGCATGTGTATGTTCTTTATTAATAATTTATTGATATAGCTTTGACAGTTTTATATCGCTAACATATCAAATACGCCGGATAACCGATTGCAAAAATCACTCTTCCATGCGTTACGTTAATGAGATGGGGTTAAATCGCTCCCTCGCGAGAGGTATTGAGCGGGGTAGCAATTTTGTATATATTGGTAATTATACTAGAACCATTGACGGGGAAGCAAGGAAACATCGGGAAGCATTGGTAAAATACGAGAAGTAGGACGTAACGGCATTTTGTGCAACCGTTGAGGGACAGGACGGGTGGAGGAAGACAGCAGGCGTGACGGTAAAATACGACAAGGCGATATTTTGTGCGGCGGACAGCTGCAACCATTCACGGAGCGGACAAGGAAGGAAGACAGCGTGTGACGGTAACAATACGAGTAGTGGGACGTGGCGGCATTTTGTGCGGGCAGTTGAATCCATTGAGGGACCGGGCGGCAGAAAGACAGCGGCTGTGACGGGCGGGCACACAATGAAGGCGACCGGACTATGTTTGTGTATAATTGTACACAGCGTGGTTGCCGGAGACGCCTCCAACGCCACGCAGGACGGTAAGTACAACTACAGTAGCAGACACGTAACACTACTTAATACACTACCGCATCACCCAATATATTAGCGTGCGACAGGTTGGGGCATCGAACACAAGAGAAAGACTGAGACATATGTCCAAGAAAATAGCCAATGTCAAACGGTTACATGACACATCCATCTCTGTTGGCTAGGTAGCTTTAATTTCGTCGACCGACACTATTCTATTTAAGAGGTCATTCCATTACTTATCCGTATGTTTAAGTAACACAAGAGTTTGACGAATCGGGTTGTATTGTATCCGTTACGTTAGTAATGCGCGTGCATGAATTATATTCAATATTGCAAATAACCATTTGGACTAACATATATATGGAACATTTGATAATGTTTATGAGACGTTTTGATCATCCTAATATATACCTTTTCTGTTTCAGTACCATCATTCTCCGATGGTGTCAAAGTTGGAATCGTGAAGAGTAGACGCATCAAAGAGGCAGCCAGTATCTGTGCCAGCAAGCGACACGCACACGTGCTGTACACGCACGATGATATCGGCGGCAAGCATCGGATCTTCGCCATTGACGCAACTTCCGGTCATGTCGTTGCCACCATCAACATATCAGGAGCCGAGTTTAGCGATTTGGAAGACATTGGTAAGGGTCCGAACAAAATATCTGAAGCTGCACCATACGATATAATCTCGTGATGCAAGTTCAAGTTCGGTAAGTAAACGTATTATGAATACGTTGCCGAACTTGGACTTGGGTCACGGGTATCTTCCCCTAGAACATCTTCCGCGTCATCATCGGCGTTATACGTCATTGGCAATGGCAGAGATTATATGGTTCGACAATGTCCAGCCGTGGGTAAACGTTTGCCGTGGCACCAGAAAACTGTTTGAACGTCAAGGCCGTAGGCTACGGGTTCAAGCAGTTCCCGAGAACAGTTCGATTCGGGAGCTATTTCAAACAGTTCCCGAGTGCCAAGGCAAACGTTTACCCATGGCTGGGCATGGTCGAACGTTATTGTTACATTTCCGTCAGAAATATATTGTAATTTGAGCATATATGCAGTTATTTCGGTACTTTGATAACACGTTACATTCAAACAGCTGATTTACACATACATATTCCGTTGTGAACTGGGCTGATGACGTAATGGCGCGTTGTAGAAATGTCATGAGACACATACATTTCGTGGGTTTTGGTTTTGCCCCGGAATAAGCATTGTCTACAGCTCGCGATGTACGTTTGAACACGGTCGTGTCAAACAACGGCAGTCATGTAACAATGTCTGTTTGACGTCACGTTGCTTTCTTTAATATAAATGTTAGAAAACTCAAAATAATGTTACTATATAACTTCACCGAATCCCCAGAAAATAACAAGTCTCTCTCACTTTCACTATTCGTATGGATGCTGTGGGACCTACTTATACGTGACCCGTCGTCGTTTTGTACTGGTTATGCATGAATTAAAAAATATGTTCACTTAGTCATATGACAGACAAATCCAACCTCGTCATGTCCCCCAATATTGTTTACATTATTTGGCCAGGGAAACTCTGTTTACCTCACGTGATCAACAAGTTCAGTATTTATTTTAAATGCTACAACTATGCTGACAGCTGGTGTTAAAAACACCCCCAACATCAACATATCAGAAGCCGTGCTTAAAGATTGGGAAGACATTGGTAAGGGTCCGAACAGAATTGCTGAAGCTGCACCATACGATATATGCTCGTGATGCAAGTCCAAGTTCGATAAGTAAACGTATTGTAAATACGTTACCGAACTTGGACTTGGGTCACGAGTAACCTCCCCTAGAACATCTTCCGTGGAATGTGCATTCTTTAATTAATACGATGTAAAATCTGATTAAAATAAAAAATCAAGTAGAAACTATTAATTAAAGAATCAAAGTGAAGTTTAATCAGTAGAAATTATAATTAAGCTATAAATTCCACCGGTGAAATTCTACGAAACTGGCGGCTAACCGGTCACTTCTACCTTACTATTACTTCCTACTGCGAGCGACCGTGTCCTGGATCATTGTGTACCAGTGATATTACGAAGCAATGAGTGATCAATGTTAGTTATTTCCCTTAGCAAATCTATTTATAGAGATCAAGGGCCTATTTCACCAACATTGCAAACTATACTTTACTAGCAAAGTATACTTTGAGGGAGTAATCATTTATTTTTCCTGAAATGCATTATTTCATATAGAACTAACAAATGCATATATTTCATGATTAAAAGTATGCAGAATTATTATACTGAGTTTATTACATTATCACAGCCATTTATGTAATAAATTTAGTATAATAAAAATTAATAAATTAAAAAAAAAAATTGAAACTTTCCCCCTCAAAGTATACTTTGCTACTAAAGTATACTTTGCAATGTTGATGAAATAGGCTACTGGTCCTATGGTTTGTTTTAGCTTTTATTCTTAATGAATAGTGCAAAGAATAATATAACTGCGAACATGGTAGACCCATAAATATGTGCAGTCTGACCTGAGGCTACACAGTTCGCAATAACATTAATAAGTGTGAAACTATTAATCTTGCAAAGTAGTTCCGGATCAGATAGCACAGATATGTATGTAGAATGATCTGGATCAATACTTAGTCTAGTCGAAAACACAATAATGGCTGCTTTACAGAATAAATAGTGCGACAGTCGCCCTTTTTACCAGCAATATGACTGTAAAATATACGGATTGGACCGGATTTCTATAAATGATTTCAAACGGAAATAACTAGTTACGGTCCCTCATTGCAGCTGGTTCCTAGTGTGTTTCTGATGTTACACCACCGCCTGCGTTAACTAGCCCAGATATCAAGGTTTCTGAAACGTATATTGGCAATCACAACACGCAAGCAAGCAGCTTGATTGGCTGAGCCTGAGCTGTAGCAATCAAGCTGCTTGTTTCCAAGCACAATATGCAAGCATTTGTGAAAGCAATTGACAAACATGGGCAAGATTAGCGCAGGCGGTTGTGTATTTGCTACAGCGTGCGGTCCGTGTCCTGGATTGGATGGGCCCTGTGTTTACATTGGGGACACGGGAAGCCTGCATGGCGGGGCCAACATCATATACAGAATCCGGGAACCAGACACGCTCCATAACAACATGACTGTAGACCTAGACGATTTCCTCAAATTCAGGTCAGGATATGTGCTTATAAAATATGCTTCCATTCTTGACCTGAGAGGCATATTTATCAGGTAACAAGCTTTGTATTGGCCGACTACACACTGACTGATATCATATTCCTGTATCAGGTCAATATCCTGGTTACAACACATTGAACAATGAAGTGTCATTGGTCGAACGGCGTCACATGACGTACGTTACCGAATTATGTCAATGTAATGACGTCCCGAAAACAATTCCGCGTTTGTTTCAACGAAAACAACGCCCTAATTGCTCATTATGTAGCCTAAAACGTTACAAGAATACCATGCTAGTGTTTGACAGCACTGTATATATAATCATTTCCATTCGATCTAAAGGGCTGCAAAACTCTACACCTTTCATTTCAGCTGGGATCAATATGACTGCGAGACTCTGTTGGTTGATAATCTCGGCGAAGTTTATATCGTGTCAAAGGCCAGTTATGGGCGTGGCCAATTAGTGCGCCTCCCATCCAATGCTTGGGGCAATCACAGCCATGTGCTGTTGGAGGAGGGTGTAGTTCTGCCATTGCACGCCAATCACTGGGGTCCATTGGGCGGAGACATATCTCCGGACGGAACCAAGGTTTGTATAGAAGCCATTTTTAGGTGTTGACGGGATAAATAGAATATTAGGTTAGTGTCGTGAATGGGAAAAATATCTGGCGCGGCACGGAAACGGGATGTGCTCGGTAGAGCCTCGCCCATCCCGTTTCCTGAGCCTTGCCAGATATTTTTTCCCATTCACGGCACTAACCTACTATTCTCTATTTATATGGTCGCCATAAATATGGACCAAAGGGAAGAAATACGCAGCTACATTATAGTACACTTTCCTTCGAACGGTGTTTATGTGGGCAAACGCTTATAAAGCAGGGCCCTGTTGCTCAAAGCTTCAGTTAGCTTAATGGACTGTTAAATCCTTAACTGAATGGTTAAAATCTCTGTTTAAGGTTGCTCTTAACAGAGATTTTAACCATTCAGTTAAGGATTTAACAGTCCGTTAAGCTAACTGAAGCTTTGAGCAACCGGGCCCAGGTAAAGTATCATTTCTCCACATTTCTACTGTAGGTGTTGATGAAGCTGTACAACGCCGTACTGTACTGGTATGTGCCGAACGGCGACTACTACAGCGTCCTGAGTCGATCGGGCGGGATCGACCTGCCGTACCACGTGCAGCCTCATGGAAAGGCGGTGTGCTGGGATGCAAAGGGCGCCGGGTACTTCACTCTCGGGAAGGGGCGAATGACGTCCCTATATTACTACACACTGGATAATGGTACGGTGCAAACAGACTCGAGGTCTGCTGATTTATTGGACAAACAGTGACAGGGTCTGAAATCGGTCGTGATGAATGAATGGGTTGCAATCGGTCGTGTTATTGCGAATTGTTGTCCTTTGATAAATGTTAAATAAATCCTCTCTAAACTGGACAACCAAAAACCCCAATGTGTTCGCTTTTCATGAATGTCATTGCAATCTATGTTATTTTCACAGAACGTTACACGACGTCACAGAACATTACCAAATGAGCCGCGAAGTGGGAAATGGTACCTTATGGCGAAAATGACGTGATCGAGTAAATGACGTACATGTAGGAAGCATCGCTTCCATTTGCGCTTTTAACATGACTGACGTCGTTGTTCACAGCCGGTGTATGTGCTAAAAGTTGAATAATCAGTCAATTTGCATCGGAATTGCATAAAACAAACATGAGGATGTTCCGAAATGAACTCGTCATCGAAAACAAGTCAACATTTTTCCATAAGATACATTTTCCCACGACGCGGCTCATTAATGAAAATATGTGTACATTCAGTACTCGTATTTTCATTTGGTCCCATCATGTGACATCGTTTTACCAATTAAATGTCCACTTAGCATAGTTTGGAATCCGTTGTAAGCCGGATGTGCTTACATTTATCTAGTCAATGCAGGATAGATAATTTGTCATAAACCAACGACTACTCGGGCAGTGTATTGCGAGTATGTGATAAGATTTACTGTCCTTACATTCATAATGGAAACGCCCATTCAACGTTTTTCATTCTGATATTCCGGTTTACATTTTTTTAATTTCAATCATAATCTCAAAACCGGATTGCAGATCTGTCTTGCAGTCTGGCGATATCTTGTCATTTGAATGTACACATGCAAATAGCATCATCGTGGTAGTTGGTGGGGTCACCCACTTCAGTTTCACTATTCGATGCTAATGTATTGAACTCCCGGTGCTATTGAAAAGTAGTGCAAAATGAGTCCGCCTATTTAGTTGCCATGGCAGGGACCATTGGCTGCCTGCAGTGGTCTGAATGTGACTGAACTAGTTAAATAGTCTGTTTCAGAGAAAGTATTGCATTTATGTGCACATTGACCGACCAATCAAGTTGAAACAGCGAGGTAATTTACTTGATACGAGCAGTGCTCCAGACGCCTCATATTTTCGACAGATTATAAAGTATGATCATTGCACATCAAAACATAAATACAGAGAATAAATAGTAATGTTCGTTTAAGGAAACACTGTCATGATATCAGTGTGGAAATTTACGTCTGATATAAAATGTATAATAGTGCCAATATATATATGTATAGTGGGCACTCGTAATTTCTAGAACTGGTGGAATAGTGACACAATTATGCACTTATTGACTTCCTATAAAGAACATGTTGTGTCTACTGAGTGGGCATGTACATGTACCTTTAACATGTATACTATATACTTATCGGGTCACAAGCCTGCGCCAGCAGACGTGGAGTTAGGTTGGCCACATTTGTCATAAGCCCAATTTAGCCGGTTACAGTCACGTACATGTACAGTCAAACTCCGTGAACGGCCAACTCTCTACAACAACACCCTATCGGTAACAGCCATTCATTTACACAGGTTCTTGAAGAACAGTAAATACTTATTGATAATTTCGGTATATCTGTAGCCTATTTCACCAACATTGCAAAGTATACGTTTCAAGCAAAGTATACTTTGAGGGAGTAATCATTTATTTTTCCCGAAATGCATTATATCATAATAGAACTAACCACTGCATAATTATATTTGATGATTACAAGTATGCAGAATTATTATACTGAATGTATTACATTATGGCTGTGATAATGTAATAAATTCAGTATAATAAAAATTAATAAATTTACCCTTGAATTGAAAATTTCTCCCTCAAAGTATACTTTGCTAGAAAAGTCAACTTTGCAATTTTGATGAAATCGGCTACTGGTGGTTTGGGTGCATTGTTACCAACATACAATTCCAGCACAAAAATATTTACACAATTCCCTAACATTTGATTGGTCCGTAGCAAGTCTCTGTCCAAAATTTATATCCCAGTAAACTCCCACGCCGAACTACTTTCCGTAACCGTGTGGCGCAGTTAAAATAATTCTTAAGAAAACGGAAAATAAACACAAATTTCTTGATGAATTTATTTCAAATGCTGGAATTATAAGGAATGAATGGCCTTTTTGTGGAATTTATCGGGGATATAAACTTGGAAAATTCGCGGGAATACTGGACGAGGCCTTCCGGCCTTCGTCCAGTATTCCCGCGACTTTTCCAAGTTTATACCCCGATAAATTCCACAAAAAGGCCATTCATTCCTACAACAATTTACGTCACCTCCCGCGAGTTACAGGTATAAATAGTATGGAAATTTACAAGGTGAGAAAAGGAGCTTCAATCCGTGAACATTTTGAACCAATAAAACCATTAGTTGTTAACCGATAACAATAGAACCGGTCCCAAATTGTTTGTTTAGATCAGGGCCTATCAATTAATATTCAACTCAGCCAATCATTTAGAGATCGTTTGACATCGTTTTTGTTTTCATAATTAGAAAACGATGTTTTCACTATTCTATTTAAGAGGTCATTCCATTCCTTATCCGTATGGTTAAGTAACAGAAGAGTCTGACAGATCGGGTTGCATTGCATGGCGTTACGTTTAATAGGCGTGCACGAATTATTCAATATTGCAAATAACCAACATGTCTGTTCATTTGGACTAACATATCTACATGTGATATAATATATCGATGGTCTAGTAACATAAGGTCGTAACTGCCATGCTAAAGCATAGCACTTACGACCTTATGTTACTAGACCATCGATATGTTTTGTTCTGTTTCAGTACCATCATTCTCTGATGGCGTCAATGTTGGAATCGTGAAGAATAGACGCATCAAAGAGGCATCCGGTATCTGCGCCAGCAGGCGACACGCGCACGTGCTGTACACGCACAATGACTCCGGCGGCACGCATCGGATCTTTGCCATTGACGCAACGTCCGGTCATGTAGTTGCCACCATCAACATAGCAGGAGCCGTGTTTAACGATTGGGAAGACATTGGTAAGGGTCCGAACAGAATGTCTGAAGCAGCACCATACGATATAAACTCTTGATGCAAGTTCAAGTTCGGTAACGTATTTACACCTAACTTGGACTTGGGTCACGAGTAACTTCCCCTAGAACATCGTCCTTGGCATCATCAACGTTATACGTAATTGCACCCGCTGCCTACGGCCTTGTGGTTCCCGAGTACCATGACAAACGTTTATCCATGGCTGAGCATGGTCGAACGTAATAGTTACATTTCCGTCGGAAATATCTTGTAATTTGAGCATATATGCAGTTATTTCGGTACTTTGATAGCCCGTTCCATTCAAACAGCTGATTTACACATACATATTCCGTTGTGAGCTGGTCTGGTACCGTAATGGCGCGTTCTCGTACCGTCATGAGACACATGCATTACGTAGGATTTGGCTTGACCGCGGAAAAAGCATTGTCTACATCCATGGTCAAATAGCACGGGGTGTACGTTTGAACACGGCTGAGAGCTGTGTCAAACAACGGCAGTCATGTAACAATGTCTGTTTGACGTAAAGTTGCTTTCTTTAACCTAAATGTTAGAAAACTCCAAATAATTTTACTATATGACTTCTCTTAAATACTACAAATATGCTGACAACTGGTGTTAAAACCAACCCCAACATGTGCCCCAAGTGAAACTGGTGGTAATGGATAATGCGTAATGGCGAACAGTGTGTGTAGATAAAAATCAAACAGTATTGATGCACACAATGATCTATACGCTACGTTGGTCGGCACATAAAAATGAATATTTTAATAAGTAGAAACACTATTGGAATTAATGGCATTTTTGTGGAATTTATCGGGGTATAAACTTGGAAAAGTCGCGGGAATACTGGACGAAGGCCGGAAGGCCTCGTCCAGTATTCCCGCGACTTTTCCAAGTTTATATCCCCGATAAATTCCACAAAAAGGCCATTCATTCCTTATAATTCCAGCATTTGAAATAAATTCATCAAGAAAATGTGTTTATTTTCCGTTTTCTTAAGAATTATTTTAACTGCGCCTCACGGTTACGGAAATTAGTTCGGCGTGGGAGTTTACTGGGATATAAATTTTGGACAGAGACTTGCTACGGGCCAATTAAATGTTAGGGAATTGTGCAAATATGTTTGTGCTGGAATTATAATAATAATAACTCTTTGTGGGATTCGAACATGTAGGATCAAACGATCTTCCTCATGGCGCTTCGCATGCATTAAAACCTGTCTAAGCTGGCCATGAATATGATGGGCATGCGTCCATTGCTATTATTTATCCCGTCAACACTGTGCGTATGTGTCGTGAAACACGGTGCCGTGAAACATTCTTTGATATCCTGTCAATACGACCTAATCACTGCGTATGAATATGTGCGGTGGCTGAGGTTATTTTGTTTCCATTTTAAAGCCTTTTCTAGGTGTTGACGGGATAAATAGAATAGTAGGTTAATGCAGTGAATGGAAAAAATATCTGGCGCCTTGCCAGATATTTTTCCCATTCACGGCACTAACCTACTATTCTCTATATCACTGTAATTGATATATGATTGAAAATAACTGTACTTATTGCAAACCACACGGACGTGTTATAGAGTACTGATAATGCTAAAATTGAGTGAAACCTTTTTGTAAATTGTATGTGTGTCTTATATGTCGGTGTCGGTGCCTCATAATACGTGTCGGATGCTACAGAAACTGACATTATGACAGCTCTAGTCAGTCAAAATACTAATGCACCAAAACACCACCGTGGCCGTCAATGTTTTATACAGCTTGTTCAAATTTATTAAACATTCAATATGTGAACTATAAGGGGATAGTGACCAGTTAATTTCCAATTATCAATTTCACGCCCTCGGAAAGTATGTATTTAATGCAATATTCCAAAGAAGCGGGCAGTCAGCAATATGCGTTCTACATATGTGAGATAAACACACTAGAAGCTTATACATAAACACAAATATGCTGCTCTTTTACACACCCGTTATCCGGAGATACGCAACTAGGGGAGGAGAACATGGAAAGGGGAACGCACAAACTAGTGGGAATTTGGAGGGTTTGTAAAATTAGCTAAAACAATATATTTTATGCATGATCAGAACAATGTGAGCTTGCAACGTTGAGGAAGAATGATTGAAGCACATGTAGCAAAAATATTGAGCTCGAACGCCGTGGTAAAAGTTGAAAATTTATAAATTCAATATAGGATTTTATTTTTGTTTGTCATTTTTGTTTAAAAAATCGTGTTTCCTGCACCAATCGTATGCTTTTCAGCACTATCAGGCATACAGTTATGTTTGCTGATCATTTACACTGATACCTTGAAAGCGACAGCGACCAGGATCTTCTGAGAAAAAAATGGCGGCCGTTTTATGCACCGTGGTATAGCGCAAAATGGTGCACAAAAACTATGGGACTGGAGGACACAAATTGGGGGACGAGTGCACACAAACTGTGGAACGCGCTGCACAGAAAATGCCAATATACGTGGGTTTTAAGTTGCAAATTCACGTATGTATTTACAAAAATATTATATTTGCAGACGAGGAACCACGAATATTTACGCAGGGGCCGGTCCAAATGAGTCTGTAAGGAATTTATGCAAGTTTTTAATCAATATTCACCACAATTATGCATTGTTTTAGTAAGTTCGCTGTTCAATGCAGGCTTCTTTAGCAGCGCTCGTTTATTAATGGGCGAGCAGAGCCTCATTTCGTATGCAATCAGTAAACCCGTTTAATACATATCACACATTAAACCATAGGTCACCACCTAAACTCGCACCACACTTCGTTTATAACTTGAAGCACGGGGTTTGGGAGAATCAACCATGCGGAACTGAGTTAACCATGCTAATCGATGACCAGGCGAAGTAGTGCAGCCAAGGTCAGGGCCGGATCCTGGACTTAGGAAAGGGGGGGGGGCGTGGGTGAGGGGGGTATGGGGGTCCTCCTCTAGAAAATAGAAAATTAGAAAATTTGAGTGTCTCTGATGCATTTTCCTGGCATTTGAGAACAGAATACTGATAGCCTTTTCTAATCTGAATAAAAAAAATCATTGCTTCGTCAAAAATAGGGGGGGGGGGCGTACGCCTCTCATGCCCCCACCCCCCTGGATCCGGGCCTGAAGGTGCAACTCAATCTTTATTATCATTGGCGTTAGCAAGACGTTTGGCTATGATAACCATAATGAGAGTGTCCTGTGTATTCTCGAGGCAGATAGCGACACATTCCAGTCGGAATTATCCCGGAATAAGGACCGACTCTCATTGCAATTGAGATACTGCACAGTCCGTCAGCGGGCTGCAAAACACACATAGAGCACCCACCGCCACAAGTTTAAGAACTTTCCACCGGTAAAGACAGTGATGCTGGAGCGCGAGTGGCCTAGGGTGTAGCGAGATGGACTGTGGATCGGAGGTCCCCGAACTGCGCAGGTTCGAGACGCGGTCGGAGCCGGCGTGTTGTGTCCTTGAGCAAGACACTTTGTGGTGGTGATCGTGTAAATATTTTACACACATGTAATACATGCATGGTGACTGTCTAGATGGTACAATGTACACAGATAAGACGTACCGCAGTTACCCTTGGTGATGGGAAATAAAGAGATATCTCGCTAGGACGAGGGTGCTCCGAGGACACCGGAGGAATATATATACATACAATACAATTGCAGTGTTACTTAGTATAAGTATGGTGTTTATATGTTGTATATACACATCACGGTGCTCTCCGACAAACAGTGGGTGCTACAGAAACAACAACGATTGCGTCACAAACATTCTATGACGGACGGAATGGTCGTAGGACGAACGAATGCACTTGTGAATCGATGGATTGGTTATCGCGGACAAAACTTTATGGCGACCCCCCGAAATTCTGCGGATGAAATCATGTCCACTTGTCGTATGCCGTGCAAGCTTGCTGTGGTCTTTCTCCGGGTACTCCGGGTTTCCTCCGAGTTTAGGTGGTGACCTATGGTTTAATGTGTGATATGTATTAAACGGGTTTACTGATTGAAATACGAAATGAGGCTCTGCTCGCCCATTAATAAACGAGCGCTGCTAAAGAAGCCTGCATTGAACAGCGAACTTACTAAAACAATGCATAATTGTGGTGAATATTGATTAAAAACTTGCATAAATTCCTTACAGACACATTTGGACCGGCCCCTGCGTAAATATTCGTGGATCCTCGTCTGCAAATATAATATTTTTGTAAATACATACGTGAATTTGCAACTTAAAACCCACGTATATTGGCATTTTCTGTGCAGCGCGTTCCACAGTTTGTGTGCACTCGTCCCCCAATTTGTGTCCTCCAGTCCCATAGTTTTTGTGCACCATTTTGCGCTATACCACGGTGCATAAAACGGCCGCCATTTTTTTCTCAGAAGATCCTGGTCGCTGTCGCTTTCAAGGTATCAGTGTAAATGATCAGCAAACATAACTGTATGCCTGATAGTGCTGAAAAGCATACGATTGGTGCAGGAAACACGATTTTTTAAACAAAAATGACAAACAAAAATAAAATCCTATATTGAATTTATAAATTTTCAACTTTTACCACGGCGTTCGAGCTCAATATTTTTGCTACATGTGCTTCAATCATTCTTCCTCAACGTTGCAAGCTCATATTGTTCTGATCATGCATAAAATATATTGTTTTAGCTAATTTTACAAACCCTCCAAATTCCCACTAGTTTGTGCGTTCCCCTTTCCATGTTCTCCTCCCCTAGTTGCGTATCTCCGGATAACGGGTGTGTTTTAGTGCTCCTTATTGTGTTTCTGATGTTACACCACCGCCTGCGTTAACTAGTCCAGATGTCAACGTTTCTGAAACGTATATTGGCAATCACAACACGCAAACAAGCAGTCTGATTGGCTGAGCCTGAGCTGTAGCAATCAAATTGTTTGATTCAAACACAATATGCAAGCATTTGTGAAAGCAATTGACAAACATGGGCAATATTAGTGATGTATTTACTACAGCGTGCGGACCGTGTCCTGGATTGGATGGGACCTGCGTCTACATCGCGGACACGGGCAGCCTGCGTGGCGGTGTCAACATCATATACAGAATCCGGGAACCAGACACGATCGAGGACAACATGACTGTAGACCTAGACGATTTCCTCAAATTCAGGTCAGGATATGTGCTTATCAAATATTCTTACATTCTCGACATGAGAGGCATATTTATCAGGTAACGAGCTTTGTATTGGCCGACTACGTACTGACTGATATCATATTGCTGTACCAGGCATTGACCTGATACGAATATCCGGGTTACAACACATTGAAAAATGACGTTTCATTTGTCGAACGGCGTCACATGACATACGTTACCGAATTATGTCAATGTAATGACGTCACGGAAACAATTCCTCGTTCTTTTCAACGAAAACAACGTCCTAATTGCTCATTATGTAGCCTATACGATGTTACCTGATAAATATAATTCAATGCTAAAATGTAGTTTGATATCAAGGTTATCAAGCTCGGAAACGGTAGGAATTCCTCGGCGAGTCTCGTAATTCCTACGCGTTTCCTAGCCTCTCCTGATAAACTTTATATCAAAAGACACTAGCCTGGTATTCTCTATATATCGATGGTCTAGTAACATAAGGTCGTAAGTGCTATGCTTTAGCATAGCACTTACGACCTTATGTTACTAGACCATCGATATCAGTTTTAGTTGAGTTCAAAAGTAGCAGAACTGCAGTACCGTTTTTATCCTTAGAGTGCGGAAAATATAAAGTGTCTTTTATTTATATTGTGTCGTGTTTCTCAATAAAGCATGGCTTGACGGCACTGTATATAGAATCATTTCCATTGGAAATGACTCTAATGTGCTGCCAAAGTACGTGTTGGTTTCTAAAATTTAATCAAAGTACAGAAAGTACTGAAATGTGATCTCTTGCGGAACTAGAGACTGAAAGTTTTTTATTATTAAATGTGTTTTATTCTCTTTGCTACATGTACATGTACAAACACAAGATATACAAACAGTTCAATGAACAAAGTACATATATATGTCAGTTCATACGCATGGCTACATTTCAAGAACAGTCTGAATAATAACGTATTGATGCTTGTCTACATGTAGCATTGAGTTTTTTAAATAAATAATAGGGTTTTTTATAGGGCGTTTGGGCAATGAGACTGTTATAGGTCGTGTATTTTTATGAAACAAATAAAATAAAAAATACGTGAAAAAAAGGTTATCAAAATGTTATAACACAAATAAAATATAGGAATGGACGTCTATTACATGTTTTGTGCTGATATAGGTATATCGATACACATAGCAGGTGAATGTTTACGTATTAATTTCCATAAAGTCACTCCATTTTGAATGGAAAATATCTAGTTTCTCCTTGATAGTGGCAATAGTCTCTTCTATTATTATTGTTTGCTTCAGATATATTTTAAAACGGCCTATCGATGGTTGAGTTTCATCATATTTGCACTTAAAAATAAAATATTTTGCTAGAAGAATTAAAAAGCTGATAAGCATTGTTTTATTTACGCAGTCAACCCTCACGTTACAAAATCATATATTTTCATATGTTAAATTACTATTGTAGTCTAACCTACTTGTTTGCAATAGCAGGTTGATATCCGACCAAAAAGGTTGTATGACGTTGCATTCCCAAAACATATGCTTATTAGAATCCACATTCATATGACAGAATTCAGTTAGATGGTTTTAATTTGCATTTGAATAGAAAGGCATTGTTTGGAATTAGTCTCATCAAATATTTGTACTGAAATGCTCTAAGTTTTGTACTTATTGTGCTTTTATATGACAATGAAAAAATGTATTTCCATTCTATATCTTGTTTATTTAGTTCGTTATTTAGAGACTGGAAGGTGCACATTTTCTCATCATCATTCGGGGGCAAATGCACTGTGGTGGTGCAACTCCCAGAAAAAAGTGTACGAAACTGGGGCCCGTTTCACTAAGCATATGCAGCCTATGCTCAATAAATGTAAATCCAATCATTGTTTACAAGAAAACATTGTTAATGTGAAATTCACAGACTATTATAATTTTGCACTTACGAACATCTTAGTCGTAAGAAGTTTAGTGAAACTGCCCCCAGGCGGATAACTGTTTACTGCTACCTAACTGTGAGAACTAAAGATAATAGCTGCTGTATTCATACGCACGAACTGTCTTGATTCGAATTTTCCAGAATGTCACTGATAAACTGAGCACAAAACTGTGAAAACTATTGAGAATTGTACATGTAGAGTTTTAAATACAAAGCAAGACAGACCAAAACGGCATAGGATAAGAAAGTTGCGTGACACAATATGCTATCTCAATGGAGATAACATATAAAAATAAAAAATGAAAATCAGCAAAGAACAACATTTAATTCGGTATTGTAAAGAATAACATGCGAAATTCACGTGGCCTGGAAGGCAGAAACGACACTGGTGTAGGCAAATGTTAGATACACAAGTATTAAACTATCGCTGTGTGCGGATCGTAGAGACGTATTATAACAGTTAAAATGTAGTTGTGTTGAAATATAACCAACAACAATGTAGCACTAGAAATTAGGAAGTTTGACTGGTGGAAGTGCGTTATTTCCTTTACGGAATTGAATTTGCTGGGTGTGTTGAATAAGGCAGGCGCCAGCCTCTATTTATAGATGTGTCCACAAACTCATGTACCTTTCAGTAATATAGGGGTATAGATTTACAGTTGGAGGTCGTGGGTTCCCAGAAATGCATCGAAAGATGAGACTTACAATCAGGGTTTCGTCTGTATGTGACATAGCTGTTGCTTCTCTGTCATTTACAACATGTCTGAACATCCACACGGAGTAATACTCAAAGGAGAGATTAGTCCCAACATAAAGACAGAACCACGGTCACAGTGACAGTCGAATTCAGACCGCCGAGTGACATGCTTATGATTTAGCTGTTCTTTCAACGAATGCATGAGAATCACATAGAGTTCACCCGTAAAGTAGTCATTATTGTCCATTTTTAAAATATGCAATGTAAACTCTGCAAAACTCTACACCTTTCATTTCAGCTGGGAGGAATATGACTGTGAAACTCTGTTGGTTGATAATTTCGGCGAAGTGTATATCGTGTCAAAGGCCCGTTACGGGCTTGGCAATTTAGTGCGCCTGCCATCCAATGCGTGGGGCAATCAAAGCCATGTGCTGTTGGAGGATGGCGTGTTTCTGCCATTGGACGCCGATGAATGGGGTCCAGTGGGCGGGGACATATCTCCCGACGGCACCGAGGTTTGTATAGAAGATTGTTTCGCAACCGGACACACAGAAAGCCGTGGTGCGCCTAATTTCATAGATGTCAATGAGATTTGTCTAATGCATTGTCATCATGGGCAAGCCCACACCACACATTCGTCTGAAATACAGTTGAATCCCAGAGCAGCATATATAAGCATGTCTGATTTTTCATGTGCATTGCATTATGAAAGTAATTTCACATATTTCATTGAACCTGTTTTCAGTAGTTACCTATGCCAGTTTATTTCGTGCAAATCGAATGCCATTTGACCCGAGATATTCAGGTTTCATACACATGCAGTCATGTACATTCAGTCTGGCTACTTTATATGGCAGCCATAAATATGGACCAAAGGGAAGAAATACGCAGCTACATTATTGTACACTTTCATTACAACGGTGTGTATGTGGGCAAACGCGTATATAGCCGGTAAATTGTCACTCAAAGACAATGACCGTTCTGTAAGACCAAATACTTCCATCACTAAAGCCAACATGCCGTGGTGACAGCTGTTCTAGAACAAGATACCCGTTTGTCTGTCAAACAGATAGTTAGTGATACTGGCTTTTCTTCAATTCTGACCAATCGTTTATATGCATGAAATATTTCTGCTAGGTGTGTCCCTCATTTGCTCACTAAAAAGCAACAGAGCGAATGGTTGGAATGCGCTAACATTTTTCTAGGTCGTGTCAGATTTGTTAACAGGTGATGAAACATAGGTATACACATGTTTTAGCCCCAGCGGAGTGCAGATACCAAACAATGGAAATGCAAAGATCAATCGCTTTCGTGTATCGCTAAGCGGTGATGAAATTGAAAGAAGATGTTGTACGCTAAATTACTTAATTAATGTAGACCGGTGGTGCAAGTACCTTGTCCAGCTGGACGTACGGTCGCTGGTACATGTAGCTTTTTCTAAATACGCTGTTTTGAAGAAAGTCAAAAGATTGCACGTAAATATACGTCCCAGTAACGGCTTAAACACTGTGCACCTAATTCATGACAATGCATATGTGTAAGGAAGTGAAAGCGCTATTTGCTCATTTCTCCAATCACAGCCACATTTGTAATGTAGGTGTTGTTGAAGATGTACAGCGCCGTACTGTATTGGTACGTGCCGGACGGCGACTACTACAGCTGCCTGAGTCGATCTAGCGGGTTCGACCTGCCGTACCAAGTGGAGCCGCAGGGAGAGGCGGTGTGCTGGGATGCGGAGGGCGCCGGGTACTTCACTCTCGGGGAGGGGCACAGGAGGCCACTATATTACTACTCACGGAATAATGGCACGGTGCAAACAGACTCGATGTCTTCTGATTTATTGGATGAACAGTGACAGGGACAGAACTTGGTCGTTATAAATGAATGGGTTGCAATGGGTCGTGTTATTGAGAAGTGTTGTTCTTTCATAAATGTTAAATAAATCCTCTCTAAACTGGACACCCAAAAATCTCAATGTGTTAACTTTTCATGAATGTCATTGTAATCTGCATGTATATTATTTCCGCACAACGTTACACGACGTCGACATAACTCGCACTATTATGAAGTATTCCACTCGCCACTGCGTCACTCATCAGGCCCGTATGGAGGAATAAATTTAGGGGGGTGTGTTTATAGACGGTGAGAAGGGCTAAACATCTTTTTGCACATCCACGGACAGACCTCGGCAGATTAACCCTTTCACCCCTAAGTAACTGGAATGGATTTGTATATGTTAATTTTGCAACCAATCCACTCATCACAAAATGATTTTCAGACCAGTCCATTTATGAACATGGGGTGGGGTTTTTTCTCAAAAGTATGAAAATCACTTGCAAAAAGTGCAGATCATGATGAGACGGCTCGTCACGAGCCGGCTCATCAGGATCAACATTTTTTGCCAATACCACTATACAGGCCTGTGGTGTTGAAAGGGTTAAGGGGGTGCGTACGCACCCGTCGCACCCCCTCTGCGTACAATTACAGAATTCTGCGGCAATTACAGAACACTCGGTGCACCAGCCCTTACCCTAACCCGGAGGCCAGACAGCCCAGTCGGCCGAACTCGATTACATGCCAGTCAAAACAAATCAAGTCTGCTGAACCACCGAGGTCATTTACTTGTTACGAATACCCGGGTTACAACGAATTGAAAACTGATGTTCCATTGGTCGAACAGCGTCACATGACGTTACCGAAGGACGTCAGTGGAATGGCGCCACGGAAGCAAGTCCGTGTTTTTTAACGAAACAACGTCATACTTGCTCATTCTAAAACGTTACCTTATAAATATAATAAAATGTTTGTGAATTCCTACGCGTTTCCAAGCCTTGCCTGATAATCTTGATACAAAATAAAACTAACCTGGTATTCTCTATGACGCCGTCACATCGCACCCCCCCCCCCCCAGATACCTATACCCCAGACACCGATCCACTCTCCCAATACTACCTCACCCCCTATTAGTACATTGGTGGCTACAGGAGAACACGCACCTTTGCTTTATGGGTTTTTCGAGCAGTGTAGATCCAGATCAGCCTGTGCATCCGCTCCATTGGAGCGACTGGCAAACCTCTGGGAATTAGACATTTTAAAAGGATATCCTTAAATATGTGTATAATTCCCCCAGGGTAATTGGTCACATTATAATTCCAGCACAAAAAATATTTACACAATTCCCTAACATTTGATTGGCCCGTAGCAAGTCTCCGTCCAAAATTTATATCCCAGTAAACTCCATGCCGAACTACTTTCCGTAACCGTCAGGCGCAGTTAAAATAATTCTTAAGAAAACGGAAAATAAACTCATTTTCTTGATGAATTTATTTCAAATGCTGGAATTATAAGGAATGAATGGCATTTTTGTGGAATTTATCGGGGATATAAACTTGGAAAAGTCGCGGGAATACTGGACGAGGCCTTAACAAATTACAATTTTCGTTTTTTTTTTCGAAAATTATAATGTTTTATCGCTTCGTCCAGTATTCCCGCGACTTTTCCAAGTTTATACCCAGATAAATTCCACAAAAAGGCCATTCATTCCTATAATATAGGAGGACGGGACGATATTGGCAGGTGCATGATCAAGATTCTCCCCAGCCTTGAGAGAATAAGTGAAGCCCTAACTTTGCACCAGCAGTGCTCCAGAAGTGTGAACCGCGGCGAAATGATGGTGGTGGAGGTCTGTGTATCTCCCACCCCCACCTCCTCCGATGTGTTTGTTATTATTTCCCCCATATGTAAACCACCTCAGGCTGAGCCAGTCAAGCTTGATTTCGTGAAATTTTGTCAAATATTGATTGTATTGCGAAAAAAACAATTTCCCCATGTTAAATCTTCTTAGACATCTTCACAGAGTGAAGATGTCTATGGGGCACTTAACATGGGGAAGGTTTTAGAATTTCAGAAATACTGGACCGCTTTTCAAAACTTAACTGTTGTTTTCTTAGTTAGATCATTTCCAAGCTATCTAGCCAGGTTTCGGAGTAAATTTTCAAAAAAAATCGTTTTCTGACTCCTCCCACAGCTCCTCCACCTCCTTTAGCCCCATGTTAAATTCCCATACAAAAATCTATTTTTCGCAATAAAATCAATATTTGACCAAATTTCACGAAATAAAAAGAAGGCTCATTCTTAAATTTTGATAAAATTTAAAATTATCGAAACTGTTTTTGCATTGTTTATAATGGCCGTAAAATTTGGGCAGCTTTCGTGAAACAGACAGTAGGTCGAGTTCTTATAGTATTCGTTCATGGAAGAGTCCAATTATATTGAGTCATTATAATAATCACTCATGGAAGGGTCCAATTCAGACTATAAAATATAAAATGCTGGACCATGACCGGCGGTATGGTACGGAGGCACAGAGTGGACATGTAAATATGTGTTACTATCGCGTGCGCACGCGATAGCTATCGTGTGGTCACGCGATAGTAAAAAATATGTCCATGTCCCCTCTGTGCCACCGTAGTATGGTACGTGACCATGTCCTTATCAATTCCACGAAACAATAAACTGTCAGATTTAGCTCAGAGGGCTAAACAACTGTCAGCCTGATACTTGCACACACACGCCACTCACTAATATAATTATGGGCAATTGCAATTGGGAATTATCTTCTCTCTTATTTTTAGTCTTCAGAATATGTGAAACAAATTGTCATCTAACCAAATAACAACAGATTAACGCCGCACCTGTAGCCTATTTCATCAACATTGCAAAGTATACTTTACTAGCAAAGTATACTTTGAGGGAGAAATTTTCATTTTTTTTTTAAATTTATTAATTTTTATTATACTGAATTTATTACATTATCACAGCCATTTAATGGCTGTGATAATGTAATAAATTCAGTATAATAATTCTGCATACTTTTAATCATGAAATATATGCATTTGTTAGTTCTATATGAAATAATGCATTTCAGGAAAAATAAATGATTACTCCCTCAAAGTATACTTTGCTAGTAAAGTATACTTTGCAATGTTGATGAAATAGGCTACTGAGCTCGAATAACAGCATCTCGTATATAACGATAAGCCGCGAAACGACAGTAGCTGGGCCCGAATACATATTACATCATCCTTTGCATAACCCAATATCGATCATTCCCTGCCTGATATGCTTTGCCCTGATCAACCGTTAAATATCATCATCATATAGGAGATAACACTGTTACGGCTGAGTCTCCATACATCACATGCACTCACACTCAGCCCTTTTCACGGTCCGACATACCGGCTTCGTGCGATAGCAGAATGAACTAGCGAGCTTAAATTAACCACCTCATTGCCTCCTTCATTTAATGAACATATTTCGACTGTACGGCAGATATTAGTAAATTCGGAACCAAATAGGCCAACGGTCATTGGCCTGACACTTTTTGGCTCAAATGCCCGGTTCAACATTTTAATGCACTCACGGAAGAATCCAATTCTGTTCAGTTATCACAGCAATCGTTCATGGAAGAATCCAATTATATTGAATGATAGTAACATTCATGGAGGAGTCCATTTTCAGTAAATGATAAGTTAGTTGCGGGCAGTAACTCTGTAAAACACCCGTATGCTACTGACGGTAAGGGTGTCGTTTCAAAGTTACCGCCCGCAACAAAGAATAACTGGCAATCTGTTTAGGTAAGACAATACCAAATGTCGCGATATCGCATAGGGGGTATGCAGAAGTAGTCTTGTATAAATATAAATAGTGCGGGAGTTTTGAGGTCACAGACCTAGTCTGCTTGCAAATCTTGATCTATTTCTACCCAATTTCACTTGAGGAACATTTTGGGGTGCTTTTGACACCAGTTTTCAGCATATTTGTAGCATTTAAAAGAAAACACTGAACCTGTTGGTCACGTGATGTAAACATGTTTCCGTGGCCAAACATTGTAAACAATATTGGGGGATATGACGAGGTTGGATTTTTATTTCTTAGGAGTAAGTGAACCTATTGTTTAATTCATGCAGAACCAGTACAGACTGGCTACATGTCATGTACAAGTAGGATCCCACAGTATTCATACGAACAGTGAAAGTAGGAGAGACTGGCCTTATTGGATGGGATTCCGTTCAATTATATAGTAAAACTATTTGGTGTGGTCTAACCTTTATAATATCTGGCAATATATGAGACTGTCGCTGAAGAAGTGACACTAGTGGCCGTATCGACTAGTGTAGACCCAGATCAGCGTGCGCATATGTGCAGTCTGATCTATAGTCTGTTTCACGAAAGCTGCTCAAATTTTACGGCCATATAAACAATTCAAAAACATTATATTTTTCGATAATATTAAATTAAAGGAAAATTTAAGAATGAGCCTTCTTTTTATTTCGTGAAATTCGGTCAAATATTGATTTTATTGCGAAAAATTGATTTGTCTATGGGAATTTAACATGGGGGAAAAAGTGGTAAGGAATTGTGGGAGGAGTCAAAAACGAAAAATTTTGGAAATTGACTCCGAAACCTGACTAGATAGCTTGGATATGATCTAACTAAGAAAACAAAAGTTAAATTTTAAAAATCGGTCCAGTATTTCTAAAATTCAAAAAAGAATTCCCCATGTTAAATCACGGAGTGAAGATGTCTATGGGGATTTAACATGGGGAAGATGTCTATGGGGATTTAACATGGGGAAATTGTTTTTTCGCAATAAAATCAATATTTGACCAAATTTCACGAAATAAATTGTTAAATTTTGATTTAATTTAATATTATCGAAAAAAATATTGTTTTTGCATTGTTTATATGGCCGTAAAATTTGGGCAGCTTTCGTGAAACAGAGAGTAGATCTGCACTGTTCCACAGGTAAAATACTTAAACCTCGACTCAGAAAATGGCTCGATTAAAAAGGTTACCCCACCATCCCACTTTTTTTCGATTCGGCTCATATTTAAGGGTGGGAATTGGCTCGAACACCTTCCATACCCGGCTTACCATCCCACTTTGAATTACACATTATATATACGGCATGATGAGTCATTCACATTGATGGGTGTGAATATTTTGATGAGCCATTTTCTGAATCCTAGGTCGGTGTGCTTTTCAGTAAGAAATAAACGCTGAAATACAGCATCGGGTCGGATATCTATCAATAGATTTGCAAAGGTAAATAACTCGCTACGATCCCTCAGTGTAACCAGCAATGATACATGTACGTGTATACAGATGTCAATTAACATGTCGATGATAATTCGTTGTTTGTATTGTCTTACAAGTCTATATTAAATAATTTGGATGGGAAATCATCGACCAGGCGGAAGTTCAGTTTAATTATTTTTTTATAGCAGATATTTGCTGGCGTAAACAAAACACTATTTGTACAATGTGAAAACCACATAATGTAGCCGGGTTATATTTGGGAGTATTTGGAAAATAGAATGTTTGCACTAATAATTATGTAAAAATAATAAGCAGTCGGTATTATGGCACAAATAATTACTCACCTGTTCGGTTAAATATGATTTTCTTTCTCAAGTCAAGCACACGGCTGTATCGTAAATCGCGCGAAATCTTGCGGCGTCATGAGATATCGTCAAAATGTGGTCTATTCGCACGGAGCAGCGAATCTCTGTATTCTATATCTATCGTGTATGTGTGTTACCCGTGCATGCAGCAACTAACATAAACACCACAACAACTACACCACCGCCTGCGCTAATCTTGCCAATATTTGTCAATTTAATTATTACAAAATACTTGAATATTGTACTTGAAAGCAAGCAGCCGGGTATTTTATGAACACCCCTCGTTAACCCGAATTCTCTGTCTGTAACGCACGGCGACTTACTTCAGTCGCCCTGCCTTACAGACAGAATTTCGTGTTAACCCCTCGTATAAAACGTTGAGATCTGGGCAATATTAACGCAGGTTGTGGTGCATATTTAATTGGCTCATGCATGGAATCATACCTTACAGGTGTCCACTTTAAGTCAGATCTGCGGCTCATATCGAATTCCTGAAACAAGGTTGGTTGGTTGGTAGGTTGGTTGGTATACTCCTATAGCCTGATAACGATCTATAATCCTTTTTTAAAATTATGACGGGTGTTTCATTGATGGAATGGCGAATAGTGCAGGTCCAGATCAGGCTGTGCGGATTTTAAAATTATGACGGGTGTTTCATTGATGGAATGGCGAATAGTGCAGGTCCTGATCAGACTGTGCGGATGCAAAACACATACACTCCAGTCACAGCCACATATTTTCACCGGATATCCGGGTTAGTCCTTAGGACAAAATGAAAAAAGGCCCTAATTAAGGTTTTCGTTTCACCCCCCCCCCACCCCCCTCTGTCCTTAATTTGTTTGCACCAAAGTAAAGGTTAGAGTCTCCTGAACAATATTCCACTTGTTGTCATCGCCAAAACGTGTCCCAAAGGCTATTTTTCAGACTATTTTTAGACATACCCATTTGTGAACAATTTTATTTTTATTTACATTCACAGATAACATATTATACATTTTGTAGTTTCTAAGTCATATATATGGTAATGCAACATGTTTATTGGTAACAAAACACAGTAGGACATGCCTACATTTTGAAAATGTGTAGTTTTATTCGATTTGTATCATTTGTGACAGCCATTTTTAAATTATAATGGCCGCCATTTTCCAATTAAATTGAACTGTATATATTTGTCAACAATTAGTGTATCTTTTGAACTTAAAAGCATTTCTCATAAGTTATATTAACATTATTTTATGTTACTTGATATGTGTAAACAATAGTACAATGCTAAATATTACCCATGGTCATTTCATATCCAATATGGCCCCCAAGTTTGATATCTACACTGGCAGCTAAGCTAAACCTATATGTTTTGGCTTATAACTATGATCTCTACTTTCTAATAAACACCATTGTATTCTAATAAACCCCTCGTATAAAACGTTGAGATATGTAGCCTATGTCATCAACATTGCAAAGTATACTTTACTAGCAAAGTATACTTTGAGGGAGTAATCATTTACTTTTCATGAAATGCATTATTTCATATAGAACTAACAAATGCATATATTTCATGATTAAAAGTATGCAGAATTATTATACTGAATTTATTACATTATCACAGCCAAATTGGCTGTGATAATGTAATAAATTCAGTATAATAAAAATTAATAAATTTATCATAAAATTGAAAATTTCTCCCTCAAAGTATACTTTGCTAGTAAAGTATACTTTGCAATGTTGATGAAATAGGCTACTGGTCACTATTAACGCAGGTTGTGGTGCATATTTAATTGGCTCATGTATGGAATCATACCTTACAGGTGTCCACTTTAAGTCAGATATGCGGCTCATATCGAATTCCTGAAACAAGGTTGGTTGGCTGGTTGGTTGGTTGGTAAGGTTGGTTGGCATACTCCTATAGCCTGATAACGATCTATAATCCTTTTTTAAAATTATGACGGGTGTTTCATTGATGGAATGGCGAATAGTGCAGGTCCAGATCAGACTGTGCGGATTTTAAAATTATGACGGGTGTTTCATTGATGGAATGGCGAATAGTGCAGGTCCTGATCAGACTGTGCGGATGCAAAACACATACACTCCAGTCACAGCCATATATTTTCACCGGATATCCGGGTTAGTCCTTAGGACAAAATGAAAAAAGGCCCTAATTAAGGTTTTCGTTTCACCCCCCCCCCCCCCACCCCCACCCCCCTCTGTCCTTAATTTGTTTGCACCAAAGTAAAGGTTAGAGTCTCCTGAACAATATTCCACTTGTTGTCATCGCCAAAACGTGTCCCAAAGGCTATTTTTCAGACTATTTTTAGACATACCCATTTGTGAACAATTTTATTTTTATTTACACTCACAGATAACATATTATACATTTTGTAGTTTCTAAGTCATATATATGGTGATGCAACATGTTTATTGGTAACAAAACACAGTAGGACATGCCTACATTTTGAAAATGTATAGTTTTATTCGATTTGTATCATTTATGACAGCCATTTTTAAATTAAAATGGCCGCCATCTTCCAATTAAATTGAACTGTATATATTTGTCAACAATTAGTGTATCTTTTGAACTTAAAAACATTTCTCATAAGTTATATTAACATTATTTTATGTTACTTGATATGTGTAAACAATAGTACAATGCTAAATATTACCCATGGTCATTTCATATCCAATATGGCTCCCAAGTTTGATATCTACACTGGCAGCTAAGCTAAACCTATATGTTTTGGCTTATAACTATGATCTCTACTTTCTAATAAACACCATTGTACTTGTCTTTATTTATGTAATTGAATGTTATTGTATGACGGTGCATGGTTTGAGCATATATTGAGCTCACAGTGGTAGTTTATATCCGAAATGGCTGCCAAATCTAATCACATTTTCCTTCAATAATAGCTATATTGCTATGCAATGTCCGAATGTACGTTAGTTATTTCCATCGTGCACATGTATAATAAAGCAGCTTAATAACACAGCCAGAATGTCAGAATGTATGTTCGTATACAATGAGACCAATAAAGACAAAACAAAGTTTTGTAGAAGTGATCAGATAGGGTCAGCTATGTTCAATCCGGCTTACAATACATTATTTCGTATGGCTTAATTTAATGGAATCATGATGAACAACAGTGCTTTGCTGGGTGGACACAGTTCAATGCAAACTGAGGAAGGGTATTGTATGGTTCCAAGCGTGAGCAATTTAGGGTATGACGACTGATCTTGCGACTATATATACTGTTCTAAAATACTAGGTCTGACAGATGTCGTTACTGTATTTGTCAGACAATCTATGCAAAAGCGCTTGATGGTGTATGGAAGAATCTCTTGATTTGACATCATCGTACGGCGGCTTTTCACAATGCTGTCTGTAATTGACAAGATATTTGGAGATGTTGGCTTAGAATATGTACTCAGCAAGTGTTGGAACCAGGTCAATTTCTGGTGTTCTTGATGGCGTATATTATAACACGGCATTATGTGTGCACATTATTGTGTTTGAGGCACATGTGTGCTGCCAAAAGGAAGCATGCTCAGCTGAAATATTTGAGTCTTGCCCGATATTGCCAACTGGTTGACTCCTATACTGACTAACGGTATATACATATTGATAACATGAATGACCCAATTGCCACGTTCTAAAACTCATACATGTATATTGTCTCGCTGATTTTGTGTTTCATCCGTTCAACACGCGAAGGAGATTGGAACGTGAACCTGATCATACTTGGTTCTTTGCGTACAATCGAACTAACTATGCTCGATATACTCATGTGTACCTGCCATGCTATTGCACACCCTGAAGCACATCAAAACATGTTAAATGGCGAGTTCGCTGTTGAGTAGACTATAGAGCGGATGTTGAACAGATACACCAATGCCAAGGGTGGGCAGTACAGCGATGCATGACAGATGCACATACAAGAGCAGCTTTTAGTCAGATAGTGCATCATAGTAAAACTGAAAGATGAACATAGAGTACACAAACAGGTATCACAGCAGACGATTGATCAAGATATAGCAGATGTTCAATGTGTGCTATCAGTTTTCAATAATTAGAAACATCTATGTGAACAATCCACTGAGTTGCACATTGTTGCATTTGGTGTCATTGCATCTGAACACTTGCATGATGATCCCATAGACGCATGTGCAAATGGTGACCATCAAATTATTACAGTTGTAGCTGAATGCATTCGAACTAAAACTTAAGTTATGTGCTCCTCTCACTCAATTGAAGCTAAAAACATTCAATAGTGAGGCACATTCAACTAGTGTTAAGATACCTGGCCGGGAAAGTCAGCTGACAGCAGACCGGAATGTGTTTGCCAGACTTCTAGTAACAGCACAGACATGCAGTGGAATATTAATTAGGACCATATCATTGGTTAAGTGTCACTACTGATGGTTTATTGGCAAACACAATGATGGAATTACTGGAGAAAGACACTGAACTGATGGAAAATGTTCCAGAATTACAGCTAGAATAATTGATGGAATGGTACTTTGCAAGCACTTTCAATTATTCCTGGTTTGTTTTCTGAATTGGCGACACTAGTTCTCTGCCGTATCACTAATGGAATAACGACACCAAATAGTCAAGTAGTAGATCACTTTTCAGCAATCTCAATTAAGAACATCGAAAGGATAGAACGTTCGAAAGGGAGTATCTTGCAATTTAGAATTTCAAATAGTTGACAGAGGTCCCATGCAATGAACGAATTTGCTGTGTGATGGCGAAAATAAGACAGCACTTGATGAATGTTCAGTAGAAGAATGGTAAGATCCTTGGTTTGCTAACACATTGAAAACGTAGAATAGAATTAATATGTATGTTGCACATGGAGATCTGTGTCACAATCCCAGTACTGTGGAAGAATATGCACATACGTATGACATTCCCAAGCTCTATTTAATGTAAGAAGCGGACACCGGCAGCTTCTTGCATGAACTTCATGCTGCAGGACATGGACATGGCTATATTGTAATAAGGACAGTTAACGTTGGTGTATAAATATTGGCATGCCATCTCCAGAAACACATTCGAGAACACCTGTTCGTCCACACGGGGACAATGAATCGCACACGATATGTCAATCAATGCAGTAACAGAACATTTAGTGAATACGTGTGCCATGCATTGTCAAGTCTTCATGCATTTACTTGGTTGCGATTCAACTAGCTCATTCACGGGCCAAGGCAAAAAGGGTAATTTGAATTGGTTTGTGGAAATAAAACCAAATGCGATAGAATGCAAGAGCTTGGTAGTTATTTCAACGAGAGCAACAAGCTTGTGAAATATTGTGAAGCTTTGTTTATAGAATATATGGAAGCATTTTAAAACTGACGTTAATGATGTCCGGTACTCATTACTGTGTCGGAAGAATATTGAAAGACATATGATTCCACCAACTGCAGATGCTATTGGGACACAAGAAGCGAGAAAAAATATCAAGCAACAATTTAGAGCTGACCTGTCGAACGAGAATATAATACTATGTTCTAACACTTGTAATTGTGGTAAAAATGTTGCAAAACTAAAGTTGACATTGTTACAAATTCCAGTGATGACTCCAATGAAGACTATGACTAGAACATGAACAATGCAACAATGAACTTGCCTCTTGCATTAAAGTCTGAATTTACAGTACATGTTTTTCACACAGTTATACTCCTACAACTAGTTATGGTGGTGGCGGTATCAGGTCCTCAGGTTGTTGAATAATCATTCCGTTCGTGTATCACAAACTTAACATATTCAGGAATTGTATTGACATTTCACATATGCATTCATATACTGATTATCCATAGCTTTTTCACCTAGTCGGTGATATGGCCATGTAAATGATATCTTATGAAGCATCGTTTACTGACAGATCTATTAACCAATCCACCTTCAAATCAGTACATACTGAATACACAATTGGTATTCATCAAAATAAAATCGTAATTCCATTCAATTGTAGTTACGTGTATATATGTTCAATGCATTGCATAAAATATATCGCTTGAACTATTTTGGCTTGTTTGTGCCAGTGACGCATTGGCCGATATGATATGATTCTGACTCGTCATTAATCGTGTATGTAATCAAATAGTTTACCTATTACAACATGTGCCAAATATTGTGGCTTCGCAAGTTTGGATAGTTAGCGATTCAACATGGATAGACGGAGCATATACTCATTTGGCTAGTTAATGATTTGTAGTTGCAAATGCATACCGGTATACTGGTCAAAATGCAGCAAACCAGTTAGTCATCAGCCACCAAACATTATGAAAATCGTTTGAAACAATAACCATGAATACATGTGTATTATATTGAAAACACTTATTTTAATCAGGGGAGTTTTTCTGCTTTTTGAGTAGCGCAAAACCATATGACAATCAATATATAGCTACTTTGCCATATTGACATGATATATGTTGGCGTGGTCTAGTAAATAAATCATCCACCTCGCAACTGGGTGGTCGATATGGCTGTGTTGGTGAGCCTCCATCCTACCCGCCTAATACCTGGCATATAGGATATGAATTGGGAAATACTGCTGTTCGGAGATTACAGTGTCTCATATGTCAAAACTGGCTGACCCTGTCATAAGGGGTGGCACTATAATAAACAAAGCCGAATTATCAATATGTTGTAATAATAATTGCAAATGTATTGCAACTAACTAACAGCTATTGGGACATCTAGCTATAGCATAAATACATGTACTGATCGTGTCTAGTGACCATTTAAACAACTAGTGTAAACGATTCTTAGTATTTGTGCTTGGTTTATAATCCATTTGTATACTGTTTAGATAACAGTTTAGATAACAGTGTATGTATTGAGTTTGAAATTGATATATCCCGGTTTCAAGTCAGCACATACAGTATTCAGTGTTGCATTCCGGAACCATCGTTGATGCATCAAACAAACACATTAGATCCGTATCTGGCTGTAATAATGTGCTGTCTAAGCAGGAACTACATGTACAGAGGTCAAAGTCTCAATAAGCCCACTTTTCTCGTGAGATGTCATATAATGATACTGATTTTTCTACTTTGGTTCCATACTTACAAGGTTTTATCCAGTATTGCAATGTGGGAAACTCACAATTTTGAAATTAGAAAAATGACTGATGTTTTATAAGAAATACTAGGCATATGTATTATGAGTGGCGGCCATATTGAAATGCAATATGTGGACCAACTTATATTATTCTTGCCATTACTATCTGATTTCCGCGAACATCATTTGAATAACTGGCTTGGTTAATAAGATAGTACTAGAAATATCTCCAGTTTGGCCATTATGTATTTCAAAATGGCAGGAAATGTTTCCACAATTGGGTTGGGTGATCAAATTTCAAGATCCAGCATCTCTTAATAATGTTTTACATCAAAATGTGTGTTACTCTTATAATTCCAGCACAAAAATATTTACACAATTCCCTAACATTTGATTGGTCCGTAGCAAGTCTCTGTCCAAAACTTATATCCCAGTAAACTCCAAGCCGAACTACTTTCCGTAACCGTCAGGCGCAGTTAAAATAATTCTTAAGAAAACGGAAAATAAACACATTTTCTTGATGAATTTATTTAAAATGCTGGAATTATAAGGAATGAATGGCCTTTTTGTGGAATTTATCGGGGATATAAACTTGGAAAAGTCGCGGGAATACTGGACGAGGTCTTCCGGCCTTCGTCCAGTATTCCCGCGACTTTTCCAAGTTTATACCCCGATAAATTCCACAAAAAGGCCATTCATTCCTATAATAAATTTCCTAAACACTACGTATATGTATGCATTATCGTAATAGCAGTCACAGTATTTCCCTAAAAATGGGTACTAGTTATCTCCCCTTGATTTTACCACTTTGAGACACTTTTTGTAACTGGCAACAGGCAGATTCTGATAGTAGACATAAATTATTTTCCTTGAAGTTGGCGAAAACAATTAAGGGCATAGGGGGGAGGTGGTGTGGAATCAACGGAATCGAAAAAAAAATATGGGTTTGTCCCATAGACTAGAATGGGCGGAAAGTGATGAAACAGATGAGTACAAATAAATGAATTGTAAATTCGTATTTATGAATTCTAAGAATCTCGCGCAACAACATCTGAGAAAATGATTGTAATACTGAAAAATAACTAACGTTGCGAATGTTATTCTTTGTGTAATCGATGTTTACTGTATTAAAATTAAGTCAATTAGTGTCTAGAATGAAAACGCATTCCTATAATAATCAAGTACCGAAAGTACCGAAATATGTTATCGCCACAAAAACTGATCACTTGCGGAACTAGAGACTGAAAGTTGCATATTTTCTCAATCATTATTCAGAAGCAAATGTACTGTTCTGGTGCAAATCCATTCCCATGCATACGTTTTCTCTAGAATAAATTACTGTTTGAAGCTCCCAGAAAAAAATGTACGAAACTGGCGGCTAAATGTTCACTGCTACCTAATTGTGAGAACTAAAGATAATAGCTGCTGTATTCATCATGTTCATACGCACGAAATATCTTGATTCGTATTTTCCAGAATTTAGCTGATAAACTGAGCCCAAAACTGTGAAAAACTATAGAGAATAGTATATGTAGAGTTTTAGATACAAAGCAAGACAGACCAAAATGCCATAGGATAAGTTTTTCTGGGGTCGTCTCAAGGGAGATAACATATAATAATTGGAACACGCCATGTGATTTTATACCTACCGCATTTGCTATGAAATTTCGTCAACTTTCGACATCACTGACAGACATTCTTTTATAAATATAATATCAGGAAATATCGCGCATGTTCTTAGGCACAAAATCGCATGGCGTGTCTCATATGTTGTACAGTATAATCATTTCACAACTAAAATGCGTTATGTTTCACAAATTGTGCTTCCTGTTGCGGTAATAGCGGAAATGTTTACCAAAGTATCTCCCTTGTTTTCCACAGTCGACGATAGTACATGTATATTATAGAATAACACTCCTTGGAATTTGATCAAATACAATGGTGCATGTGGTTGGTATAGGTCATTTGCAATCCGTAAAACGACATCATAATACTCAAATTATTAGACACTGTGAAAGACGCATTGGAACCATCTTTAGAAAATCTTAAGAAATAAGTAAATTGGTATAAGTTTACATATAAAGAAAATGCAATAGGTTAGTATAAGTAAGCACAATAACATGAAGCCCACCTGTCACTCAGCCGCCTTCAAACCATCCCCATTGTGAAGCATTTATCAGATGTATATTATACTATTTATCCAAAGATTCTCTTCCAGTTATTTCTTTAAACACATTTGGAACTCAATATTACACGAGCTGAAACATTTCATAACATAATCTGTCGCCGATTTCATCAAAATTGCAAAGTGTACTTATCTAGAAAAGTATACTTTGAGTGAGAAATCATTTATCTTTCCCGAAATGCATTATTTCATATAGACCTAACGACTGCATATACATTGTACTTGATGATTAAAAGTATGCAGAATTATTATACTGAATGTATTACATTATCACAGCCAAAATGGCTGTGATAATGTAATAAATTCAGTACATGGATAATAAAAATTAATAAATTTATCCTTAAATTGAACATTTCTTCCTCAAAGTATTCTCTGCTAGATAAGTATACATTGCAATGTTGGTGAAATAGGCTACTGATTCCTGTGGCAGTTTCAAAGTGACATCCGCATTTTGTTCAATATCGTTCACATGACATAGTGTCTAGTTCAAGTGAGATAGATATCGTTCCCACGAGTTAGCTATCACAACTAGTTCCCACGACATAGTCAGCCAATCAATAGGTTGCACCATCGTCATTCAAGATGGTGGAGTAATATCTGCTATTCTATTGGCACAAGTATGTCGTTTGAACGAAATGCTATATCATGGGAAGGAGATGCTAGTTCGTTGGAACGAGACAATTAACTCGTGGTAACGAAATTCTATCTCGTGGGAACGAGATGCTATGTCGTGGGAACGAAGTTGCTAACGCGTAGTGACGAGATGTTATGTCGTGGGAACGAAGTAGCTACCTCGTTGTAACGAGATACTATCTCGTGGGAAAGAGATGCTATGTCGTGGGAACTAGATAAGATTGTGTGCAAGTGAGATCGCTAACTCGTGGTAACCAAACGCGTCTTTATGAGCCGAAAAACGACAGAAGTTTAGGCGAAAATACAGAGACCACCAAATGCAGCTTAACAAGGTGCGTTTGATGCGCCATATTTCATCAAATCCGTTACGTAATAAGGACACTATAAAAGAATACGTACTTTGAATCGGTACTTGTTGTTGTTGTTAGTACCACGTGAGTACACCTTGACTTTATCCAACTGTAATCACATATATCCCTGTCTTTATCCACCTTTCTCACAAATTTTATCCACGTTTCTTTGTACTTAATACACATTTCGCAAGGACTTTATCCACATATCTCTGAGATTTATCCACATTTATTACAGATTTTCTCACAGATTTATCCACATTTCTTACTAATTTTCTCACATTTTTATCCACATTTCTTACTGATTTTCTCACAGATTTATCCACATTTCTTATTGACTTTATCCACATTTCTCACAAATATCATCCATGTTACTCGTGGACCTTATTCATATGTACACATTTCTCACTGAATATCTTCATTCCTCATGACTTTATCCAAATTTAGTATTCATGTTTCTCCGTGGGTTTTATCCACAATTGTCACTGATTTTATCCACACTTTTCGAACACCTCTACAGAGTTATATGTTGTTTCCTCTCGCCTAGTGGTAACAGCATAGGATACTTTCTAGGATAAACAGGGGAAATAAAGACGCGATACTACCACAGGTAGGTGAGCTAATCTGTATTTCCAGGCTATACAACGGTGGGTACAGTACGTCAAGCGCACCTGAGGCCCGTTTCACTAAAGTTCGTACGACTAAGAAGTTCGTAAGTGCAAATTTCGGATCGTCTGGAAATTTCAATTGATGGATTTACATTTATTGAGCATAGGCTGCATGTGCAGCCTATGCTCAATAAATGTAAATCCAATAATTGTTTACAAGAAAACATTGTTAATTTGAAATTTACAGCATATCATATGTTTGCACTTACGAACATTTTAGTCGCACGATGTTTAGTGAAACGGCACCCTGCTTTACGGACCAGTTTCCAGCTACATATTTCTTAAATATCTCAGCAATTGATGGATCAATTATTATGTGATGAATGGCTGAAACCCCGGAAAATGACATACTAGTATTTGTAGATAACACCATAACAATATAACATCAACCAATCAATTATTTTATTCTAGCATTCTTTCCCTTAAAATATTTAATGCAACAAAAAATAATGCAAACATATGATCATGCTGCTCGTACTTATCTAAGTCAACTCTTTGTTTTCTATGGGTGTATTTTTTTACTTCCTCTATCTGTTTTTTCTCCCTATTATTAATTGATAACTATTTGTTTGTATATTTATTTTTCTTTTCTTTATAATTTGTTTTCAACATATACATTACAAACAGGTAATCACATGTGAATATATATATTTACATATACAAACAGGGAATCACAGGTGTAATATATATTTACTCAATAATTTAGAAATATGGAATGGAATGAAACTATACACGTGCATGTTACGAGTGTATGAAACTATACACGTGCATGCACAGTCGAAAATTGTTTAAAAAAAGAGCACGTTTAAATAGTTTTAGCAATAGAATCATTGAAAACTGGAATAACCTGTCCGAAGATGTTGTTACTGCACCCTCCGTAAACGCGTTTAAAAGTAGACTGAACAAGTGGTGGCATAATCATCCAACGAAATTCCACCCTTCATGTTACCACGTCACAACCAACTCAGTGCCAGTGAACATGGTGAAAAGAAACACTAGTACAAATGCGTCGATAGTGTCGGAAGGCTTGACTAGACGTCAAGGAACAATAAGAACAGTAAGTAAAAGTAATATGTCTTGTCTGTACATGTTTTTGTGTGAAAATAAAAAAACTACACACAGGAACATCATCACGATAACTGCAGCCGTTTCGAGATTATTTCGAGAAAATGTATGTAAGTTTTCTCGAAATAACTCCGAAACGGCGGCTAGCATGATGATGCAAGACAACTGTGTTACAGTAATTAACGCTTTGACCTAAATAACTGGAATGGATTTGCATGTTAATTTTCGGACCAATCAAATCGTCGTGAAATGATTTTCAGATGTGTTTTTGTCTACAAAATATGAAATTGACTTGCAAACAGTGCAGATCCCGATGAGACGGCTCATTACGAGCCGGCTCATCTGGATCTACATTGTTTGCAAACACCGCTATATAGTGTTGAAAGGGTTAACATTCGTGGTGTCTGTGCTTTATCGCAAATCCTTCAGTATTTGCTGAGATATTTTAGAAAATATTAATCGAAACGAGGCTAAAAAGCAGGTGCGCGTGACGTATTATACCCACCGTGTGCAGGTAAAGTAATAAACTATAAGATAGACACAATAGACAGGTGCATCACAATACTGGCCGTCGGTCGACAAAAGGGGCGAGATGGCGTCGTCGCCGACCATCCGGAATATCTACGCGGAACCGTAAAGCTGTCATCTGTTAAACCTGAACTCCCACACCCCAGGTTATAATAAAGAAGATATATGTTTTTTGTCCATTCTTTTGATATGATATTTCGGGAAAACTAAATATTCATTTATCATTACCGGACGTGTTAGTTGGCATAATTATACTTTTAAATCAAACGCAAATTTCCACTCTTGATATCAGGGACGATAACCGTGTTTCCTTAAAAAAAAAATTGTTACCTCTATTTATTGTTTCGGTATGCAATGATCATACTTTATAATATGTCGATAACATATTCATTCAGGTGACGCATTTAATTGATATAAATAATTAAAAATATCCTGTCTCATTTGCATATCGAAATGCACGTTTTATATAAAAAAAATAGGGATACTAATGCCAATTCAGTATCACGTCCGATAATGGTAAATGAATGTGTATTTGCCACACAAGTGTCATATCTAAAGAATGGACGAAAAACCGATGTCTCCCCATATTACAATTTTCAATTTTAGGATAAATTTATTAATTTTTATTATACTGAATTTATTACATTATCACAGCCATTCTGGCTGTGATAATGTAATAAATTCAGTATGATAAATCTGCATACATTTAATCATCAAATATATGCTGTCGTTAGTTCTATATGAAATAATGCATTTCGGGAAAAATAAATGATTACTCCCTCAAAGAATACTTTGCTAGAAAGTATACTTTGAAATGTTGATGAAATCGGCTACAGGTTTAATCAACTGGGGCCCATTTCACTAAACTCCGTACGACTAAAATGTTCGTAAGTGCAACATTATACAAGTCTGTAAATTTCACATTAACAGTGTTTTCGTGTCAAAAATTATTGGATTTATATTTATTGAGCATAGGCGGCAGCTGCATAGAATGCTTTCGTTTTGGCTTATATTTAAGGGTGGGAATTGGCTCGAACATCTTCCACACCCGGTTGTCACAAATGAGAAACGCCATACTTTTTGTACCCTAAACAAATGTGCTATATCGCATTATCGTTTACCCTAGTTTCTCGACCAATGGAAGAACGGCATTTCGTCTCAATTAATCGCATAGCGCGACGCTTTCGCAAATATGTATTAAATAAATCATTAAATGTTCAGCGCTATACTTAGAACTAATTGTATGCCTTGTTGTCATCAGCTCACGAGACGAAACTCATATTACCGCCCACACACGCGCTCACTTCGTGTCACACCGCCAATCACATACTGGTATAGCGATTCGAAATCACTGTTAGGGGCGTCGCTTCGCGACTGGGCTGGGTAAACGATAAGTACGGTATAGTTCACATAACGAAATTAATATATAAAACAAATCAATATATGAACTATAACTATTACTTAACGGTCAACAATGTTCGTTGGAAACAACTAATGAATAGCGAAATCGCTGATCAGAACGCATTAATTGGTGTGTGCCGGTGATTGGGAAACTGCATTGTCAACAATTGTACTCGAAATCAGGCATTTTGATTGGCCGAGACTGAGCACGGCTCGATTTCGAGTATGAAACTGAGGAGAAGTTTTATTATTCCGATTCTGGAAGCTGATGCGGTTACAAAATTATCTGGGTCGTTTTTGTCTACTATCGTGAATGTTGATATACCTGTAGCGTTGACTTTATAAATGGAGCTTATGACTTTTGTGACCAGAGTAGACCTAGATCAGACTGCGCGATCGCGCAGTCTGATCAAGGTCTGCACTGTTCACCATTCAATGAGTGAAAACACCCGTCATTCGTTGAAAAACGGCGTAGAGACTGATCATGCTCCAGCAGTTTGTGTGTTGGTGTTTAACGGCCTATCAACAGCTAAGGGCATTTAAAGCCGGGCCAACGGGTTCGATCCCGTATTCAACCTGTTGCATGGGGGGGGATACCAAAATTAGAACGGAATATTTCCATCGGAAAAAAAATTCACCCTTGAAATTAGAATAACCTGATCTGGTGCCAGGTCCATACCACACCAAATCCACTTGGCCCTCTCTAGCTACAGGTTTTGCGTATGATATGGTTATCTGGAGAGTATCGCAGCGAGGTAGCAATTTTGTTTCTATGCCCTCTCCGGCAGAGAGTTAGCGAGTCAGACTGGTCACAAATGCCACAAGCCCCGTTTCTCCAGAGACAGCCGTTGATGATGATTAGCGGTAAACAGGCGCAGGTATAGATAGATCTGTCAGAGACATTAGTGCTATATTGGTACATGACACTCTTTCCGTCTGTCTTACACAATTGATTGATTAAATGGTGTTTTACACCAGTTCTACAAGATACAAGCTTTATGGAATGTGTGGCCTGTGTAACTTCTGGGCCCGTTTATCTACGTCGTACGATAAAAAAGAGTTCGTACGAAGATTTTTATTAATTTGCTTCTCACATCCCATCTCACGTTAATGCTACCATTTTCCGCCTACACGTGCTTATCCACGGGCGGATCTAGAGGGGGTGGGTTCCGGGGTTGCACCCCCCCCCCCCCACCCCCGTTCAGCCACGTAGTTTACATAGATCACAGTGTACCACCAGTTTGAGTATGAATTTAAATGCCGTAAAACACAAGAAAGTGCATTTCGAAGAGCTCTAAAATAGGACAACCCCCTAGTTGCGAACGGTAACTCTTGCAATTACACCCGTACCGTCCGTAGCTAGCTACGGACGGTACGGGAGTAGATTGTAAGAGTTACCTTCGCAACTAGACAATCCTCCCGACCCCGTTCCTCAAATGCTGGATCCGCCCCTGTCAGCATTACAAGTAAATGAACACATCCACTAAAATGTTATCAACAAGGCTTATCAGTGCACATGCTATTCTAAATTCCAAGTTTGTAACTTACGAACTTCTTAATCGTACGACGTTTAGTGAAACGGGCATAGATCAGTGACTGGATAAATGGGGCCTATGGCATTTATGGAATATTTGGCTTCTGCAATAAATTCAGTATAATAATTATTCATACTTTTAATCTTCAAATATATGCAGTAGTTATATAGTTCTATATGAAATAATGCATTTCAGGAAAAATAAATGATTACTCTCTTAAAGTATACTTTGCTATAAAAGGATACTTTGCAATGTTGGTGAAATCGGCTACGGATCTGCGACTGGAGAAATAGGGCTTATGACAATTGTGATATGTGTAACTCCTGATCTATGACTGGAGAAATGGGGCTTATGACACTTGTAGCCAGCGTAGCTCCTGATATGCGACTGGAGAAATGGGGCTTATGACACCTGTAGCCAGTGTAGCTCCTGATATGTGACTGGAGAAATGGGTCGTATGACAATTGTGATATGTGTAGCTCCTTTGGTTTATTTTAGCGTTTATTTCTTACTGAATAACTTGCAGAAATAAAGACGACTAACAGGGTAGACCCAGATCAGACTGCACATATGTGCAGTCTGATCTGGGTCTACACTGATTGCAATTACAATTAATAAGTGTGAAAATATGAATCTGGCAAATAATGCATTTCCAGATCAGATTGCGCAGATATGTAAGATGATCCGGATCAATGCTAGTGGAAAACACTATAAGTGCTCCTTTTCATAACAAATTCTGCTACATTTGTCCTTTTTATAAGCAATAATTAATGCACTAAGCCCATTATTTGGACCGGATTTCTATAAATAAATTCAACGGGATATAACTTGCTACGATACCTTATTGAACCATATTTGCTGTAAGCTCTACAATAGCGGAGTAGATATGTCCGAGGATTGTCATTGTGCATTTATTATACAAGCATGACAGTTGGTACCCAACTAGAGAACATTAAAAGTCATATGAATAGAAAAAATACATTTTTTTTTAAATATATTTTGTAAACTGGTGGATAAAGACATTACAAACGACATGCAGAAAACTGCATTCAAAAAATATAATCCGCTCAAAAGTGATGCAAGTTTTCTTAATTGTACATTTTATGCAAATTTGTTTTCCAACAAAATTTAAAAAAACAAATTAAATTTAATCATAAATTATCAAGTTCATGTAATAAAATAATGATAACAAATCAAATAGACTTAATATAAATAAATCTAAAAAATAATTGTTCTTCTATGACCTCATAGTGGAACACTCATATTTCAGCTAATTAAAATATTAAAAAAAAAATAATATTTGTTATTTTTACATGCATATCTAAGCATTTATTTCATATTATCAAATTATATTATTTACAAAAATAAAAACGTTGTCCATATGATCTTTAATTTTGTTTTAAGTATTTTTAGCTATGTGGGCATCTCAGATGTGTCACATGATATAAATGGCAACCATTTTCCAAGATGGCCGTCAACATAATTCTGTGGATACAAGTAAATGGCATTAGTTTGCCTAGTCAATACTATTATCATCTGTTTCTTACTCACAACACAGTGTCACTTAAAATGTTATTACATTGACTATTATTTCCATTAATATGGTTTACTTCTTTTGCAAATGGCCGCCGTTTTCAAAATTGCTGCCAGAAAACAACACAAAAGCACACACATCAGTAGATTTATATTATCTATTCAACAGTGAAATACCACTTTGTGGACCACCACTTCAGTGCAGATGCATCGACTCGGAGTACTGGCCCGGGCCGTTTCATTAAACTTTGTACGACTAAAATGTTCGTAAGTGCAAAATTACGATAGTCTGTAAATTTCAAATTAACATTGTTTTCTTGCAAACAATTATTGAATTTACATTTATTGAGCATAGGCTGCATATACAGCTCAACCCAACATATGGCTATGCTCAATAAATGTAAATCCATCAATTGAAATTTACAGACGATTCTACATTTGCATGTAAGAACATTTTAGTCGTACGAAGGTTAGTGAAACGCGCCACAGGTCCAACTCGTAGTATATGCATGTACACTACCGCATTCGCTAATCTTGCAAACAGTTGTGAATAGTTTTCTTTCAGAATACTTGAATATTGTGATTGGAATCAGACAGCTTGATTGACTGAGCCTGAGCTGTGCTACACCTCAGTCTCAGCCAATCAGACTGCTTGATTTTTTATTAGAGTTGATCGAAGATCGCCCATAGATGTTCAGAAACGTTGACATCTCGGCAACATTAACGTAGGCGGTTGTGTTTGCCTCGACCATAAATTGACGCATCCACGACATCGAGGAGAACCACGTGGATGTAGCCAGAGACATAAATACTATAAACATGATAAGTGGAATCATTGATCTGGGAAGAAGAATGTATGGTTCCTGCCTTGATGTAGGAGATGGTCCTTTCGGATGGGGACTTTAAAAGGCGGTCCCGTGTATCAAATTTGAAGGCGAGTCTGGGCACGTTAAAGAACCAGAGGGACTATTCTAATAAGAGATAGGGCCCTTCGAGGCCGGTTTCCTCTGTATCCACCTCCTTCCTTTCTCCCCTTCATGGGAGACGACATGCAAGGTCATCGAGCCAGTGCTGTCGTTGAATCTAAATATTTAATTAATTTACACTTTATCTTGATGTTGCGTATCTCCATGCCTGATTCAGCGCGAGTCTGTCACGGTCATGCCTAGTTCCACATTTTGGTAATATATGTTCATAATTATATATATAACATATAATGTCATTGCTTATGATCAGGAACTATATATGAGTACAGTACATTGTTCATTGGCTACATTACGAGTACATATGTGTATTAATTAATGTTCGTTATACGAATGCAAGCCATCATTTTTATAAATATATATACTGTCTGTTTTATTTTATGGAGAGATATGGGAAATAGGAAGAGTAAAGTATAGATACTATATACTATATAATATACATATGCATATATACAAATATAATATCGGACGATTTGACCAAATAGAGGACGAATTGGCCCAATAGTGGACGGTTTAATCAGAGACATAATAAGCTGCCTAAATCCCTGATTGAAACAAGTAGCGGACGATTTGATTGTTTATGTAGCGTACGAATGGTGGACAATGTGATCAAATAGTAGGCGATTTGACTGGCGGACAATTTGGTAAGCGGACGATTTTAACTCATAACAATGTACCGTCCCGGACGAACAGTCCCAGAACGATCAGGCTCTTGCTAGAGAAACACAAACAAGTCCGACATAAATCCAAGATGGTGCTCGAAAGCACAATTGTTTGGTAAAAATAAATAGATTTCGTTATATTGTAAATTTTTCACATTCTAAAGCTTTATCATATCGTTTTAGCTAAACTTTATATGTCATATAGTTACGCTTTTATGTTATTTTTAATAGATAATTTAAATTAGTTGACATAATCGTCTTCGAAAATTATGACACAGCAAAAAAATAATGGTTTTACAAAGTGGGTGGGGTAATATAAAATTATTTCAAGCATTCGTTGGACTGCTTGTGTAAATTGGCGGACCTTTACTATGTAGTCTCTGGTTTACTTCACTCACTGTTTACATACTGCCTGGAGCGCGTTGTCGAGCGCATAGGAGCTTTATGGGATGAACGAAAAGCCGATGTGATAAATTATGCAGTTACACTGAGGATTAGTATGAATCTAGAAGGAATGACAGCATTCATCATCTCAGTTAACGGAAGTAACTTAATTTACCTTTGACCGGCTCGCTAATTGTAAGTTACTATATAATCCGTATGTAGGCTGGGAACCATTTTTCAACCAACGGAAGTACGGACTGGTTTCGTGATTTCATTTGTCACTTATCTGAATCTGAATAGGTAATCATGACTTAAATATTGTAAATGGCATTAATATGGGCTATTTCTTGCCATGTGTTCATGTTAATGTGACTTTCCATGTTGTATGTCAACACAGGCAGTGTCGATCTGGCACAAAAACAAAATCAGCTGGTGAACAGCAAGATAAATCACGAAACCAGTCAATGGTAGCCTAATTTACGTCACTTCCGTTGGTTGAAAAAACAACAACAACAACAAAAACATGGTGAGTGTCGCACCTTCTCGTATACTATACATCCTGCGATAGGAGTCATTAACACATCAATTTCGTTCATCCCATAAAGTGCCTATGGTCGAGCGGTCTGGGGAGTCGGGACTGCTGATCTTACAGTCGTTGGTTCGAGCCTCACCAGAGGCGTACGTTGTGTCCTTGAGCAAAACACTTCATCCACACTGTTTCAGTCCACCCAGCTGTAAATGGGTACCGGCTAATTTCTGGGAACCTCGTGTGTATTTGTACATGTATGTATGAAATAAAATACCTGCTCATAGCCTCATAATACCCACAAGGGGTGTGCAAGCAGTATCTAAAGATAGATAAACACAGTGAAAGTGTAACTTCGCGCAACTAACATGCCGTGTCTGTAAGACTGTATTCTGAATAACCGACTTCTGATCGTCTATTTCACCTGCACGCTATAATTTCCATATATGGCCAAAATCCGCACCATTGACCTACTTTTCCCGCTTAAATGGCTGAGCCATGTGAACCACTTTGCGTGTTTAAGTACATTCCTCTGTGAATGTAACACCTACATGCATTCATAAACGTTATTCGCATTAACGTTTGGTTTGTGGCGGCAATACAGTACCTGATGTCATCATTTATGACTTCATGTCTGGCACAACAGTCATCTAGTCAGAATCGCTAACGAAAAAGTTCTAACACAGAGTAGGTCAGTCGTCCAAATTAATTCAACGCTAGCTGCTATTAATAAGCAACCGGAAGTCACCCAACAAAACAAGTAGGATAAATTACCAGATGAAGAAAATCACGTCAGAAGGGCCAAAGAAAATGGGGCCCGTTTTACTAAACTTCTTACGATATTAATATGTTTGTCCGAAAAATTTTATTAATTCGCTTCTCACATTAACTTGGTTAACTAATGTTACCATTTTGCACCTACATGTACACATCATTACATGTGAATACATCCACTGAGATTTTCCAAACATCGCTGAAACTGTAAAGGTTATTGTAAAATTAAATTTTGCAAATACAAACTTCTTAGTCTTACAAAGTTTAGTGAAACGGGCCTCTGGTGTTTATACAGAGCTCCAGATAAGGTGCGTATTGGCATACTTACACACTGATTTTAGCAGAATACGCACCGAATATCAAAAGTGGGAGTACGAAATACTCAAAGCAATGTGAAAATACGCATTGATTTTCAAATTGAGTAATAAAAATACTGTAATAAAAGTTGAAATTTACTTACTTAAAAATTTATCATTTGTTCCCTATTCAATAAGGAATAAAATCAATAAAACATTTGTCAAATACGCATTGAATTTGAAATCTGGGGGTATAATACTCTTTAGATACAAAACTTATCTGGAGCTCTGTGACTGGAGAAATGGACAATCCTGTATCAATGAATGCTTACCCAGAGCTAATAGCGTTGTGTTTGTTACAGTGTTGACAACAGCGACTATATGAGAAATGGAGATTTTGTGCCGACTAGACTACAAGCACAGCAGGACGCAGTAAACCTTATATGCCATTCCAAGACGAGGTCCAACCCAGAGAACAATGTTGGACTCATCGTTATGTCAAAGTAATACTTTTATTATCTTATTTGCAATACTATTACTTTTAGGTGAAGGGGCCAAGTGGCTTTGGTGTGAACCTGGCACCAGTTCAGGTTATTCTGATTTCAGGGCTGAATATATATTTATATTTTTTTATGTAAATATTCCGTTCTGATTTTGGATCCCCCCACCAATGCAGCAAAGAATAGTATACGGGAACGAACCAGTTGGCCCGGCCTTAAATTACATTAGCTGTTGATAGGCCATTAAACACCAACAAACAAACAATACTTTTATTATCATCACCCCAATCTGTTTATGTTCAACATAAATGTGGTTGTGACTGGAGAAATGGGGCTTATGTGTTACACGACCAGTGTTGATTCAGATCAGCCTGTGCATCCTCACAGTCTGATCAGGATCTGCACTGTTCGCCATTCTATCAATTAAATGACCATCATGCTTCCAGCAAGCCTTATACATGTATATCGCTATCAGGCTACAGGAGTGTGTTATGTGATCAGTAGCTACACAGGGCTCCAGATAAGGAATTAGTAATTGCTAATTCCTTATCTGGAGCCCTGGAGAGATATCCCTGATGCTGACCACCTTTGCTCTAACCACACAATGGTGGGCGGTTAGTCGGGCGAGTGACGGCGAAAATTAACGGTAGGGGTTGCTCCTTATAGGAATCACGATATGCCTGGTTTGACCCTCAAGTAAGTTTTTATCTTTGGCTCTTTGTTACCTGGGAGTTGAATTGGGTTATTGGTCATTATAAAAGTAGTAATAGTATTACTGCTCCTACTGCTTTTGGGAGGGGGCCAAGTGATTCTGGTGTGGTGAGGACCAGGATTATTCTGATTTCAGGGCTGAATATAGATTTTTTATTGTAAATAACCAGTTCTGATTTTGGGATTTTGCCCCCATTTGTATCGGTAATATATCAAGGTGTATGATCACGTGGTACTAACAACAACAACAAGTACTGAAACTTCCAGAATCCATCTTATTGAAAGTATGTATTTTTTTATATTGTCCTTATTACGTAACAGATTGTTATGAAATATGGCGCATCAAACGCATCTTGTTAAGCTGCATTTGGTGGTCTCTGTATTTTCGCCCAAACTTCTGTTGTTTTTGCGAAGAATTGATTTCCATGTCTCTGACACGGAAATCGATTCTTTGCAAAAACGACATAAGTCTGTGCCAAACTCCCTGGACCACCAAATGCATATCATGAAGATGCATTTGCTGCGCCATATTTCATAAAAATCTGTTATTAAGGAAACTATCAAATAATACTTACTTTGGAGTGGCGACATTGTTGTTGTTCTTGTAACCACGTGATCATGCACCTTGTATATGTGATTTAGTACTAAACCCATTGACCCGGCCTTAAGTGACATTAGCTGTTGATAGGCTGTTAAACCCCAACAAACTGACCACACAATGATCGTGTTGCAGTGTGGAGGTGCTGACCACACTGACCGCGGACGTCGGCCGTATACTCAGCAAACTACACCAAGTTCAGCCCAAGGGAAACATCACGTTCTGTACCGGGGTGAAGGTCGCGCATGTAAGTGAACATGGGTGGAGACTCTGATCTGTGTCACAAAAAAATGCCCATTGAAAAATCCCATTACCCCACCCACCTGGTCTCGTACTGTACTGTATATTGATATATTGAAACTCAAATATTGATGATACAATGTACATGTGTACATCGATTGTTAGATAAAAACATAGAAGTTACACTTGCAAGACTGTATGTTGACTATTTAGCATGATAAAATATAATTCATATATACATACTATAAAAAGTGTTATTGAAACATTTAGTGCCACCGTTTTATATCTAGAGACGCATTTTCTTCAGTTTCAATTTTTTAAACAAAACAACGGAACATTTAAATAACTTTATACAAGTACGAAATCAATTCCGCACCACCACATTTGAGACACGCCATGTGATAAATAGCTAAAAAATTGACAATATTTTCCGTAAATGACGTCGAAATTTGACAAAATTTTCATAGCATTTTCGGAATATAATTTAGCATTTGCTATGTCATCTTTCGACATCATTTATAGAAAATATCACACTTCCTGTATAATGATATGTGATATTTTCTTTAAGTGACGTCGAAAGATGACAACATTTTCATAGCAAATGCTAATTTATATTCCACAATTGCTATGAAAATTTTGTCAACTTTCAACATCATTTACGGAAAATATTTTCAATTTTGTAGCTATTTTCATGAGATATCGCACATGTTCTTACATGTACATGTAGGTACCAATTCACATGGCGTGTCTCAGGCCATTAAACCCCAACAAACAAACAAAAAAACACACTTTCCATAAATATATTTCATGAAAATCGCGCATGTTCTTAGGTACAAAATCACATTGTGTGTCTCATTTGTGCTATCGATATTTCAAAACAGCAGCGTAAAATCGATATCGATACATAATTCCAGCACAAAAATATTTACACAATTCCCTAACATTTGATTGGCCCGTAACAAGTCTCTGTCCAAAATTTATATCCCAGTAAACTCCCACGCTGAACTACTTTCCGTAACCGTGAGGCGCAGTTAAAATAATTATTAAGAAAACGGAAAATAAACACATTTTCTTGATGAATTTATTTCAAATGCTGAAATTATACGGAATGAATGGCCTTTTTGTGGAATTTATCGGGGATATAAACTTGGAAAAGTCGCGGGAATACTGGACGAGGCCTTGCGGCCTTCGTCCAGTATTCCCGCAACTTTTCCAAGTTTATACCCCGATAAATTCCACAAAAAGGCCATTCATTCCTATAATCAATATCCGTTTCCATCAATAACACATATAATGTTGATATAACTTGTGGTCCAACCCATTTACCTTTTGTTTAACCATTACATTTGATTGTTGAAATTTTATCCATGCCGTTTACATTTGCAATAAAATATTACCAGTATTAAACTAATGATCAATGTATTTGCAGCTGACCAATCAATCTGTAATAACCCTATATATTTGGACACACTTTGTCTTGGGAAAGGGGTTTCCCAAAACATAATATTTCCAAATACATCATTATTTTGCTGACCGCGTACAGCGGGGCAATTTATGTTTTTTGTGAAACCACATATTTATACAGGTTTCTCTGAATAAAATGTGTTTGCATATTTATGGTACAACACAGTGCTCCAGATAAGGTACGTATTGGTGTATTTTACGCACTTATCTTAATAGCAGAATATGCATTGATTATCAAAAGTGGGAGTACAAAATACTCACAGCAATGTAAAAATATGCATTGATTTTCAAATTGAGTAGTGGAAATACTGTTTTAAAGTTGAAAATTTACGTAGTTGAGCTGCAAAAAGCAAACAGCAGCCGAACTAAGTGAATTTTTCAATTTGTTTTATATTTTATCATTTGGTTCCTATTTGATACGGAAGAAAATCATTAATACATTTGTAAAAGTAAAATACGTATTGAATTTGAAGCCTTGGGTATAATACTCTTTAGATATAAAACTTATCAGGAGCTCTGTAACAGAAATAAGGGGAAAATGTGATTGCAGTTGGCCCTGAAGCATAGACAGGGCAGGAACCACAAGATGAGGATCGTCGTGTTTGTTGGCAGTCCGATTGACGACGACGACAAAGAGGTGGGTACTTCATTTTTTTTCCATTGCCTCTTGGGGTGGGTGGGGGGGGGGGGTAAAGTTGTGACGTGAGTTGACAATAGGGGATTTTTCTGCGGTAAGCCATACTGGCATTTATTATCCAAATAAACAGTCGAGTACTCGAGTACAGTGTTTTATGTACTTTCTTGACCCAATGAGTCAACATTTCGATGGTCTAGTAACATAAGGTCGTAACTGCTATGCTAAAGCATAGCAGTTACGACCTTATGTTTCTAGACCATCAATTTGTTATTTCATAAAAATTACTAGCCATTTCCTAGCCATGCTTGATGACATGTTTTGTTTCATTAGATCACAAAGCTGGCGAAGAAATTGAAGAAAGAGAAGGTGAATGTGGACGTGATCAACTTTGGCGAGGAGGTATGTGTACACACGACTTGGCTACTGTCTATCTATCATATATGTGACTGGAGAAATGGGGCTAATGGGTTTTGTGACCAGTGTAGATCCAGATCAGCCTGTGCTTCTGCTCCACTGTTGCTCCTGATCATATTGTACACTCCAGTTAACGATCTATATTGTTTGTTAGTACCAAGAGTGTTTCATTGATGGAATGGCGAACAGTGCAGATCCTGATCAGACTGTGCGGATGCACATGTTGATCTGGATCTACACTGGTCACAAAACCGATAAGCCCCATTTCTCCAGTCACAGCCACAGTTTTGTTTACAGTAATGGCTGAAATTGAATTATCTCCCCTGTTTACAACTGTGTTTATTGTATTTTGTGCAATTTAGCTCAAACACTTCGAATTTGATCAAATAAAACGCTAGAACCACATGCTGAACTTCTGTGACATCATCTAACCTGTATATGTGGCTGTGACTGGAGAAATGGGGCTCCTGGGTTTTGCGACCAGTGTCGATCCAGATCAGCCTGTGCATCCGCAGTCTGATCAGGATCTACACTGTTTGTCATTGCATCAATGAAACACACGTCATGCTTCTGACAAGCACTATTGATCATTATCAGGCTACAGGAGCTGCACTGGTTACAAATCACATACGTCCCGTTTCTCCAGTCACAGCCACACGTGACCTACTTGTTGATCAATCCAGTAATGTAAGATGTAAAACTTACAAGGTACATTTGTACATGTAAAGTTAGAAATACGAGAATGGAAGCTGAAATACATGTATTCTCATGTATATAATAGTGAGTTTTTGTCGTGCCCACTTTCGGACAGCGCGATATAGTCGGCACATTGGCGTAAGTGCGTCCAGGCCAAAGTTTTTTTTTGGTTAATGTTTTTCGGTATACCATCAAAGCCTCGGAGGGCGTGAGATGCGGGCCGCGGCCATCCCGTGTTGTACTAATAGTCACTTTTATGTTTGGATATCTTTGTACAGAATTGTTTTAATTGGAATTGTATTAATTGGAATTGTATTGTTGGTTTCCGTTTAAACGCTATTGAAGTGTTGTATATTGTTTCAGAGCATCAACACAGAGAAACTGACAGAGTTTATCAACACGATCAACGGCAAGGATGGTACCAGGTACATTTATATGCATTTCTGTTCTTTCCCATCAGGTGTGTTTGTGTATACGTCCGTAACATTTGCGTAAATTGACTTGGAAATGAAACGTTAACGTTTTGGGGCAAAATTTATAATACAAAGTTTTTGTTTATTAGTTCAGACTTCAACTCGAGGTAACACGTTCTCAAACTTGCTGTTATTACCCAGCACCCATCGAAACAGATTAACCTTTTCTCACCCATACTAATTTTTTTTGTATCTTTTTGTATTTTATTCTCCTAGACTAAGGGATTTAAGTGACCTGTCAATGGACCTGGCATCCCCTCCCACCCCCCCCCCATGTGCAGCAGGTTAAATATGGGATCATACCCATTTTTACTAGAATGCGTTTGAGTTCAGTCAGAGCTCCAGTTAAGGTGCGTAATTTTATCCACTTTTGGGGGAATTTTGTTATTTCTTCACCAAAAATGGCAAGTTGGGAGTTCTTTAGAATCGTCTCATTGAGACGATTCTAAAGAACTCCCAACTTGCCATTTTTGGTGAAGAACTGAGAAAATACCTAGAATATTTGGTCAAATTTACGCATCTTAACTGGAGCTCTGTCCAGTGCATAATGTTCCATTATTCTTCAGACAGATTTTGTATGGACATGGAGAGATATACAAATGCGCTTGTGCACAAGTGTTTTAGTATCTATGATGTAAACTTTGCACTTAAAATTAAATATGGTTTGTTTTACTGACTGGACAGGAGAGTGTTACTTATCGGACGTGTGTCCAAAAATATTGAACACGACATTGTCGTGTTCAATATTTTTGGACACGTGTCCGATTTTTCCGATATGTTCATCACACGCTAAACTTTATCATTTCCAAATTTGGTCTACACTGGGCACAAATGCCAGAAGCCCCATTTCTCCACTCACAACCACAAAGAACCCTTACTGTTGAACAGCCATAAAGCCCCTATCATTCAATCGTTGACTGTAACGTGGGCGGAGCTATGTTTTATGCTTCCAGCTCCACTGTTTACCTATCTATCATTGATGTAAATCAGAGCTCCAGATAAGCATTGTGTCTTTAATAAGCGTACTACACCCCCTAATTTCAAAATCATTGCGTATTTTACTTTTACAAATGGATTATTGAGTTTGTGATTAACACTAAATAGGGAACAAATGATAAGAAAATATAACAAATTTAAACATTCAGTTTTTGCAGCTCAACTATTAAAGTGAATTTTAAACTTTATGACAGTATTTTCACTACTCAATTTGAAAATCAATGCGTATTTTCACATTGCGGTGCATATTGTGTACTCCCACTTTGAGTATTCAATGAGTATTCAGCTATAAAAATAATTGCGTAAAATACGCCAATACACACCTTATCTGGAGATCTGATAAATGGTCATTTAATGAGGTACATTGTATTTTTATGCCCCCCATCACCGAATGGTGAGGGGGGCATATAGTGTTACCGGCGTCCGTACGTACGTCCCGAAACCTTAACGCTCGAGTAAATGGCTTATAATTTCTGTTTCCTTGCTCCGATCTGCTTCACATTTCACACACACATTGCTCCAATGCTCCTCTACCGCCCTGTGACAAATCCACTTTCGTCCCGCCCTCGATTTATAAGCCCAGGGTCAAGGTCACAGACTTGATCCGTTCGAAACCTTAACGGCTTATAATTTCTGTAAATGGCTTATAATTTCTGTTTCCTTGCTCCGATCTGCTTCACATTTCACACACACATTGCTCCAATGCTCCTCTACTGCCCTGTGACAAATCCACATTCGTCCCGCCCCCGCTAAGCTCAGGGTAAAGGTCACACACTTGGTGCCTTCGAAACCTTAACGCTCGGGTAAATGGCTTATAATTTCTGTTTCCTTGCTCGGATCTGCTTCACATTTCACACACGCATTGCTCCAATGCTCCTCTACCGCCCAGTGACAAATCCACATTTGTCCCGCCCCCTCTAAGCTCAGGGTCAAGGTCACAGACTTGGTTCCTTCGAAACCTTAATGCTTGGGTAAATGGCTTATAATCAAATATGCCTCGTTTTCTTTGGCTGCCAGCGAGGCATTCATGTGCCGACAGGCCACATTTCTAGTAATAATAATACATCAGTCATTGACTATGTTTTGCCCCTGCAGCTCCCACCTGGTGACCGTCCCCCCGGGCCCCCTGTTGTCCGAGGCCCTCGTCAACTCGCCTGTGATTGTGGGTGAGGATGGGGCAGGCGTGGCCATGCAGGCGACCGGCTTCGAGTTTGGGGTCGACCCCAATGAGGATCCTGAGCTGGCATTGGTGAGTGGGTGGCAGGTGGGAGCATGTGATGGGTAATTTCACAATCGGGGTTCATCCTTACCAGAATCCCGACTGGAGACCTGGTGTTTGTATGTGACAGTTAAATCTGGTTATACCCCTGATGTGAGTATTACGATTATTCGTAATCCTATTACTTTTAAGGGAAGGGGCCAAGTGACTTTGGTGTGGTATAGACCTGGCAACAAGTCAGGTTGTTCTAATTTCAGGGATGAATATATTTTTTATACCCCCCGTAACAAGTTGTGGGGCGTATACTGGAGTCAGGTTGTCCTGTCTGTGTGTGCGTCCGTCCGTCACTAAACTTAATATCAGAGAAATATGTTATAACTTCTATTTCCTTCATCTAAAATGCTTAATATTTTAATATTTCACACATGCATTCCTGTAAAGCTATTATACCATGCTGTGCCAAATCCACGACCGTCCAACCCCCGCTGATCCCAAGGTCACGGTCAAATACTTAGTCTCTTTACAAAACTTAACATCAGAGAAATATGTTATAACTTTCCTTACATATTTTGGGGCACATGGGGGGGTGTGGTGGAGAGAGGGAGGGGATATTATGTAAGCCTCGCTTACTGACAAATCTAGTTCTGGATGTAAATATTCCGTTCTGTTTTTGGGATTTTCTCCCTAATGCAGCAGATTACATGCAGGATCGAACCCGTTGACCCGGCCTTACATGACCTTAGCTGTTGATAGGCTGTTAAACACCAATCAAGCAAATATACCCATGTATGTCACCATCTATATACTGGTGTATATAACCGATCTCTATGTACATGTATCTGTCCATGTGTATCCATTCCCATCTACAGTATATAGAGAATACAAATCTAGTATCTTTTGGTATCAAATTTATCAGGTAAGGCTAGGAAACGCGTAGGAATTTCTACCGTTTCCAAGCCAAGCCTGATAAACAAACACTGAGCTGGTATTCTATTGACAGACATTAGGCCGGTTTTCTATTTATCAGATAACGTTTTATGCTAGCCAATGATCAAATATAAAATAGTGTTTTTATGACGCAACTTGTTTACGCTGCGTCATTACACCGACGTCACTCGGTGACCGTTCGACCAATGAAACGTCAGTTGTCAATTCAACAGATATTTGTATCTAGTGAATGCCTGATACGACAATATGTTATCGGTCAGCCTGTACAAAACTTTTTACCTGATAAATACCTAGCTATATGACCATCCATCAGAGCTCCAGATAAGTTTTGTATCTAAACAGTATTATACCCCCAGATTTCAAATTCAATGCATATTTTACATTTACAAATGTATTCTTGATTTTCTTCATTATTAAATAGGGAACAAATGATAAAAAAGTATAAAACATATTTAAAAATTCACTTCTTTGACTGTTAGTAAATTTCAACTTTATTACAGTATTTTCACTACTCAATTTGAAAATCAATGTGTATTTGCACATTGGTGTGAGTATTTTGCATTCCCACTTTTGATAATCAGTGCGTATTCTGCTCAAATAAGTGCGTGAAATACGCCAATACGCACCTTATCTGGAGATCTGATCCATGTGAACATCTATGTGTCTATATTATAGGCCTTGCGTGTATCCATGGAAGAGCAGCGGGCGAGGCAAGAAGATGAAGCGAGGAAAGTCACACTCGATTCTGTTCAGGAGTCCACCACCGTCGATACCGAAGGTGTGTGACAAACATATGAGTCACGCCATGTGATTTTGTACCTTCGGACACCTGCATAATTTCATGAAATACGTTTACAAAATTTACTATATTTTCCGTAAATGGCGTCAAACGTTGAAAAATATTTCAGAGTACATGTGTCAAATTTTGTCAACTTTTGACTTTATTTATGAAAAATATTGTAATTTTTGTAAGCGTATTCAATGAAATTACGCAGATGTCCGAAGGTACAAAATCACATGGCGTGTCTCATATGTGGCCAGCTAATCAGGCCTGTCTTACTTACTGCGTTTCTATGACTACAGAAATGGGGCTTGTTTTCCAATCCGCATATTCTGATCAACATTGCAAAGTATACTTTTAGTGGAAGAGTATTAGATAAAAAAATGACGAAGATCAAAAAAAAATAGGTCAAAGCTGAATTTTTCTGTATAGTTTATAAATATCATCACCTGAAACATATCAAAACTCCCCATGAATCCGACTGGAGCTTAACTCAGAATTCAAGATGGCGTCCAAGATGGCTGCCGTAATCGTCCAGTGTTATAAATGTCACAAGAAATAGTGCAAACTGTATTTTTTTTGCATGATATGTCAGCATATCATCATAAATAGAATATTATGCACATATTATGGTATGACAATAAAAAAAATTTGGAACTTGACATAAATATTAAAAAAAAAAAAGAAAAATGCATTTTTTTACAAAATATTGGTTTGAACGGACATCAAAATCTATAAAACGTAAATAATAATAATAATAATAATAATCTAATGCTAACCGCAGAAATAATAATATAATTGTGTATTTGTGGCATGTCTAGCTCCGGGTCTTAAAGCGTAGATTTATAAGTTGACACTGACACATCTTGTTCAATTAGGCACGATGGATCATTCACCAAGTAACAAGCGAGCAGTGCAGACCCTGATCAGACTGCGCGGATGCGCAGGCCGATCTGGTTATACACTGATCACAAAACGCATCAAGCCCCATTTATCCAGCCAAAATGGCGCAACGCACATTTCACAATCTAACAATAGTAACAGCAAAGAGGGCATGCACAAATCAGCATGACGTAATAGTTTAAATACTAATATAGCAATACGCTCCTATACGCCGAGAAGACACAACAACGCCATGATTTAAATCATTATTGATATTGAGTACGTTTGCGTATTTATGACAAATTGTTATTTCTGAATATTTTAGTACACATACTAGCATCGACATATTCTGATCATTTTACAGTGTGGATGGGAAGTGTGTTATTTGTAAAGAGCTTTTTGCCTCTGCGAAAACACAAACCGTTGGCGAAAAGGGTCATGCCTCGTTGATTACAGCCAGTGTCACTCGCAGTGATGGGTTCGATGCTCTTCTGAGAACAGTAGTACCGCCTTTTGATGTACACGCCAACTGTTACAAAGAGTATACACGCAAATCCACACTGGAGGCACAAAAATGAAAAGCCCCAGATGTTCCAGAGATTGTTACAGGGGCAACGCTGCGATCTATTTGTAAAGAGTTTGACAGTAAAAGCGGATTGTTTGTTTTGCCACGGAGGAGAAGATACATGTAGGTTACAAGCAACAAAGGCGCGCAGGAAAGAGTTCCACTTTGTTGAAACCATCGAATACTTGGAAACGCTCATGTCAATTGCTAAGAATCGACATGATGATTGGGGAAAGGAGGTGATGATGCGTATCCAGACAACCAATGATTTGGTGGCTGCAGAAGCTATATCATCACGATTGCGCAGTTGCATTTAGGAGAGGACGCCCAGAATCTACATCAAATTCCAGAAAGAGGAAGACCCAAAGATGTGTTGAGAAACACGGCGTTTGATAAAGTATGTGAGTACCTAGATGAGAATGACGAATGCCAATACTCACTTTCAGAAATTTCTGAAATAATGGACAAGTATTTGGACGGTATTGAAGGGTACACAAAACAGTATCTCAGACAAAAGCTACAAGCGCATTATGGTGATCAGTTGATTATTACAAGTGTTCCAGGTGTTTCAAATATTGCCACATTCCGCGATAAAGGACACAAGGTGCTTCGTGATACTTGGCAAGCTGAAAAGAAGGCAAATGCTTCAACAGAGAAAGACAGAATTGTAGATATGGCGGCGTCCATAATCAGAGATGATATAACGAAAGTATATAATTGTTCTGAATAACCAACGATGGATGACACGAATATAACGAAAGTATATAATTGTTCTGAATAACCAACGATGGATGACACGAATAATGGCTGCTCGTTAGTTCCAGAAAGTCTCGGCCGGTTTCTTCACGGTGCAGTAAAATCAAAAGCATCAACGGAACGTACGAATATAGACAGGCGATGTACAGCCATAGCCCATTCTATAATAGCTGCATGCAGACCAAGGTCATTTATATCGCCAATTCTGTTAGCAATAGCTGTCTACATACACAGAAAGTATGCATCACGGGAGTTGATAGATATATTAAATAGCATGTGCTTTGCCGACGATTACAAGGAAATACAGAGACTGACTTGTTCTATTCTCAGTAAGGACACCCCATCGTATAATCTGAATGGGTTCACACAATTCGTGTTTGATAACGCAGATTTCAATGTTGCGACACTAACTGGGCATGATACTTTCCACAGGATGGGCGGAATTGCATGCGTTACCCCACAAGGGGAAAAGGCTGGAGAAAAACTGAGTCGGTCTGTCAATATACCAAGCTCCCAATTAATAGGAAAGTTTGGTGACATCCCAATCAAAACGTACAAGAAACCAACCGTACCCGGCCTGCAGTCAGTGAAGTTTGGCCCAATTGAAGCTCCAAAACCCGACCCACCTAGTTTGGTGGTTGCAGTAGATGTTGATCGGCTGTGGTTAGCCAGCTTTTCTACAAATCTTACCCCTTGCCCGTCATGGAGTGGGTTCATGCAGGTGGCAGTAACAGGCGAAAAGCATGAGAAAAGCCGAATCGAGATTCTTCCATTCATTAATCTAGATCCAACCAACCTGAGCACAATATTTACGGCATTGTGTTTTGCACAAAGCCAATGTGACAAGCATGGGCAGAAGATTTGCATTGTCACATTTGACCAACCGCTTTAACATCAAAGCCACAGAGATAGTGGCTGCATCGCCAGATCTGTCGAATATAATCACACGATTGGGTGGTTTTCACCTACTGATGTCATTTATGGGATCAGTTGGATTTATCATGGCGGGCAGCGGATTAGAAGCATTATGGGAGACTGTGTACGCTCCAGGAACTGTTATTCACATGTTAACGGGGCATGCATATGCTAGAGCTGTCCGTGCTCACCTGTTAACTTCAGCTTCCATAACTTCTCTTCTGCTTGAGAAACCGGAATCATCAGTTACTGTTGATGCCGAGTCATTACGTCGACTTCATCCATCACTTTTGAACAGTCAAGGCAGTGTAGAAGAGGATGCTAGTCTGGCAGAACTCAGTCAGGTACTTGGTGGAACAAGTTGATGGAACATGCTGCAAATGACAGTAGCACTGGGAAGCTTTGGGTCAACTACTTGGAGCAGGTGTCTCTTTTGAGACTACTGATCAGAGCTGAACGCACAGGCGACTGGAATCTCCATTTATATTGCATAAGGAGAATGATACCGCTGTGCCATGCTACTGGCCACCTTGCCTACGCAAAATCTGCCAGACTCTACCTACAGCAAATGACACAACTAGAATCTATCATGGCCGAAAAAGACTACCAGCAGTTCACTGAAGGTGGGTATTTTACCATTCGACGAACTGATCGCTTTTGGGGCGGTAATTTTACCGATCAGACAATCGAGCAAGAGCTGATGCGCAATTGTTGAAATCGTCATGTGGATGACCCATGGCCGTGGGCACACAGCTAGCTCATTAACAAAAGTGGGGTTCATGCGTTACCGCTGTGTACCCATATGTAGAGTCTTGAAACATTCACATGCGTCCATGCCAGTACATCGGATCAGCACAGGGATTTACATGCAAGCTCGCAATCACGCGATCATAAGGACTACGATACATTTTTGCGATGGTTACGAGTACATTCGCCATTTTCCCACAGTCATTCTAAGTCAGTTGTTGCAATAGCAACTGGTTTAGTTGCCGACAAGTCGGTGAACTGTGACATGGCGTTTGAAATAGGCCAAAAAGCAGCAAATTCCATGACAGATAAAACATTTACAGATGTAAAGCTAAAAAGGAATGACAGAGTGAAAACAATCAACGCATTGATTAACACAGTCACAGTCCGTTGTCAGCCAGTTGTAGTGAATCCTACTTTGCTCTTCAACAGAATCACTTGCGTCATGCAAAGTCGATCTGAAATGGAACATTTCTTAGCGTATGAGCTGGCACCTCAGCCTACGTCTCTCATTTCATGATGGTGGAATGAGAGAACTGCCAAAAGTGCACTTGGCACATTGTTGAAATCGAAAGTTGATCCGCAATCCACGTTTCCTGATGAGGCAACATTTGTCATTGATGGAGGTTACCTCCTTCACACAGTCGTGTGGCCGACAAATGCAACTTACAAAGGAGGTATGTAAGTCCTACGTATCATACATTGCATATCATTTTGGTGGCAGTGAGGTCGTCGTGTGTTTGATGGTTACAACAGCCAGGCATCTACGGAATTATCGCGGAGCAACGACGAAGAGCATCGAAAACCACTTCCCGTGATATATTATTTGATGCAGACATGAAAACAGTGACTACCCAAGAAACATTCCTGACTAATGGAACTAACAAATCAAGATTGATAGAGCTGCTTGCTGAATAGTTGAAACTTCACGATGTAGTCATAAAGCATGCTGAGGCTGACGCGGATAGTCTAACTGTTGCCACAGCAATATCAATTGCACGATCCCGACCAAAGGACGTAGTGGTTTGTTGGAACAGACACGGACTTGCTGGTAATGCTTGTGTCACAAAGCACTGAACAATGCCACCTGCACTGTTGTCGAAGGGCAATACCTTGTTCGTGTACGACATTGCGGAAATCCAGCAATCTATAGGAGACGTTAGCAACATCTAATGTTCATTCACGCGATCACGGGATGTGATACAGTGTCAGCACTGTTCGGTCAAGGAAAAAGAAAGCATTCAAGCTTGTAGAGAAACATAAGGGTATTGCTGGGTTGGATACGGTTACGCGTGCAACAAGCACGAACGAAGATGTAGCTACAGTTGGCGAGCAGTTTCTTCTTCAGCTTTATGGAGCTCACAAGGCAGACACTCTTGACCGCTACAGATATCAAGCTTATAACAGAGCAATAAGTCGCTCAACCCTCTCAAGTACGTTCAAGTTAGAATCTCTTCCGCCCACAAGTGCAGCAGCTAAACAACATTCATACCGAACGTATCACACTGTACAACAATGGATGGGGAATACCCTTTCTCCACTCGAATGGGGCTGGCAGCTAAAGGAAAACTGCTTAGTACCAACAGAAACAGAAAATCCGATTGCCCCTGCAAAGCTATTGAAAATGGTGTCATGTGGTTGCAAGAGCGGATGCGGGAAGCAATGTGGCTGCAGAAAGCTTGGACTTCACTGTTCCTCGCTCTGCAGTCAATGCGTCGGACAAACATGCACAAATATTATACAAATATCTCCTGACACACTCGACGATGATACACAATAAATGTGACGTGCGTCTCATGGTGTAGTTATATATTTTATTGAATTCTGATATCATTGCTTTGGAAAACATTTTGCATATTACAGGAAATACATTAATTTAGTCGGCCATCTTGGCGACCATCTTGATTATATCAGTTAGACGCCATTGGGTACTAAACTGATAGTATCCGTCAAATGAATATGTTCTGACTTTAATACATAGCAGTATCTTGCTTATTTGTTAGGTAATTCATGATTGTACTGTTTTGGCGGCCATCTTGAATTCTACATAAACTACTGTGGGATTCATGGAGAGCTGTGATATGTTGGGTTTGATGGTATTCTGAATATGTTGCATGAATATTTCAGCTTTTGCATTTTTTCCCGATTTCAACCCTAGTGCCATTCGGTTAACACTTGTTTCTCACGTTCTGAGAGCTATGTATGATGCAATTGGCGGCCATCTTGGACGTAATATTTATACTAAATTCTCAAAATTTCTGTTAAAGTAGTTATGCGTTATATTCTATTTGTTTTGGCACATTTCATTCGAATTGGTTTGGCGAAAATTACACTAGTTGTAGTTTTGGTCATTTTTGGTCGCCACTTTGGACGCCATCTTGAATTCTGGATTAAGCTCCACTCGGATTCATGGGGAGTTTTGATATGTTATTTCTAATGATATTCTGAACATATTTTGAAAAATTCAGCTTTGACCTATATTTTTTCGATCTCAACCCTAATGCTCTTCCACTATTTAGTAGGAAAGTCTACTTTGAGGGAGAAATTTTCAATTTTATGATAAATTTATTAATTTTTATTACACTGAATTTATTACATTATCACAGCCAATTTGGCTGTGATAATGTAATAAATTCAGTATAATAATTCTGCATACTTTTAATCATGACATATATGCATTTGTTAGTTCTATATGAAATAATGCATTTCAGGAAAAATAACTGATTACTCCCTCAAAGTATACTTTGCTAGTAAAGTATACTTTGCAATGTTGGTGAAATCGGCTACTGAACTGTTCTCCATTGCATCTAAGAAACACCCATCATGCTTCTGCCAATGACTATAGATTGTTATCAGGCCACGGGAGTATGGTATTTGATCAGTAGCTACAATGGTCGCAAATGATATAAGCTCCATTTCTCCAGTTACAGCCACATGTAATATTGCTGTTGAACAGACATAAATAGAGAATACCAGGCTAGTGTCTTTTGATATCAAGTTTATCAGGCAAGGCTAGGAGCCGAGCCTGATAAACTTGATATCAAAAGACAGTAACCTGGTATTCCATTTATCAGGTAACGTTTTATGCTCGAAAATGACCACAGATGATGTTGTTATCCATGGACAGAGCGTGGACTTGTTTACGTTGTGTCATTCCACTGACGTCATGTGGTAATGTCACGTGACGTCATCCGACCAACCGAACGTCAGTTTTCACTTCGTTGTAGCGCAGATCTTTGTATCAGGTCAATGCCTGATACAACAATATGTTATCAGTCGGTATGTATTCGGTCAATACAGGGCAGGTTACCTAATAAAACCCTGATCAATCGATCGTGTGGTGTGGGAGGCAGGTTGGAGCATGTGATTGGTAATTAAAAACGATCGGGATTCATCCTTACTGGTTTGGCCCTCACGTACATCGTTGGCTTACTTGTATGTGACAGTTGACTCTGGTTATACCCCTTTTGTGAGTATTACGATTATTGGTAATCCTATTTTATTAGAAGGTGCCAAGAGACTTTGGTGGTATGGTATGGACCTGGCATCAGGTTAGGTTATTCTTATTTCAGGGCACAATATATATTTTTTCGAAAATAATTTTTTTGTATGTATTCCATTTTTTGGGATTACCCCCCCCCCCTCCCCACCCTACAATGTAGCAGGTTATATACGGGATCAATCCCGTTGGCCTGGCCCTACATGACATTAGCTGTTGATAGGCCCGCTGTTGAACACCCATAAACAAAAAACAACACAAACCAACATAACTCCGTGACTATTCATTGTTCAAATCGATCGTGTGGTGGTGTTACAGCGACCAATGAGGAGGCGCTGCTGGAGCAGGCAATAACGATGTCGATGGGCCACCAGTCGACGGACGTGACTCCCAGCGTGCCCGACTTCGCCAGCATGTCCGAGGAAGATCAGATCACATTCGCCATGCAGATGTCGCTACAAAATTCAGGTAATTCAATACCCACGTGCCTACGTCCAAGGACAAGGTCACACTGTGAGGTAGAAAATGGGCATGAAATTTGGATTCCGACCTATGGAAATCTTTGATATTAACCTGTTTATGGTTGGCATTATTTGTTTTACAGGGATATTATGCATCACTCCTGTGATAGCTGTAATTGCTGTGATATAACATCCCAGACACCGTGCAGATTTCGATACAAAATTCAGGAAATTACTGTTGATATAATGTCAAGACCGTAGTGCAGATGTTGCTACAAAGTTTTCTACAAAACAGTACCGTCACCAGTAGCCGATTTCATCAACATTGCAAAGTATACTTTAGTAGCAAAGTATACTTTGAGGGAAGGGAAATTTTAAATTTTTGATAAATTTATTAAAATTTTTTTAAATTTTATGATAAATTTATTAATTTTTATTATACTGAATTTATTACATTATCACAGCCAATTTGGCTGTGATAATGTAATAAATTCAGTATAATAATTTTGCATACATTTAATCATGAAATATATGCATTTGTTAGTTCTATATGAAATAATGCATTTCAGGAAAAATAAATGATTACTCCCTCAAAGTATACTTTGCTAGTAAAGTATACTTTGCAATGTTGATGAAATAGGCTACTGGATGAAGCAGACGATGCAGTTGCCTCGTCTGTCCTCTTGCCAATTTTCTTTTATGCTATTTAATAGGTAATTATTGTTGATATAATGTTGACACCATACGCCAACAGATTTCGCTACACAATTCAGGTAATTATTGTTGATATAACGTCACATGCCGTGCAGATTTCGCTACAAAATTGAGGTAATTATTGTTGATATAATGTCGCCATACGCTAAGGGTGATTCCAAAATTAAATGTGGGGGGGGGGGGGGGGGTGGGTGGCACCCAAATTATTTATTGATGGGTGGTGGGGTCTGCATGAAATTAAAATGGATGGGTGGTTGGGTCCACAAGAAATTCTAATTGATGCATGGTGGTGGCCCAGTGAATAACAGTAATTATTGTATCCCCCGGACTCCGTCGGGGGATACTATGGATTTGACAGCGCGCCTCGTCCGCGTCCGCCGCAGACACTTCTTGTCCGGAGCATAACTCGAACACCCTTTGGAATATTTTCATGAAACTTCACACATGCATAGACCACGACCCGAAGGTGTGTCGCGCACAAGAATTACAACTCTTGCATAGCTAATTTTTTAGTTATCTCCCTTTTTTGTTTCTCGCACTGATGTCCGGAGCAACTCCACCACCCTTTGGAATTATTTTCATGAAACTTTTACACATGCATAGACCACGACCCAGGTTTTGTGTCGCGCACAAGAATAACTCTTGCATAGCTAATTTTTTAGTTTATTCCCTTTTTTGTTTTGCGCACCTGATTTGACCAATAATCCCCACTTTGGAATATTTTTTATGAAACTTAACACATTCAATTAGACCACGAACCGAAGGTGTGTCGTGCACAAGAATGACAACTCTTGCATAGCTGATTTTTGAGTTATCTCCCTTTTTTGTTTTCGCTCACTGATTTCCTGTCCGGAGCATAACTCGACCACCCTTTGGAATATTTTCATGAAACTTCACACATGCATAGACCACGACCCGGAGGTGTCGCGCACAAGAATGACAACTCTTGCGTAGCTAATTTTTGAGTTATCTCCCTTTTTTGTTTTGCGCACTCTACAAACTGGACAATAATGCTCTGTACACCTTTTCTCATGTGCTCTGTACACCTTACCTGTAGAGAGAACAATAGAAACTGGGAGAACCATGTGCTAGCATGGGCTAGCATGTGCAGATGTCCAGTGCTTGACCACTGCTGACCAGGTAATTTATACAGGTAAATCACTACATTGGGTACTGTGTTGAAAATATTGTGGCATTATGTGGACCCGTGCAGATTTTTGTAGATAAATATAGGACTATTAAAAAAAAATCTGGTCTCCAATAGCAAGCATTATTTTTTTTAAACTTTTTTTTTTCATTTTTTTTTTTTTTTTTTTCATTTTTTTTTCTTTTCTTTTTCATTTTTTTTTTTTTTTTTTTTTTTTTATTTTTTTTTTTTTTTCATTTTTTTTTTTTCATTTTTTTTTTTCATTATTATTTTTCAATTTTTGTCTAGTAGCATAAGGTCGTAAGTGCTTTATACAGACTATTCACCTGTGCATGTGCTAGCATGTGCAACTGACCACTGACCACTTACAGGTAATTTATACAGGTAAATGATTATATTACATTTCTGTAAACTGTGTTGAAAAATATAGTGGCATTATGTGGACCTGTGCAGATATATGTAGATAAATATAGGACTATTAAAAAAAAATTCTGTGCTCCAGTAGCAAGCATTATTATTTTTTAACCTTATTTTTTTTCCATTTTTTTTTTCATTTTTTTTTTCAAATTATTTTTCAATTTTTGTCTTGTAGCATAAGGTGGTAAGTGCTATATACAGACTATTCACCTGTGCATGTGCTAGCATGTGCAACTGACCACTGACAACTTACAGGTAATTTATACAGGTAAATGATTATATTACATTTCCGTAAACTGTGTTGAAAATATTGTGGGAATATGTGGACCTGTGTATATATGATATGTAGATAAATATAGGACTATTAAAAAACATTCTGGGCTCCAGTACAGGGTCCTACCAATTATCCGGACAATCAATTTATCGGACAAATCAAAATAGCTGTTAATTAAACGCATTCATTGAATCCGATTTTGCAACGGACACATCTAAGTCACTCAAGTGCTTGCTGTTTCCATGCCAGTGTGAATAGTATATCGCCAAGTTAAACATTTTAGTAAAATTTGCTGAAAACATTCCCCCAACTATGTCCACAAGTTGTTTACAACGTCAAACGTCGCGCGGGGCTTGTATCTGTCATGCGCATGCGCATAATTTGAGGCCCCTATAGAGTTTTTCAATACTCTGTTGTGTGAAGTATGCAGCCGATACGATGCATTCCTCCAATATAATTTTCAGACTGTTTAATACACAATGTACAATACTGTACAGAGCAGATAGGAAGGAATGCGAAAATGTATCATGATAGAAAAATAACGAAGAGCTACTTATTCAAAAAAAAAAAAAAAAATGTTTTAGGGCCAAATCGCTCCAAGCCATTTCGGACCCAAGCCATTATACACCATTTCGCACCCATATTAATTTGTGGGTAAAATCGACAGGTGCGAAAACACCAGTGTACGAAACGATCATTACCGCGGATTTTCCACCAAATTATGAAGAGCTCAATCGAGTGCGCCATTACGTCATTGCAGAGTTGTTCTATAAATACAATAAATTCTATAAATACGATGTTTTCCAAGAAGCGAATGGTGATTGTTTTTTCTGCAAAACAACACAATGCTGTTTTTATACTGGTTTTCAGGCGATAAATTATGATTTGAAGGTGAAAATACAAGTTATAAGACGATTATACATTTGTCCGGATAATTGATTGTCGATGTTAATTTTGGGGCAATCTTACGACTGATGATCTGACCCAATTTTAAGTGAGAAAGATGGCACAGTTTGCTAAATACTTTCCATGCATTGAGAAAGCAAGAACCGACGATTGTTCTGTGAAAATTTTATGCCCGTAGCTGCTATTTTAAGAAAAATATCATAAAAAAACAGCCATTTGTGTCCGATAATCTAGAGGATCCCTGTAGGGAGCATTATTCTTTTTCTTTTTTTTAATTTAATATTTTTTTCCATTTTTTTTTTTACATTCTTTTTCAATTTTTTAACTGACCACTAACTTATTACAGGTAATTTATACAGGTACATTATTACATTTCCGTAAACTGTGTTGACAATATTGTGGCAGTATGTGGACCTGTGCAGATATATGTAGATAAATATAGGACTATTAACAAAAATTCTGGGCTCCAGTAGCGAGCATTATTTTTAAAAAAAAAATTGTATATTACATTTCCGTAAACTGTGTTGAAAATATTGTGGCATTATGTGGACCTGTGCAGATATATGTAGATAAATATAGGACTATTAAAAAAAATTCTCTGCTCCAGTAGCGAGCATTATTTTTTTTATTTACATTCTATATTACATTTCCGTCAACTGTGTTGAAAATATTGTGGCATTATGTGCACCTGTGCAGATATATGTACATAAATATAGGACTATTAACAAATAATTCTGCGCTCCAGTAGCTTCACACATGCATAGACCCTAAAGGTGTGTTGCTCAAGAATGACAACTCTTGCATCACTAATTGTTTAGTTATCTCCCTTTGTCCGTCACCGATTTTGTCTCCGGAGCATAACTCGATCACCCTTTTTTCAAACTACTTGTGTATCTGGGGAGGGGGATACACATGCGCTTGTCGACAAGCGTCCATTTCTAGTTTATTTATGGGCTCCAGAAAACCGGCAATTAATTAATTATGGGATCGAGTGAAACATGGCAATTAATTAATTGTGGGTTCGCAGTGTAAAACTGCAAAACATTAATGGTGGTATCAGTAATTACCATACGTCACGTCCCGCGTGTTTTTGTCCACTCGAGCGAGAAAAAAAATACGCGAGGGAAATTGTGGGTTCGCACTGTAATTAAAACTGCAAAAAAATAATGGTGCTATCGGTAATTACTAGTGGTGCACCGGTATATTGCGATATGTCACCCTGACAATACGTATCGCGGTACGGTTTTCGCGTATCGCGATATTTACGCCATATTCTCGGTCGCCATCTTGTGTTAAAATAATAGTGTAAAATTATTCAAAATCATTAAAAACATAATGTTTAATATGACAGAAGTAAATATTTTGAATAAACACGCCACAATTAGATGACTAATACATGTAGGAAGTAATCTCGGACGTACAATTTCTGTTGTGAACCATCATGTGTCCCCATTCGCGTTGACAGCATGACTTTGCATAAAAAAAACATATTTAACATTAATAGCACAGATTATCATGGGCGGCGGACCCGGCGCACGCCCCCCCACCCCCCTAAAATTAAAGATGCATGTAATAAACTTATTGAACCTACTTGCGAAGAAATTTGTTGTATATAATTCCACCATATTTGTCATTCGTGTTAATCGGAAACACACAGCAGCCATGTGTAAACTGCTTCCACAAGGCGATAATAACTCCTACTAGTGACCTGCACCTGAGAAATGGGCCATAAACAATCAAGCGCTTATGGGATTGAGATAATCGTCCTCATTAATTATTCACAGGATGGCAGACGTGTGACGTCACTTTGAAAATTTACAACCAAACAATACCCGACAGGAAACATTTGACCGATATGAGATCGGGAATGGAATTGAATTGGTGTTTAACGCCAAATGTGGATAAATGTGGCTTTGGATGAAAAAATGGGGGTTATGGCATTTGCGGCTTGTGTATATCCAGATCATCTTGCTTATTATTCGGCACATTTGATGCGTAAATGTCAATTGTCACATAGGCCATTTCAGTTTACCACGCGTTACGTCGGCTGTTATTCTAAGTACGTATGGTCGCTCGTTATGGGCATTACTTTCCTTCGTTTATAAGGTGGGTCAGTAATTTTTATTGATGGGTGGTGGGGTTGACATATATTTTTTCTAAATGATGGGTGGTGTGGTTCGGTAATATGTTAAATTGATGGTTGCTGGGGGTCAACGAAAATTGTTATTGATGGGTGGTGGGGTTTGAAAAAAAGTGCCGCCCACCCCCCCACGTTTAATTCTGGAATTGCCCTAATGCAGATTTTGCTACAAAATTCAGGTAATTATTGTTGATATAATGTCACCATACGCTATGCAGATTTTGCTACAAAATACAGGTAATTATTGTTGATATAACATCACGTATATGCCATGCAGATTTCGCTACAAAATTCAGATAATTATTGTTGATATAATGTCACCATACGCCATGCAGATTTCGATACAAAATTCAGGTAATTATTGTTGATATAACGTCACATACGCTATGCAGATTTCGCTACAAAATTCAAGTAATTATTGTTGATTTCGCTACAAAATTTAGGTAATTATCGTTGATATAACGTCACTTACGCGATGCAGATTTCGCTACAAAATTCAAGTAATTATTGTTGATATAACGTCACATACGTCATGCAGATTTCGCTACAAAATTCAAGTAATTATTGTTGATATAACGTCACATACGCTATGCAGATTTCGCTACAAAATTCAAGTAATTATTGTTGATATAACGTCACATACGCCATGCAGATTTTGCTACAAAATTCAAGTAATTATTGTTGATATAACGTCACCATACGCCATGCAGATTTCGCTACAAAATTCAAGTAATAATTGTTGATATAACGTCACATATGCCATGCAGATTTCGCTACAAAATTCAGATAATTATTGTTGATATAACATCACATACGCCATGCAGATTTTGCTACAAAATTCAGGTAATTATTGTTGATATAATGTCACCATACGCCATGCAGATTTCGATACAAAATTCAGGTAATTATTGTTGATATAACGTCACATACGCTGTGCAGATTTCACTACAAAATTCAGTTAATTACAGTTGATGTAATATATAACATACACCATGCAAATTCGCCTTGGATTTATTGTTATCGAGATACTCTTTGTTGTTGGATACCGTATATTTATATGTTTTTTCAGAACAAATTGTGTCTGAATATTTAGGGTTATTACGGTAACCTAAATTGTGTCATGTCTGTTTGCAGCCGATCCGTCAGTGAGTAACACGCCCGCGCCAATGGAAGTGGATGACAGTAAAACTACCACCTCCACCAGTAAGGTAAGCACCCGTTTGTCTTGGCTATTCTGGGAACATAACCGGCACGCATTCTGATTGAATTGCAATTTTTTTCACAATCTTTTGGGAATATAACCTGACAATTGGGGGAAATATCAGCTTTTGGAAATGACAGTTGTAAATTTCAACTGAAAAAATAATAATACCTGTAAACAAGTTAAAACGGGGAAGGTAGAAAATGTTGATCTTGGGATTATTATTTTTATTGGGCAAATTTTTTTTCCAGATCACTGAAGAACATCAGCAGCAGGTATACGAAGGATGTTCAGATATCTATGTATACTGTTATCATTTTTATGCCCCAGCACTATAGTGGAGGGGGCATTTAGTGTTACCCTTGTCCATCCAGTCTCTTCCGTCCGTGCGTAAAACGTTTAAATCGTAATAGCTACAGACCTGAAACTTGGTAGGTAACTTCCTTATGATGAGTAAATGTGCAAAGTTTATTTTGATTTTTGATTCGATCCCCGGGTAATGGATTATTTCCCCCTTTTTTACTTAGAATAACTTCCAAACCTAACTGAATAGCTGGAGGCTTGATGCTTTGTATGTAGCTTCTTTATGGTACACAAAGTGAATTGCCTCGTTTGCTGTCAAAGTGATATGTGGGGCATCCGTGTTCTATGAACACATTTTATAGTTCAGTTTATTATTTAATCTGTGTACATTTTCGTCATTTGTGAGAGTATTATTTCTGTTCCCAGACTGAGGAGGAGGATTACTCGGAGGTGATGAACGACCCGGAGTTCCTACAGCAGGTGCTGCAGAATCTGCCCGGGGTCGACCCGAACAGCGAGGAGATTCAGAACGCCATGACCTCGCTCACCAAGGATACCGGTGGAAAGGCGGAGAAAAAAGACGATAAGGACTCTGAGAAGAAATGATGTTCAGTGTATTGATTAGTTAGGCAATAAAAAATGAGTACTTTGGTTCTCAGACACGAGGTTTGCGGAATGTGTAGCAGGAGGGCGGATTTCATTAACCCTTTGACCCCTAAGTAACTGGAATGGATTTTGATACGTTAATTTTGCATCCAATGCAACCGTCAAAAAATGCTGTTCAAATTGGTTCATTCAAGAAAAGGGGGCGTTTATGCTCTAAAAAATATGAAATTTACTCGCAAAAAGTGCAGATCCTGATGAGACGGCTCGTTACAAGCCGGCTCATCTGGATCTGCACTGTTTGCATAAACCGCTATAGCGGGCTTTCGGGTTCAAATGGTTAAGAGATACCTTTTTTTCTTTGATTTTTTTCAAGTTGCCAGATGCATATATGCATAAATGCATATATGCATCTGGCAACTTGGAAAATATCAGAGACGAACATCTCAAAAATAATATGTTCTATAAAGCTACTATAATCTCTTTATACACAGAAAAATCTAAATTTTTTCGTCGGGAATGATTGGATTTAACATATTTTTGCATGGTCATGTTTTTTATTGATCATGTGGCGAATTTACAGTACACTTTTATTTGTCCATGATGATAAAATGCTCGACGCGCAGGGATTATTCAGACGTGGAACCAAAATACTTTTTTTTCGTGGCCGTATGTTTAGGCTGCCGGCTGAGAAAAGGCGATATTTATACAAGACTTGTAGCGATTCATTGATTGGTGATTCTGGGGTGGCTTGATAATCTAGGGGTAATGCACTGAGTTTTGTCAAATACTGAAGCGCTCCACATAGGATTTAGCCTCAACCCTTTCACCCCTAAGTAACTGTAATGGATTGTGATATGTTAATTTTGAAACCAATCCAAACATCACAAAATGGTGGGTGGCCGGTGGGAGCATGCGATGGGTAATTTAACGATCGGGGTTCATCGGGGGAATCCCGACTGGAGACCTGGTTTGGTCCTCACATACGTCTTTGGCAATTTTGTATGTGACAGTTGAATCTGGTTATACCCCTTATAAGAGTAATCCTACCGGTATTACTTTTAAATAGGGGAAGGGGCCAAGTGACTTTGGTGCGGTATGGACCTGGCACCAGGTCAGGTATTCTAATTTCAGTGCTGAATATGTTGTATCTCGATGTACATATTCCGTTCTGATTTTGTGATTTTCCCCCCAATGCAGCAGGTTAAAACGGGATCGAACCTGTTTGCCCGGCCTTACATGACCTTAGCTGTTGATAGGCCGTTAAACACCAATAAACAAACAAACAAACAAACATCACAAAATGATTTTCAGACTAGTCAATTTATGAAAAGGCGATGTTTTTGTTCTCAAAAATATGAAAATTACTTGGCAAACAGTGCAGATCCTGATGAGACGGCTCGTCACGAGCCGGCTCATCTGGATCTACACTTTTTGCCAATACCACTGTACAGGCCTGTGGTATTTAACGGGTTACATGTAAGTGTGTCAGTTTGAGATTTTGAAAGGGTTAATGGGTATTTTACCCCTAAACTATTTTTTCATCAATGGTGAAATTAGATTTTCGAAGAGTAGTTGCACAAACAAATTGAAGTGTTGTAGTGAAAACTAAAATTATTCCAACTTTTCATAAACTTGTTAACTGAACAGACATACACAAATATATCCATCTGTACTTGATACTTGTAGACAGCGTGTGGTGTAGGATAACATATTTTCAGCTGCAATTTTCTAATGATGAAATGTCGAGTGTCAATACTGATTTGTAAATTGTACTTCGGAAGATCTATTTCAATGCTGATTTTCAATGCTGATTTACCCCCCCCCCCCCACCCCCTCCCAGCCCCTCAAAAAAAAAGAAATATGCTTATCTGCATGGGCACGAAAAATACTTTCATAGTATTCCCTGCCACTGGTCTTTTGGATACGGCTTGAAACCAAGGTCCTGTCTATTCTCTATATGTGGCTGTGACTGGAGAAATGGGTCTTATGGGATTTGTGACCAGTTTAGCACCTGATATAATAGCACACTCCTGTAGCCTGATAATGATCTATTTGCCTGTTGGAAGCAGGACGTGTGTTTCATTGATGAAATGGTGAACAGTGCAGATCCTGATCAGACTGCGGATGCACAGGCTGATCTGGACCTGCACTGGTTGCAACAACTGTAAGTCCATTTCTCCAGCCACATACTCTATGACCTTAGCTGTTGCACCTGAAACCCTTTCACCTTTCTTGTCGATTCAATCAGTAGGATTCGAAATTTCAAATGGAATCATTTTGCTGGTGGCCAGCATGATACATCAGTGACTGAATGGTGAACATCATAGGCCCTGATCCAACTGCGCTAATGCGCAGGCTGATCTAGGGCCTACTAAACTTTAGAATAGAAAAAAAAAAATTGTAGTCCGACATTTGGTCTGGCCACTTCCGGTTTACTGTCGGACCGACAACAATTCTACCGGACATGTCCGTCGGTCCGACGAGTTTCACAGAGACTTATGGTATCTTTCTTCAGCCGACAGCTCATTTATGAACGTATGTTGTGTGTTAATTGTGCATTTTCTGCATTCAAACAGTCAATCATTTTCAGCCTGCCAGTTATGTGACATATTGTGACCTGCGACCGGTACTATTGAACTTTTGTGAAGTATTAAAATATTGCTCACAAATGAAGTTCTGTTCTGGTGTACGACTTGTGGGATTACTGGCATAACCATACATTTTCCGACAGCATTTCTTTTGGGAATTCTCTATAAAATGGGGGTTTCTCAAAGCAAATTGTGTCCAAATCCAAACACTAAATATTTGGACACTCTGTGTTGTCGGAAAATATATACATGTCTTTATATATGTGTTTCACAGAATGAATTGTGTCAGAATAAACAGGGGGCCGTTTCACTAAACTTTGTACGACTAAAATGTTTGTAAGTGCAAAAATATGTAAATTTCACATTAACAATGTTTTCTTGTAAACAATTATTGGATTTACATATATTGAGCATGCAAGCAGCCTATGCTCAATAAATGTAAATCCATCATTTAAAATTTCCAGACGAGTCAAGTTTGCACTTACAAACATTTTAGTCCTATGAAGTATAGTGAAATGGCCCCCTGGTTCATTACGGTAAGTTAGTCACCATACACTCTAATATTTCAATCATACATCGATACTATATTGCAGGTTATTAACCCTTTCACCCCTAAATAGCTGACATTGATAGTTCCATGTTTATTGCTGGACTCTTCCATTAATCTGATATTGGGTATTTTTAAAATGCTGACAAACGCTGTAGGTCCTGATGGGACGGCTTGTTACAAGCCGGCTCATCTGGATCTACAGTGTTTGCAAATGTTGACTTTATGGTCTGTATTCTTGAAAGGCATTAACCCTTTCACCCCTAAATAACTGGAATTTTCCGACCAATCCAACAGTCACAAAATGATTTTCGGACTAGCCCATTTATGAAAACGGGATGTTTAAAAAAAAAATACTTGCAAAAAGTGCAGATCCTGATGAGACGGCTCGGATCTACACTGTTTGCAAATACTGCTATAGACGGCTGAAGTGTCGAAAGGGTTAACTTGTAATGATTTCTCAATGTTAACCCATATTATCACATTACTTGATGTCGGTGGAATAAGCAGTTTGTTCAAGGAATTTTGTTGTATATCTGGTAAATTCTACACATGCCATGAATAAAATAAAACATTTACTGATGTCATAGAAGATGATTGGAGATGGTCATCCCACCTGCCTCTAAAATATATAGTGAAATTATTATTCAGAGCTCCAGATAAGCTGCGTATTTGCTTAAATACCCAATTAAAATTGCCAAAAACCCAATTGAAATCAGAAGTAGCGAGTATCAAACAAACGATACAAAAATTGTTGTACCTTTATCATGGTGCAGAAAACAATAAACAGACCACAAATATAGCATATTTTTCTTATTTTCCATGAAAAATCTTGGTATTTCATTAGAATTGATGAAATGCCAAGACAAGTGTTCATTTCGAAGCAAACTATTCAATAATTGCTGTCTGTTGATGTGTAAACAGTAGTGTGGTTTTATTTTACCCAATTAAAATTATGAAATACCCAATTGCTTCAGAAATGATGGAGTGACAATACTCAATTACAAATTTCTTATCTGGAGCTGGGATTATTTGTTTTGCATATTGTACAGTACGATCAGGATCTGCACTGTTCGCCATTCACCCATTCTGGTAAATCCTAGTTTTGATCCTTATCAGGCTTCAGGAGTGCGCTAGAAGATGGAATACCCACAAATGTCAGAAGCCCTATTTCACAAGTCAAAGCCACATATGATCTTGCTGGTGAATGGAATTAATACCTTTATCAATCTAATCATTTGGCTAATTAAAATATCCTGATCTGGTGCCAGCTCTTCACCACTCCGTTACAATGAGTGTGGCCAGCATAGCCTTAGATCAGCCTACTCAGCAGCAGTTTGATCTGTATCCTATTTCACCAACATTGCAAAGTATACTTATCTAGCAAAGTATGCTTTGAGGGAGAAATTTTCAATTTTATGATACATTTATTAATTTTTATTATACTGAATTTATTACATTATCACAGCCATTATGGCTGTGATAATGTAAAAAAATCAGTATAATAATTCTGCATACTTTTAATCATTAAATATATGCAGTTGTTAGTTCTATATGAAATAATGCATTTCAGGAAAAATAAATGATTACTCCCTCAAAGTGTACTTTGAAATGTTGGTGAAATCGGCTACAGGACCTACCCTGTTGCCACATGGAGTCCATGGAGTCGCTGAAGAAGCAATGCTTCTTCAGCGACTCCATGCACTCCATGTGGCAACAGGGAAGGTCCTGATCAAACTGCTGCCGAGCTGGCTGATCTAAGGCTATGCTGGCCACACTCATTGTAACGGCGTGGTGAAGAGCTGGCACCAGATCAGGATATTTTAATTTCAGAGCTGAATTATCTATATTTTTATGCCCATTATGCGATGGCAAGTGGTGCATATTGCTTTGCTCTTGAGGTTCCTTCTTTATGTGTGGGCGACCAGTGGCAGTACTATGATTCTACAGACCGTGAAGGGTAAATTTAACCCTTTCAACCCTAAATAACTGGAATGGACTGTGATATGCTAATTTGCCGACCAATCCAATGGTCACAAAATGATTTTCACATTAGTCCATTTATGAAAAGGGGTGTTTTTGTTCTAAAACATGAAAAGTATGTGCTAAAAGTGTACATCCTGATGAGACGGCTCGTCTGGATCTGCACTATTTGCAAACCCTGCTATAGCTGGCTTTTGGATTCAATGGGTAACGATGTTATTCATCCTTACCGTGATTTCGATATCCCTGGTTTGATACTCGGGTACATTTTTGGCTTTCTGATGATTTGATTATACCCATTATAAAAGTAATATGATTAGTACTAATCTATTACTTTTGGGGAGTGGGACTAAGTGACTCTGCTGTAGTGAGGACCTGGCACCAGGTCCGTGTATTCTACTTTCAGGGCTGAATACATATATTTTTGTCGTGCCCGCTTGAGGACAGCGCAATATAGTTGGCACATTGGCGTACGTATGTCTGTCCGTACGTGCGTGCATCCGGGTTAAAGATTTTGGTTAACGTTTTTCGGTAAACTATCAAAGCCTCTGCGGGCGTGAAATGCGGGCCGCAGCCATCTAGTCTGTAAATATTCAGTTCTGATTTTGGGATTTACCCACCATCACAACAGGTAACATATAAGATTCGACCCAGTTAATCGGGTCTAAATGACATTAGCTTTTGACAGGCCGTTCAACAATGCGGCATTAATTCTGTCCATGGTCATTTGCGTCAAAAAGTTTGTAAGAGTTTCTTGATCGTGTTATAACTTCAATATGACTATATGGATTACTTTAATATTGAAACATTTGATACATGTGGACATATGTTACACACTCAGATGACCATTACCATGGCATTGACCTGTTTTACCTTCGCAAGGTCGCTGACAGACTTACCTATTTTATAGCCAGTCTATGGGGGGCTTATCCATGTTTTACAAACATGACAACAACGGTGGGTTTCATCCTAACTGGAATCCCGATATCACCGGTTTGGTCCTCGTTTTCATATTTGGCTTTCTAGTACGTGAGAGTTGAATCTGGCTATACCCATTATAAAAGTAGTAAGACTAGTATGCCTTTTATCGGGTGGGGCTAAGTGACTGGTATGGTGAGGACACCCCCTCCAATCCATACAGGTGAAATATGGGATTTGACCTAGTTGAGCCCACCTAAATAACTTCATCTATTGACAGGCTGAATAACACCATTAAACAAACACGTTAGGGTTTAAGCATTTATAAACTTTAAATACATACAGTATGATATATTTATACATGGAAAACATGCTGACATTAGAGACATTATAGCATGTGCCACAACTGTAATTTATATGCATCTTGCATAATCACGCAATATAATTGAGATCTAATTTACCCATGATGTTGATGCCTCTTCAGATGGTGACTCGATAGCCCTGATCAGATCGTGTCGTAGGCCCTGATCAGACTGTGTCGTCATTCAGACTGATCTGGGGCTATACTGATCGTGTATGCAATACGCCATGTGATTTTGTACCTATAAAATATTTACAAAATTTACAATATTTTTCCTAAATGACACCCAACTGTCGAGAGCAAATGGAGGAATAGAAATGTGGCAAGTATCAAGGACTGTCGGATACTACAGATCGTGAACTGTGGAGACATTGTCGCCCATGTCCACGGTACTACTGGATCTAGACACGGCCCTGTGGAGCAGAGACCGTAGATACTCCACGAGCCCAGACAGTTGAAAGTACTCCGCCTCGTTCAACAGTTCTCCCCATAGTGTCTCACTACTGGGCAAGGTGCCGTCCTTGATACACCCGTCCCGCAGGTAGTTCAGGATGTAGCGGAAATGTGCCCCGTCTCGGTCGATGAAGTAGCTGCCGTCCTGTTCTTGTCGAAGTCTACAGGGGCATTAACAAGGGGAATATCAAATGAGGCACGCCATGGGATTTCGGACATCTGCCTAATTTCAGGAGATACGTTTACAAAATTTATAATATATTCCGTAAATGGCGTAAAAAGTTGACTCAACTTTTGACTTAATTTATGAAAAATACTGTAAATTTTGTAAACGTATTTCATGAAATTACAAAGATGTCCGAAGGTACAAAATCCCACGGTGTGTTGTGTAATCGCCACCCTGTTCGTATACTTTCATTGATATCAGAGGTTAGCAACTATTTCGTCAAATGTTATTGTCACAATATTGTGTCGTACCTGGCGCCCATTTCACTACACCTATATGACTAAGAAGTTCATAAGTGTAATGAAAAGGAAATTTACAATAACACTTGTACTTACAACCGATGTTGGGAAATCGTTCGTGGATGTGTTCACATTTTATGTCGAATGCATGTAGTTGGACATTTCTGAACTCTGAGAGGCGTTAAACGTCATTTCCTGCATTCTCAGCAAGTTTGAGGATGAGAATATGTGCTTTATAATATAAGTTACAGAATTATTTAGGAGGCCAGGCCTCTCCAACAAAATTATTTTGCCCCCCCCCCCCACTTCCGCAGCCCCTGAAAAGTACATTAAAAACTAGTATATCAAGATTGGTAATTGAAGAGTCGGTAGAAACCTGGTCCATATGGTCCTAGCCCCCTTCTACCACTGATCCCTTTAATCGCTGCCTACCTGTGGCGTCCACTGAACATGGCGGCCAGCATGGAGCTCGGGTCCTTGGTGAGGGTCAACATGGAGGTCGTGAACTGTAGACCTCCGATGTCCAGTTTTATCTTGTTCTCCTGGATCTTGTACACCTCTGACATTCGCTGGAAGGTTAGTTTCATTAGCATGATTAACACAGGTCAATGACCGGTAGGGATGGTAAAACGTGTACTATGCATCCATTTACAGTGGAACCTCTCTAAACCGGACACCCTGGGAGGTACCCAAGGTGTCCGGTTTAGAGGGGTTCCAATGTTATAAGCACTCGATGATCATTTGTTTTGTCATTTTCAGTCATGAACAAACAGGACAATGAAATAAATTACATTGAAACCCATCTTAAATTAAGCACAATGGGGTCCGGTTTAGAGGGGTTCTACTGTATGTTTAGAAACAAGCAAAAAGTCAGAAAATGCACCTAGCTCTGAACACCAAAAAAGAATAACGTCAAAAATGCCTTTAGAATATTAAGAATTGTTGCATATTTTTCAAATTCATAGAGCTTGAACCGGCAGATTTTACTTGGAACAGAAGCAATACACCTACTGTACCGTGAGCTCGGTGTCAAAGTTCTCCTTAGCCTTGGTAAAGTTGGCCAGTTCCGTATCTAACTCCTCCCTGCGTCTCGCCATGGCGGTCTCCAGCTCACGCGACTTCGCCTGGTGCTCACGCTCCAGCGCCTCCTGTTTCTCGTCATAGAGTTCCCGTCTCCGTTGGTACCCGGCTATCTCGGCCTCCAGCTGCTGTTGTTTCTCCTCCAGGTCCCCGCGAATGTTGTCTATGTGCGTCTCTTTGCTCTCAACCTGCGACGTTGAGAACATTTGTACGGAGCCCCGCAGGGGACATGGATTTTTTTAATTAATTCGTTCCCACGAAATAACGATTCGTTCCTTCAATTTAACAATTTGTTCCCTCGAATTAACAATTCGTTCCCACGATATAAGAATTCGTTCCCTCGAAATAACAATTCGTTCCTACGAAATGACAATTCGTTCCCTCAATTTAACAATTCGTTCCCACGATATAACTAAAATTGAGGGAACGGATTGTTTATTCTTGGGAACGAATTGTTAAATTGAGGGAACGAATTGTTATTTCCTGGGAACGAATTGTTATTTCGTGGGAACGAATTAATAAAAAAAAGAATTCTGCGTCCCATGCGGGGCTCCGTACATTTGGAATATTTAACTGAATACATATTTTAAACATCTAGATCTCCGATACATTATAAAAAAATATCTTCCATGTGCACCTCCATGCTCCAAACCTGCGACTTTGAGAACAATATACGGATTTTTTGGGAGAAACTATTAAACGTCCAAACTATACTGGAGTGGTTGAAAGCAGAGTTATTAGATTTTCAATAGTTTACATAGATTTTAAACAAATATATCGGCTGTATGCTCCTCCTTGTTCTCAACCTGCGCCATTGCAAACATTATTTAAGGAATTGCTTTGGGAATTTACGGAATAAAACATTATATTATAATGTATCTGCTTGTATTCAGACTAAATACAGCTATATACGTAGTAAACTGTCTAACCCGACAAAAACGAAGAAATTATGCAACAAATAAATGTCCGTAAATCCAAACGATATTCTACAAGAATTATGTATCCACCAACCAGGGAAGCTACTACTGCTACGTCACAGCGATTATGTTTTACAGCGCCACCTCGCGCCAGTAGGTCGCAGTAACAGGAGAGATAAGCCATGACCAACAATTCATTGCCTGGCTCAGTATAGGTGTCAGATACGGTGCGATATGAGAAATCTCAATATCACGATTAATACAAACGAACCGGAACTCGGTTATTATTATGGTCACTTTTGTTGTTTTTAGAGCATTTTTAAGAAAATAAGTGATATTTGATAATGCGACCTTTAAAACACATATTTAAAACGCTATTCTTGCCAATATTGTCAGTTTCTGTATTTAAAACATACTTGAATATTGTGTTAAAAATCAAGCAGCTTGATCGTCTGAGCTTGAGCTGACAGCTCAGGCTCAGACAATCAAATTGCTTGATTGCGAGTTGTCTTTGCTAATAGATGCTCGGAAACGTTGATAATCTGCCGGGGAAAGATTAACGCAGGCGGTTGCTTATCAATGTATATTATTGGCTAGTCAGCGCTCCAGATAAGCTGCGTATTTGCTTAAATACCCAATTAAAATTGCCAAAAACCCAATTGAAATCTGAAGTAGCGAGTATCAAAAAGCAATAGAAATGTTATGGTACCTTTATCGTGCTGCAGAAAACAATAAACAGGCCACAAATATAGCATATTTTTATTATTTTCCATGAAAACACATCTTGGTATTTCATTAGACTCCTTGGAGACAATTCTAATGAAATGCCAAGACATATTTTCATTTCGAAGCAAACTATTCAATAATTGCTGTCTCTTGATGTGTAAACAGTCGTGTGATTTTATTTTACCCAATTAAAATTTTGAAATACCCAATTGCTTCAGAAATGACGAGTGACAATACTCAATTACTAATTCCTTATCTGGAGCCCTGGGCTAGTAGCTGTTTTTACCTTTCGTTGTCTCTCTCGCAATATTGCGTCTCTTTCGTCCACATATTCCTTGGCCTTTTGAACGAAACTGCTGAAATTGATGTGCAAACGTTCCTGAAAGTCTCGCCCAATGTGATCAATTTGCTCGTGAATATCCAGCTCCCACGTGGTTGTGACGTCAGCAAAGATGTCATGATCGTACAGTATTCCCATTGGACAATCCTGTGTTGGTGGCTCCTCGTCCGGTTGATTGCACCACTTTCCGCTCCTATCCATAATTTCCAACGCAATAAACGTGCGATTGAAGTCCGAGTCTATATTTAGCACTTTACCGATTGCTTTGTCGCGGACCAGCAATGGCTGCCAGTGTCCGTCGCTTTCTAGCTTTGCCCACAGCCTCGACTTCTGCTTCAGTGGAATATTGTACAGCTCACGTAGCTTCCATTCAATATGGCCGACCTTCTCCATCTTACTGAACTTCACATTGTGGAAGTCCTCCGGTGGCGACTTTGTCATCATCAATTTACAACTGTTCAGGTTGTGTTCAATCTCCGGCGCTCGCGAGTAGTTATAGACGACGAGTTTCATACTGCGGTGTCCCTCCCCGACGCCGTACCACTGACTCATGAGTTTCCACGCGTCTTCGTGCACCATCTCCACTGTATGAGCGTAGTCTCGGCGGGTGATGATGGGCCCCGGATGTACCCGCTGGTGGTAGTACTTCCGCGTGCTCGGAATCCCTAGGTATTTCTTCAACTGCTCCAGCCATTCCGCCACGATCACATACCAGAACTCGCCCTCTACCAGTCGCCGTTCGAACTTCTGTTCCAGCACCGCTCGCTGGGTGAGCGGATCCGGCGTAGTCGTGCCTAGGTTACCCGCCATTCGTGCCGCACTTGAAACCTTATGCACTGCAGGTCCGGGCGAACCTGTGGCGGAGATAGGCGAACTTGACAGCCGGTGCTCCGCAGACGACACAGGTGCGTGGTTGTAACACCCCGGAGGTGACGAACTCGGGGAAGTGCTGGAACATCGAACGTCCGCCGTCTGCGTAGTTCGGTAACTGCGCATCGCGAGCGGCTAAAAATAGACACGTAAATAAACTACTGGAATCGTACCAGCATACCTGTTGCGTTTGTAACCGCGAAACTTTGATTCAGACGAATATGCTACCCGTTGACAAAAGGGACCTTCTTGCATTTTTTTTGCAACACTTTCGGATTACCTGGCACTACGTCTAAGTGTTCTATCGGCAACAATATAATACGACTTCTTTACGTGTGAATGACGAACAGCTTAGACCCAGATCAAACTGCGCGGATGCGCAGTCTGATCTGGGACTACGCTGGTCGCAAAGGTCGTAATTATCAGCTGGCAGCACGTGCATATAGTTTGCTTACACATTCGTTCTGAAAATTCCGATAACATTATCTTCAGCTGCGTATTTAATACACTGATCTCACGTGAAGAACATGCACACAGCAATCACAGGTGATTAACACGTAGCGGTATCAGGAATGGTAAAGTGGCTAACATTTCGCTAAGTATGTTTAGAAACCAGCAGAAAGTCAGAGAAATAAAAATTGACATGAAAACAAAAACATCGACTCTAAATGCCGTTAAGGCGATTTTTTGTTTTCATGGCAATATGTTTTATTTCTCTTGACTTTTTGCTGGTTTCTAAACATAATTTTCACATTTGTTCTGAACATTTGGTCAACTTCGACGTCATTTACGGAAAAAATCGTTAATGTCGTAAATATTTCCCATGATATATCGCATATCTAAGATGCAAAATAACATGGCTTGGCTTAAATGTGTTCTCTAGCGGCACTTGCAGTTTCCCATTCACAGAACGCCGAATGGTGCAAGTCGAAATATGCAGACTACGCGGACTACACCAGTCCCGTATGACCATTTCCTGTTTGTGAGCTGGAGCGCATTGTAACATGGACGCATTGTTATATGAAAAGTAGTGCAAAAAAGATTCCGCCTATTTAGTTGCTATGTTCGGGACCATTGGCTGCCTGTAAGGGTCTGAACGTGACTCAACTAGTTAAAATAGACTGTTTCTGAGATAGTATGGCCATTTGTGTGCACACTGACTGTTTGATTAAACACAATAGTGTGCCTTTCTACATACTGTAAACGTGTAATTTGGCTTGTGTTCTTGGTCGTCAAAATGGGTCATGTCATTCGGGTCGGGATGACATTTTGTTCCAATCTTTCAACCTATTGTTTTCTATTCAGAATGTTGTACCAGAGTGTCTGGTGAGTACAGTTGTATACATCTCTATTATATTAAACATTTTGAAACGTATTTTTAAAAATCCGACAAAAATGCTTTCATGTATGAAGTAAAGAAGGAAACTCTATGCGTCCATTATACCTCATTTTTGTTGGAGGTTGCTACAATACCAAGGTGCATGATCACGTGGTTACAACAACAACAACGTCACCCACCCCAAAGTAAGTATTATTTGATATTTTCCTTAATATGCAACGGATTTTGATGAAAAAAGCGCAGCAAACGCGTCTACATGAGCTGCATTTGGTGGTCTAGGGAGTTTGGCACAGACTTATGTCGTTTTTGCGAAGAATCGATTTCCGTGTCGTCTGAGACACGGAAATCGATTATTCGCAAAAACGACAGAAGTTTGGGCGAAAATACAGACACTATCAAATGCAGCTTAACAAGACGCGTTTGATGCGCCATATTTCATCAAAATCCGTTACGTAATAAGGACACTATACAAGAATACGTACTTTGAATCGGTACTTGTTGTTGTTGTTGTTAGTACCACATGATCATACACCTTGAATACTGAACTCATTTTAACGGATATGCCAGCTTGGGGCAATACGCCAATAGTTCCATCGTTATTGCGTCAATACGTCTTCCTTTATTCCAATTTAAAGTTCCAAGTTTCACGGATGAGGAAACACGGGCGCGTAAACTTATGTCAGATATGCCGTTACCGACGGATCTTACAGGAGCTGTGATTTAATATGATATTAAACGAGGCTATGCCGAGTTTCTTATGAAATATCTTATTAAAACTTCACTAATAAGATTATATTTCCTGCATAAGCAAGGAATCATGCATAAGTTGAAGATGCACTGATCACATACATTTCGCAACACTGTCCGCCTGTTTATCCGTCCGGGCCAACATCGGGGGTTTAAGAGCTTAGGGGCGTGGTTAGGAACAAAAGATTACTTTGATTTATTCCGTAAGCTCCTAATTCTATTGAAATTAGGAGCTATTCCTTTGATATTTTAAAGAACAAATAGCTCATAACTCCCAAATGTTTGAACGTCCATCTGTCTGCCTGTCGGTCTCTGTTACCGTAAGTAGGATTGGCTTGAAATTTCATATACATATTTTTCATCATCCCTATTTTCATTCTATAGCCCACAAATGCTGCCCATGTGCTCAAGGTCAAGGTGGAATCTCCATCAGTGTTACTGGGTGCCGTTTCACTAAACTTCGTACGACTAAAATGTTGGTAAGTGCAAAATTATGATATTCTGTAAATTCCCCATTAATAATGTTTTCTTGTAAACAATTACTGGATTTACATTTATTGAGCATAGGCTGCATATGCAGCCTATGCTCAATACATGTAAATCCATTAATTAAAATTTCCAGACGATCCTGGATTTGCCCTTCCGAACATTTTAGTCGTACGAAATTTAGTGAAAGGAGCGTCGCTTATATGAGACACGCCATGTGATTTTGTACCCTCGGACATCTGTGTACATTTATTAAATACGTTTGAAAAATTGACAATATTTTTCATAAATAAAGTAAAAAATTAACAACATTTACTCTGAAATTTTTGTCAACTTCTGACGCCATTTACGGCGTAAATTTTGTAACCGTATTTCATGAAATTACGCAGATGTCCGAAGGTACACAATCACATGGCGTGTCTCATTTGTATCTGTGAGTGGCGAAATGGAGCTTATTTGCTTTGCAATGCAGTTCTTGATCAAATGGCACGCCCCTGTAGCCTAATAACGATACATGTTGCTAGTTAGAAGTATGGCGGGTGTTCTATTGATGGAATGGCGAACAGGCTAATCTGGATCTACACTGGTCGCAAAGCCCATCAGCCCCATTTATCCAGTCTAAGTCACATTTCAGGGTTGGTTTCACAGATCCCGGTGTAATCCATACCATCATTAAACGGTTGCATGTTTATTAACTGCACGTTTTCCGCTTTATCAGCAACAGGGGGCCGTTTCACTAAGCTTCGTACGACTAAAATGTTCTTAAGTGCAAAATTATGATGGTCTGTAAATTTCACATTAACATTGTTTTCTTGTAAATAATTATTGGATTTACATTTATTGAGCATAGGCTGCATATGCAGCCTATGCTCAATAAATGTAAATCCATAAATTGAAATTTACAGACGATCTTCAATTTGCACTTACGAACATTTTAGTCGTAAAAAGTTTAGTGAAACGGGCACAGGTTACACTGTATCGCTACACCACCGTCAACGGTAAAATGTTTCAACAGGTTACACTATATCGCTACACCACCGTCAACGGTATAAATTTGCAACAGGTTACACTATATCGCTACACCACCGTCAACGGTATACATTTGCAACAGGTTACACTATATCGCTACACCACCGTCAACGGTATAAATTTGCAACAGGTTACACTATATCGCTACACCACCGTCAACGGTATAAATTTGCAACAGGTTACACTATATCGCTACACCACCGTCAACGGCATAAATTTGCAACAGGTTTACACATATCGCTACACCACCGTCAACGGCATAAATTTGCAACAGGTTACACTATATCGCTACACCACCGTCAACGGTATAAATTTGCAACAGGTTACACTATATCGCTACACACGTCAACGTATACATTTGCAACAGGTTACACTATATCGCTACACCACCGTCAACGGTAAAAATTTGCAACAGGTTACACTATAACGCTACACCACCGTCAAACGGTATAATTTGCAACAGGTTACACTATAACGCTAACCCCACCGTCAACGGTATATTTGGCAACAGCTTACACTAAATAACGCACAACCACCGTCCAACGGTATAAATTTGCAACAGGTTACACTATATCGCTACAAAACCACCGTCAACCGTAAATAAATGCAACAGGTTACACTATAAATCGCTAAACACCAACCGTCAACGGTATAAATTTGCAACAAGGTTACACTATATCGCTACACCACCGTCAACGGTATTCATTTGCAAACAGGTGCACTATATCCGCTACACACACCACCGTCAACGGTATAAATTTGCAACATGTTACACTATATCGCTACACCACCGTCAACGGTATACATTTGCAACAGGTTACACTATATCGCTACACCACCGTCAACGGTATAAATTTGCAACAGGTTACACTATATCGCTACACCACCGTCAACGGTATAAATTTGCAACAGGTTACACTATATCGCTACACCACCTTTACACTTCGCGCACTAAAATATAACAAACCTGCAGTGCGTTCACGTTCATACTTCGCTATATTGTTATTGAGAGACAATTCTACAATATGAGACAAGCTTAGTATCATAAACTTACCTAATAAAGTGTGTATTAGCAACATTCTTAAGTCACTCCCCACTCAATAGAAAGTAAACAAAGAACGCTTCAAACGCAAATTTGGAAAGACTACTCCGTCTTAATGCAATGTAATGGAATGTAATTAGAGTTATGTACTCAGAACTAAATGTGTATTAACAATGTTTTCTTGAAAACAATTATTGGATTTGCATATGCAACCTGTGCTCAATAAATGAAAATCCATCAATTGAAATTTCCAGACGATCCTAAATTTGCACATACGATCATTTTAGTCGTACGAAGTTTAGTGAAACGGCCCCCTGGTCTCATACATATAGGACGAAGAGAGCATACCATACACACACATAACATTAATCATATCATACAATTTGACAAAACCCATTTGTTAGTCTTTGTCATTCAAACCGTCACCTACGGCGTAGCGATGCAAAATTAATTATTTAATAATTTAAAGGCAAATACCCACTCAGTAGGCACAAACAGTTCATCTGAGACATTTTCTGGCAACATAAACATTCATTTACAATTACCCCACGTATTGATTGGCATTATTAGGCATTTTATATTAGACGTACATTTACACACTGATATCAGGGGCGATAACCGTGTTTCCTTAAAATGTTAACGGACATTGCTATTTATTCTCTGTAGTTATTTGTTGATGTGCAATGATCATGCTTATGATGTTGATATTATTTTGTCAGGTGATGCATTTAATTAGTATAAATAATTAAAAAATATCATGCCTCATTTGCATATGAAAATATTCTGATACCACCGCGCGGCACTATCAGTAAACTAAATATTACTAAGTAATTATATCTGTATAACGGGCACTCGTAATGTTTAGAACTGGTGGAGTAGTGACACAATTATACACTTATTTAATTACCATAAAGAGCATTTTGAGCCTACTGAGTGGGCATGTACCTTTAAATACATTAGGTCAAATTTATCTTCTAACATACTGCTGCATGCTTATCCGGTAAAGATATGGTATTGGCACATTACGTACTGGCTGATAACATAATGTCTTATCACGCATTCACCTGATCCGGGTATCAGGGTTACAACGAATTGTAAACAATTGTCAAACGGCGTCACATAACGTTACCGAATGGCGTCAGTGTAACGACGAAACTTAAACAAGTCCATGTTCTTGTCAACGAAAACTGTTTCATATTTGACCATCATCTAGCATAAAACGTTACCTGATAAATATAATACCAGTCTACTGTATGTTGATATCAAGTTTATCAGGCTCGGTTCGGAAACGGTAGGAATTCCTCGGCAAGCCTCGGAATTCCTACGCGTTTCCTAACCTTGCCTGATAACTCGATATCAAATGACAGTAGCCTGGAATGATATATGTATTTCAACATTACACAACATATTAATAAATAACGAAATTGCCTTACCTGCGTCTTTGTTGTTTCCCCGTTCATTATATTTACACTTGTCTTCCTTTGTTTACTTCGAGCACGTGCGAGTCTTTTTATACCTTTCCTATTAGTGGAATCTATGTCGACGGTTTTTTCTCCAGGACATGACAAAATCTACTCTTCTTTGTATTGCGTCTACGGAGCCCCACATGGGACGTGGAATTCTTGGTTTTACTAATTCGTTCTCACGAAATAACAATTCGTTCCCACGATATAACCAATTCGTTCCCTCGAATTAACAATTCGTTCCCACGAAATGACAATTCGTTCGCTCAATATAATAATTCGTTCCCTCGAATTAACAATTTGTTCCCACGATATAACAATTCGTTTCGTCGAATTAACAATTCGTTCCCACGATATAAGAATTCGTTCCCGTGTCAACGAATTGTTATTTCATACGAACGAATTGTTAAATTGAGGGAACGAATTGTTATTTCGGGGGAACGAATTAATAAAAAAAAGAATTCAACATACATGTAGACACTACTGGTAGTTATAATGCATATTTTGGGAACTTCATATTCATTGAATGTCCATAGTTGTCAACTTTCTCCTGTTTTCACCTGTATTTCAGATTGCGCGTCTGCACTGTCCGACATATTCAGTGAACCATGTTTTGCAAAAATCGTTTTTTGTCTGAATGAGTACGCTAGAATATCACGAGCTAGACTGATCAAAAATTTCATTTTCACTCCCGTTTCTAAATGTTCTCACCTGTATCTGTGGCTGTGACTGGGGAAACGGGGCCTATGACTCTTGCGAACAGCGTAGATCCAGATCAGCCTGTGCATCCGCAAGCAAACACGATCGTTATCAGGCTACATGTTCATGAGTGTGCTGTCCATAAATCCCATAAGCCTCATTTCTCCAGTTCGCACCTGTATATGTGGCTGTGACTGGATAAATGGGGCTTATGGGTTTTGTGACCAGCGTAGCTCCTGATCAAATATCACACTACTGTAGCCTAATAACGATCTATATTGCTTGTTAGAAGCATGACGGATGTTTCATTGATGAAACGGCGAACAGTGCAGATCCAGATCAGACTGTGCGAATGCACAGGCTGATCTGGATCTACACTGGATGCAAAACCAATAAGCCCCATTTATCCCATTCACACCTGTATATTAGTTGTAACGTGGCCAGAACAAATTGCGATTTACTTTCATTCATTCCTACCGTTGAACCGCGATGTAAACTCTATCTGTCTGTAGGTGTAAGTGCGCATCTAGTGAATATTACAGAACATATAGACGAAATTCAATTCCGCCCAATGATTCAGTTCTACGAAGCCCCGCAGGGGACGTAGAATTCTTTTTGTTATTAAGAAATTCGTTCCCGCGAAATAACAATTGGGAACGCATTGTTATATCGTGGGAACGAATTGTTAATTTGAGGGAACGAATTGTCATTTCGTGAGAACGAATTGTTAATTCGAGGAAACGAATTGTTATATCGTGGGAACGAATTGCTAATTCGAGGGAACGAATTGTTAAACTGAGGGAACGAATTGTCATTTCGTGGGAACGAATTAATAAAAAAAATCCATGTTCCCGGCGTGGCTCCGTACATTTCTGTTACTGTTCATATGCATTTTGATATCATAGTAGGGGCGCACGAGGTGTGTATTATTAATATAGTGCATATGTATGTAGAAGGAAACATCCGTGAAACACATTGATTTGAGGAACAATTTCATACATTTCTTTGTAGGGCATTAACTTTTTCATCTTACGAAATGTATTGAAACGGGCCCAGGACAAGTTACGGGTGGTATAGCTAATTTACAATCCAGGGGCCCGTTTCACTAAACTTCGTACGACTAAAATATTCGTAAATGCAAATTTAGGATCGTCTGGAAATTGCAATTGATGGATTTACATTTATTGAGCATAGGCTGCATATGCAGCCTATGCTCAATAAATGTAAATCCAATAATTGTTTACAAGAAAACATTGTTAATGTGAAACTTACAGACTATCATCATTTTTCACTTACGAACATTTTAGTCGTACGAAGTTTAGTGAAACGGCCCCCGATGTACACCTGTACACAACCACCTGCGCTAATTTTGCCACTATTTGTAATTATTTTATTTCCACTCTTTTACTATATATTATTCTTGGAATGAAACAGTATGATTGGTTGTACCTGAGCTGTTCTACAACTAAACCATCTTGTACTTTTACCCTGGTTTACATGGCGATCAACGCGTCTGATTAGAGAAACCGTTCACCCCTCTCGGGAAACGAAACTGCGTATTAACCTATTTTAGACGAGCTGTATGAGTTTGAAGATTTGCGATTATTCATGGAATTTATTTCCACAATTTATGAAAAATTCCATAAATGATGTCGCATGTTGGCGAACTTCTCAGAGCAAATACGGAATATATTTCCGCATTTGCTGTAAAAAATTCGTAAATTTTCGACGTCTTTCATAGTATATATTACAGTTTATGTTAAATATTTTGCACGAAAAATCGCGCATGTTCTCAGGTACGAAATTACATGGCGTGTCTCATATGTACGGTACCTATGCTCAAATAGCTTTAAGACACCAAACGAGCAAGGGAGTCCATGTGTGTATGTGACTGGAGAAATGAGGCTTATGGGTTTTGCGACCAGTGTAGATCCAGATCAGCCTGTGCATCCGCACAGTCCGATCAGGATCTGCACTGTTCGTCATTCCATCATTGAAACACCCGTCATGCTTCTAGCACGCAACATAGACAATGTCAGGCCACAGGAGCATGCTATTTGATCAGGAGCTACACTGATCACAAATGCCATAAGCCCTATTTTCCCAGTCACAGCCACATTTCGGAGCCTGAACTCAGAGCCATAATTTAAAAATATAGAGGATATTACATGAGTGATGATATAATATACTATTTATTAAACGGGTTTACTGATTTCATAAGAAACGAGGCTATGCCGAGTATCTTATGAAGTCAGTCAACATGTTTAATAAATACATGTACCATATTAAATCATCACACAGTCACATGTTAGATTATATGTATTGCATAAGCACATCATCATATATTGAAGCTGTATTTATTATAGGAATGAATGGCCTTTTTGTGGAATGTATCGGGGTATAAACTTGCTTATAATTCCAGCATTTGAAATAAATTCATCAAGAAAATATGTTTATTTTCCGTTTTCTTAAGAATTATTTTACCTGCGCCTCACGGTTACGGAAAGTAGTTCGGCGTGGGAGTTTACTGGGATATAAATTTTGGACAGAGACTTGCTACGGGCCAATCAAATGTTAGGGAATTGCGTAAATATGTTTGTGCTGGAATTATTAGCTAACATGTTTTCTGCAGCGGGTTCATTTGCATATTTATTACACTAGTGTATTATGATTTTTATTACATAGAGGATATTCCATCGTACATTTTGAATAGCGGGAAATAATACACGAGTGTACGTCGGCTTCCGCGTAAGCAACAAGTGAGCGTAGCGACGGACGCCGACGGACACGAGTGTATTATACCCGCTGTTCAAACATGTACGATGGAATATCCTATTTATTACACGTCCACGGCGGATACATATGCACATTTAGTCTATTTTTGAGATTATAATCAATGAATTGTGATGTGCGCATGAATAGTTATATAATGACGTGTTTTCATGCGTTTTGGCGTTACGTTGTGTGACGTCAAATGTCAAATGTGACGTCATGTAAACTTTTTGAAATCCAAATTACGCAGCTGTTTCTATGAACCAGATACATTTGAGTGCATGTTTGGAATATGTTCAATCACATTAACATTCTAGATTAGACCCTTTCCAAATTTTCAAATAACTTTATTTTGACTGTAATAAAAATTAAACATTTTGCATGGTAGCTCGTGGTTTCCAAGAAAACAGGCGCGCAATTATGGGTGTTCTCTTCACGGTGTATTATTTGTAAGGAGTTGATTACGGATTTTCTCTCACAGCGAAACCCGTACAAATAACTCGCAATAGTGTAATAAACTGTGTTATTACACTTTGCAATTCTATGTTAGGCACTAATATATATTATACCAGGATATGTAGACACACACTAATCACGAATCTACTGACTAGAAGGCAGGGGCCCGTTTCACTAAACTTCGTACGACTAAGAAGTGTAAAATTGAAATCCACAATGACATTTGTTCTGGCAGCCGATTTGGGAAAATCGTTCGTGGATGTGCTCCATTTACTGGCATGAACCCGTAGGTACAAACTGGTAGCATTATAGAAACAAGTTAATGCGAGAAGCAAATTCATAGAACTTTTCTTACGAACATTTTTATCGTACGACGTTTAGTGAAACGGGCCGCATGTCTGTGTCTATAGGCAGATTGCACATTTCAGTTGACCCCGGATCTGTAATTTTCCCCCTTATCGCATCGCTGTATTTCGTCGATACTGATTTTTAAAATAATTCATACTTTCGGTAAATAACGTCAAAATTTCAGATAAATTCCAGAGCTCATGCGGAATTCCGCATGAGCTCTGAAATTTATTCGAACGTTCGACGTCATTTGCAGAAAATATTGCATATATTCGAAATAAAAATCGGCGATAAACGGGCGAAGTAATAACGGAGGTTGTACCAGTGCCGAGACAAATTACTACATGTGGATGTGACACAAGAAATGGGGCGTACGGGCTTTGCGACCAGCGTAGATCCAGATCAGCCTGTGCATCCGCACAGTCTGATCAGGATACACACTGTTCCCCCATTCCACCAACGAAACGGCCGTCATGATTCAAACAAGCATTATAGATCAACATCAGGCTACAGAGTGTGTTAGTTGATTAGGAAAATGGTTACAAATGCCATTTCTCCAGTCACAGTCACCACGTATAAGCGCAGTACGATGCCATAATGACGTTAACCGGGACGTAGAGTGGGAAAATGACGGAAACAGAATTATCTTACTGATGGGAATGCTCTGCAGACCAATACTGTATTGGGAATGTATGACAAACATATTTGTGATTTATACGGAGCCCAGCAGGGGACATGGAGATTTTTTTTTAATTCGTTCCCACGAAATAACAATTCGTTCCCTTAATTTCACAATTCGTTCCCTCGAATTAACAGTTCGTTCCCACGATATAACAATTCGTTCCCACGAATTAACAATTCTGTCCCACGAAATGACAATTCGTTCCCTCAATTTAACAATTCGTTCCCTCGAATTAACAATTCGTTCCCACATAATTTTATGACGTGTGACAATAGGGGAGGGTAACAATAAGGAAGGACTGTAGAATTTGTAGAACCCCCAATTGTTCACCCTCCCCTATAAAAATATATACCCGTCATAAAAATCATGTTTTATAGACGACACGAATGGTGATATCGGCATACAATGGTGATATCGGCATGTAAATGTTCTCGATGTCGAACTCCAAACATCCGATACAATTTTCGTCATCTTTTTTGGTCGGCAACCTTTGTTGTCGGACACTCACAAGAACTGAATGGAAGAACTTATAGAGGGGTAACAATAGGGGAGGGTGAATAATACGGGGTTCTACATTCTAAAGTCCTCCGATATTGTTACCCTCCCCTATTGTTTGTTACCTGTGTAACATTAAGGGAGGGTGAACAATATGGGGTTCTACAATTGTATCTAACCAGGTTTAAGAGTAAATTTCCCTACTTTTTTTCCTTTTGTTTTACTCTTCCCCAGCTCATCCACCTCGTTTTCCCATGTTAAATTCCCGTAGAAAAAGTGGTTCTTCGCAATAAAATCAATATTTGATGCAATTTCATCAATAAAAAATGGGGATGGTGACTTTTTGGTATTGCTGAACAAGTACTTACATTTAAATTGTTTTTAGACAAATGTGTTTAAAAGCCAAATGTTCGTTGGGAGAAAACCGTCAAACAGACAAACGAACCCCTCTAAACCGGACACAAATAACATTTAGTTCTACTAAATTGAAATCGGGTTCATTGCCGTTTATCTCCGCTGGGTATGTCTGTTCGTGATTTCAAAGCACCCACACGTGTCTTGGAGTAGTTGTCTGTCTGTTTAACAGTGGAACCTCTTTAAATCGGACACCCTGGGGACCTCCAGGGTGTCCGGTTTAGAGCGGTTCCACTGTAATTAGTATGTGTCTGGCTGTACATCAAACATCTGAAACTGTATACTCGCGTCTAATGGAAACCTTTGGAAACAGCGGCCATTGCGCATGTACGTGTACTTATTCCTTCCTCATTTGTCGCTATGACTGGAAAAATGGGCTTATGGGACTTGTGCCCAGTGTATATCCTGATCAAATAACACACTCCCGTTATGTAGCACGATAACGATCTATATTGCTTGTTCGAAACATGACGGGTGTTTCATTGATGGAATGGCGAACAGTACAGATCCCGATCAGACTGTGCGGACGCACAGTCTGATCTGGATATGCACTGGTCGCAAAACCCATAAGCTCTATTTTTCCATTCACAGCCGCAGTTAAGCCGCTGTTAAGGGTTTGTTCCGACATTTATACCGTATTTTATTGAGAGCGTACTTAGGTTCTTCCAACAGACGTCTGGCGCGTGACGTGAGGAAAACTATCAGCATCGCTCAATGTCGGGCTTACAAAAGACATTGTATGTGACTGTGACTGGATAAATGGGGCCTATAGGTTTTGCGACCAGTGTAGATCCAGAGCAGTTGAGATTGCCAATAGACATGTATGTTGAGTAAACGTTGACATATTGGCAAGTTTAAAGGTACATGCCCACTCAGTAGGCACACAGTGTTCTTTATAGGAATTAAATAAGTGTAGACTTGTGTCACTATTCCACCAGTTCTAAAAATTACGAGTGCCCGCTATACAGATATAATCATTTAGTAATATGTATTTTGCTGATAGTGACGCGCGGTGGTATCAGGCTATTTTCATATGCAAATGAGACATATTGTTTATTTATTTATACTAATTGAATGAGTCACCTGAACAAAATAAACATTTTCGAGAGATTATAAAGTAGATCATTGCATATCAGAAAATAAATACAGAGGATAAATGGTAATGTCCGTTAACATTTTAAGGAAACACTGTTATCGCCGCTGATACCAGCGTGGACAGTTACGTCTAATATAACATGTAAAATAATGCCAATCAATCAATACGTGGGTAATGGTGAATACATGTTTATTTTGCCAGAAATGTCTCAGATGATGTCTCTGATATAAAGAACATTTTGTGCCGATTGAGTGGGCATGTACCTTTAACACAGGTGGTTGCGTATTAGTTCGAATAGACAATAGTGAATGAGTTTTCAGAGCCATTTCGCTGGTTTCTAAATATAATCAATGAACTTATATGTGGCTGTGACTGGAGAAATGGGGCGTATTGGTTTTGCGACCAGTGTAGATCCAGATCAGACTGTGCATCCGCACAGTCTGATCAGGATCTACACTGTTCGATATTCCATCAATGGAACACTCGTCATGCTACTAACAAGCAATATAGATCGTTATCAGGAATGGCGGGAAGTTCAATCACCTGTGGATAAATGTGGCTGTGACTGGAGAAATAGGGCTTATGGGTTTTGCGACCAGTGTAGATCCAGATCAGCCTGTGCATCCGCACAGTCTGATCAGGATCTACACTGTTCGCCATCCAATCAATGAGGCTTCCGTTATGATTCTACATCGTTATCAGGCTACATGAGTGTGCTATTTGATCAGGAGCTACATGTACACTGGTCACAAATCCCATCAGCCCCATTTCTCCAGTCATAGACACATATGAGACAAGTCATAGATGTGCGTTTGTACCTATAGTCTGTTTCACGAAAGCTGCCCAAATTTTACGGCTATATAGACAATTCAAAAACAATATTATTTTCGATAATATTAAATTAATGAAAATTTAAAAATGAGCCTTCTTTTTATTTCGTGAAATTCGGTCAAATATTGATTTTATTACGAAAAATTGATTTGTCTACACTGTATGGGAATTTAACATGGGGGAAAAAGTGGTAAGGAAGTGTGGGAGGAGTCAAAAAACGAAACAATTTGGAAATTGACTCCGAAACCTGACTAGATAGCTTGGATATGATCTAACTAAGAAAACAAAAGTTAAATTTTAAAAATCGGTCCAGTATTTCTAAAATTCAAAAAAAAAATCCCCATGTTAAATCCCCATAGACATCTTCACTCCGTGAAGATGTCTATGGGGATTTAACATAGACTCTTCACTCCTGAAGATGTCTATTTAACATGGGGAAATTTTGTTTTCGCAATAAAATCAATATTTGACCAAATTTCACGAAATAAAAAGAAGGCTCATTCTTAATTTTTCCTTTAATTTAATATTATCAAAAGAAATCTTGTTTTTGAATTGTTTATATAGCCGTAAAATTTGGGAAGCTTTCGTGAAACAGACAGTAGTAAGAAGATGTGCGATGTACGCAACCACTAATTGAAAATAATATTATGAAAAACTTGCACTGCACAATATCAACAACGGTTGTTCTACGTACAAAAATACATCGGATTATTTTGTTGCGCGTGATTTGCCCCCATTTGCAGCACAAATCGTGCGGTCATCGCTAAATTTAGTAACAGAGTTAACTCCCCTCCGAATACTCTCCGAAACAAGCGACGCGTTTAACACACAAACTACATCAAGTTTGACCTTCCGACAGCCTATTTTTAAACTCACCCGACACCTGTGCGAAACAAAACTCGCACGTGTAGGTCTAACTGATGTTTAATCCTCATTCTCTCTCTCTATCGATGGATCTACAGTGGATTTTAGTGACATTCCTGAATTCGGCCTGATTGACATTTGTCTATGGTGGCCAATACACGCCAACATGAGTGTCAATTCTACGTTCATGGAAGGGGGTCAATAAGTCAGTATTTAAGGTGATAACTTACAGTCATTGAACACATTAATGACAGTATAACACTGCAAGTACTGAAATACGACAAAAATAATCTAACAAGTTTCTAAACGTTACAAGTGCCCGCTATACAGATATAATCATTTAGTAATATTTATTTTACTGATAGTGACACGCGCGGTGGTATCAGGCTATGTTCATATGCAAATGAGGCATGATATGTTTTAATTATTTATACTAAAGAAATGCGTCACCTGAAAAAATAATATTTTCGACAGATTTTAAAGTATGATCATTGCACATCATAAAATAAATACAGAGATTAAAGAGTAATGTCCGTTAACATTTTAAGCAAACACGGTTATCGCCCCTCATATCAGTGTGTAAATTTACGTCTGATATAACATGTATAATAATGCCAATCAGTACGTGGGATAATGGCGCATGAATGTTTATTTTGCCAGGAAATGTCTCAGATGATGTCTCTGATGTAAAGAACATTTTGTACCTACTGAGTGGGCATGTACCTTTAAGGGTTAATGAAACTGTAACACCAGCAATCAATCAAGCAATCAATCTAGTTTAATCTTGTAGTACCCTATGTTCAGTACTTTCAGTACTTTGATTTCTACTACCATTTTGAAATACCGGACTTATTCCCGAGACATCTGGAAATCCGATAAAGAGACGAGTGCAGAGCACTCGTTTCTTTATCGGATTTACCGATGTCAAGGGAAATAAATCCGGTATTTCAAAATGGTAGTTGAATAAGTTGTATATTACATGCTCTTCGAAAAATGTGAAAGTTTCTCTGGACAATTTTGTCGTTAGCGTTATTTCTTCGTCGGAAATGACGCCAAAACGTGACGTCAAGTACGTATAACGCTAACGTATAGGAGGAAATAATTCCTTCAAGGAAATAAACCCCTTCAGAATCACGGTTAATCACTGGGTAGCATGTAATATCATAATTTATATTGATTTACGAGGCGTAAAAAAACGAAAAGACGAACTATCGCTAACGAGCCACAAAATGTCTGGCGTTGTATTTGTTCCCCATCTTGTCGTGATAATGAGGAGAAAACGATATTACATTAATACGAGCATTGGAACACAGCATGTTCCGTGTCTCGTGTGAGAGTTATGCAGATCTATAAACGTTTTCCCCTCTCGGTGGTTGGGTAGGGGATGGGTGGGATGGGTAGATATTGCGGACATACCCTTACACCACCGCTTGCGCTAATCTTTAAACTATTTGTCAATTGTTTTATTTCAAAACACTTGAATCTTATTTTTGAAATCAAGCAGTTTGACAGCTCAGGCTCAGCCAATCAAACTGCTTGATTGCGAGTTGAGATTGCCAATATATGTTCAGAAAAGTTGACATCTGGGCAAGATTAACGTATGCAGTGGAGTATGGGAGTTGAGATTGCCAATAGATGTTCAGAAACGTTCACGTCTGGGCAAGATTAACGTAGGCAGTGGAGTATGGGAGTTGAGATTGCCAATATACAATGTATGGTCAGAAACGTTGACGTCTGGGCAAGATTAACGTAGGCAGTCGAGTATGGGAGTTGAGATTGCCAATAGATGTTCAGAAACGTTCACGTCTGGGCAAGATTAACGTAGGCAGTGGAGTATGGGAGTTGAGATTGCCAATATACAATGTATGGTCAGAAACGTTGACGTCTGGGCAAGATTAACGTATGCAGTGGAGTATGGGAGTTGAGATTGCCAATAGATGTTCAGAAACGTTGAGAGCTGGGCAAGATTAACGTAGGCAGTCGAGTATGGGAGTTGAGATTGCCAATATACAATGTATGGTCAGAAACGTTGACGTCTGGGCAAGATTAACGTAGGCAGTCGAGTATGGGAGTTGAGATTGCCAATAGATGTTCAGAAACGTTGACGTCTGGGCAAGATTAACGTAGGCAGTGGAGTATGGGAGTTGAGATTGCCAATATACAATGTATGGTCAGAAACGTTGACGTCTGGGCAAGATTAACGTAGGCAGTCGAGTATGGGAGTTGATATTGCCAATAGATGTTCAGAAACGTTGACAGCTGGGCAATATTAACGTAGGCAGTCGAATATGGGAGTTGAGATTGCCAATATACAATGTATGGTCAGAAACGTTGACGTCTGGGCAAGATTAACGTAGGCAGTCGAGTATGGGAGTTGAGATTGCCAATAGATGGTCAGAAACGTTGACAGCTGGGCAAGATTAACGTAGGCAGTCGAGTATGGGAGTTGAGATTGCCAATATAGAATGTATGGTCAGAAACGTTGACGTCTGGGCAAGATTAGCGTAGGCAGTGGAGTATGGGAGTTGAGATTGCCAATATACAATGTATGGTCAGAAACGTTGACGTCTGGGCAAGATTAACGTAGGCAGTGGAGTATGGGAGTTGAGATTGCCAATAGATGGTCAGAAACGTTGACAGCTGGGCAAGATTAACGTAGGCAGTCGAGTATGGGAGTTGAGATTGCCAATAGATGGTCAGAAACGTTGACATCTTGGCAAGATTAACCCAGACGGTGGTGTACACAGATCTATAAACGTGTACCGGTCTTGTGATCGCAACCTGATCCATGAAACCTCTCTAAGAAGAACAAATTGGTTCCGCAACATACTTTATTAGCACGAACTCGATCGTAAAGTGGATTCAAACTAGATTAACCCTTAGACTGCTATCTTATTTTTTTGTCGTCTGCTTTTTGTTTTCTATTTTCCATTTTTATCATCAAAAACATGGTTTGACAGCACTTTAGAATAATTTACAACATGCTTTGACAGCACTTCAGAATCATTTCCATTGGAAATGATTCTGATGTGCTGTCAAACCATGTTTTTATTGAGAAATAAGGCAAGATATAAAAGCAACAGCAGACGACAATTGTTGTGAGTAGCGGTCTAAGGGTTAAATCTCAGAGTCCCTGGTTGGCACTCGTGCCCAGACTTATCAGACGGCGCCCACTAGGCGACCTAGCGTGGGTCCGACCATATAAACAGCCAAATTGAGTACATAACACTAGCGAGCATTTTGTACACAGCTAGCTATCCCAAATAAGCGACTTTATGGTATCAATATCATGGTATTCACAATACAAACTGGTTTGCGGTGAGATACGATGTCAAAATATGTTTACGCACTCGGTGGCACTCGATAGCGCAAGCTATAATGTTACAAAAGCTTTCACCCGCGGTGGTTGGATATGGGTGGGTGGGATGGGGGTAAGTATTGCGGTCATACGTATACGATGCGATACTATGTGCCATAGCCTCGTTTCTTATTGAATCAGTAAACTCACTTAATACATTTTATATTAAATCACCATTCATGTACGATCTTCTATAAGTTCAACTAGCGGCAGTGATTTTATTCACTGTCCTCTGTCTATGGCTTGTTTAGTGCCAATTAATAATGAAATAGACAATTCCAATGCCAATTTCAAAGGAGACCAACAACACAATGTGCAAATGGCGTTAGCCGCGCAGATACTCGTAGGTGTAACTATATAGAGTTTCTTCAACTACAATTTTGAACTACCGGATTTATTTTCCAAGACATCTGGAAATCCGATAAAGAAACGAGTGCGGAGCACTCGTTTCTTTTTCGGATTTACAGATGTCAATGGAAATAAATCCGCTATTTCAAAATGGTAGTGGAATAAATTGTATATTACATGCTCTTCGAAAAATGTGAACTATTCTCTTAGACCAGTTTATAACGTTGTCAACATTAATCATTTTGACTTTGGCGTATGAATTGTTTCTTCACCGGAAATGACCTCAACATGTGACGTCAGTTACGTCTCGCGAACGTCTAGGAGGAAATATTTCCTTCAAGGAAATAAAGCCCTCCAGAATCACGGTAAATCACTGGGTAGCATGTAATATAACGTTCACCATCTGTGTTGCAACTTGTCTGGAACATCTCTAAGACGAACAACGTTACGGTAGTAGTTCTGCAATCATACTTTATTGACACGCAATCGATCGTATAATGGAATTAGCTTCCATCTCGGAGTCCCGGTTGGCACCCGTGATCAGACTACCAAACGGCATCCCAATGCGACCCTGCGCGGGTCTAACCTTACAACCAGCCAAACTGAGTATATATTGTTAAGCCACCAATTTGTATACTGATTAGCCATCCCCAACAGACGGCCTTTTATATTCTATGGATGACATTTGCCAAACTTGTCTGGTTTCAGCCAGCTACAATTAGTGTCATTTACCAACATGAACCCTGAGGAACAGGCCATATCGTTATATAATTTGTTTTTTAGGTACAGACGGTTACAATAGGCAGACGTGGGTGGTTGGTTGGGCGAAACGCGACGGCGTAAATTAACGGTATGGGTTCCTCCGTATAGGAATCACGATTTGCCTGGTTTGGTCCTCGTGTACGTGTTTGTCTTTGGCTCTTTTGTTACCTGGGAGTTGAATTGGGTTATTGCCCAAGTGATTCTGGTGTGGCGAGGACCTGGCATCAGATTATTCTGATTTCAGGGCTGAATATATAGTTTTTTTTATTGTAAATATTCAGTTCTGATTTTGGGACCCCCCCCCCCCCCCATTTGTACATGTACTTGAACATATACTTGTACAGGTAGTATATGGGATTTAGTACTAAACCCATTGACCCGGCCTTAAATGACCTTTATCTGTTGATAGGCTGTTAAACCCCAAACAAAAACAAAACAAACAATAGGCGGACTTTATGTGTATCAGTCACGGAGGCCAATGTAAATTAGTTTTTACTACAGCTCATGCTCAGCCAATCAAGCTGCTTGATTTCAGAAAAATATCCAAGTATTTTGAGATAAAAATAAATTCAAATATTGGCGAGATTAGCGCCTGCGAGGGTATAGCTCACCAATCAAGCTGCTTGGTTCAATCATTTTGAAATAAAACGATTGACAAACATTGGCAAGATTAGCGCAGGCGGTGATGTAACCAGCAGGTGCGTGTGGTGTACACTGGCCTCTGTAACCATGGAGACTGGATATTAGGCGTCAATTCCCCCCGGTGTAACTCACCAATCATGGGCACTAGACGATGTGATGGCTTCCTTAAAGGTCCACCACCACCAACGGTATTTCCTATATAAACTAACCAATGACCACACATTTTGCTATTCTCTGCTACTTTTCATTTTTCGTATGAAAGTTGTGGGACCTATTTTCCCATAACCTGCAGCCATTCCGCTCTGGATATTCACTAATTAAAATATAGGTTTAATTATTGTTAAGAAAGACAAATTCAATCTCCTGTGACTACCCTGGTGGTGGCGCAAAAAGTCAGCGGCTGGAACTGAAACCGCCTCACATGACAAACATGATCCGACTTACAAATTAATCCCAAAGCATATGCTTGAAACTGATGTAAATGATACATTAACACTGTGAAGCCTGTGAAGTAGATTAGTGCATCAATTGACTGGTTTCCGCAAGCAAAGAGTGTTTATGGCATAACAAAATATCGCTTTTTTTTTTTAACGTACTACTTAACGCATGATTTAGTGTGGTTAAACCTAAAGGCACCGAGTCTCAGATGTTATCACAGATATACAATATGATTTGTTTACTCTTTATGTAGTGTATATGACGTATATCAACAAAAACGCACCATTTTATTAGACCACATTCCATGGCATTTGTGTTCAATTATAGTAAATACTGCACCATCTCCGCGCTAATCTTGCCAATATTTATAAATTAATTTATTTCAAAATGCTTGAATATTGCGCTGGAAATCCGGCAGCTTGACTGGCTGAGCCTGTGCTGTGCTAAGGCTAAGTCAAACTGCTTGATCCGAAGCACACATTTCATTTTGAAATAAAACAATTGACAAACATTGTTGCAAATTCCGCGCGGCCAATTTATGAGAATACGTAAAGAAAAACAGACTGAGAAGAAAACAGGAATCCGTAAATCGAGTCCCGCTACAGTGAAGCCTCTCTAAACCGGACACCCTGGGGACCTAAGCCTCTCTAAACCGGACACCCTGGGAGGTCCCCAGGGTGTCCGGTTTAGAGAGGTTCCACTACAATGCAGGCATATTACCATTTTGAAATGCTTTGCTGTGATGAAAGTACATTAACATCTGAGATAAATGATCAAGAAACTCATCAAAATAAAATCACAGCGGTTTCCTGAATGTCCGGTTTAGTCAAGATACATGAGCACGTAGTTACAACAACAACAACGTCGCCCACTCCAAAGTAAGTATTATTTGATATTTTCCTTAATATGCAACGGATTTTGATGAAATATGGCGCAGCAAACGCGTCTTCATGAGCTGCATTTGGTGGTCCAGGGAGTTCGGCACAGACTTATGTCGTTTTTGCGAAGAATCGATTTCCGTGTCGGTAGACACGGAAATCGATTCTTCGCAAAAACGACAAGTTTGGGCGAAAATATCCGTTACGTAATAAGAACAATATAAAAGGACAATATAAAAGAATACATACTTTGAAACAGATGGATTCTGGAAGTTTCAGTACTTGTTGTTGTTTTTCGTACCACGTGAGTGATCATACACCACTGTATTTCCATATCGCGACATTTTGGCGGTATTGCTACACATTCCGGAAGCTCTTATCGATAATAAGGTCGGCTGATTCCAGTAATAGAAATTATGGATGAGAAAATGGAAATTTTACACTTGAAAGCATATGAGGAAAGTTGAATAAAGATAATGAATTCAATTACACTTACATGGAGGCGAGTTACAGGCTTCTGACAGTGTCGTCTGCTTCTGTAGCTCGAGGCGGGAATTGGCAGACGAAATAGTTTCCGCAAAATTACAGACTGGTTTCCGAAGTTCGCGGAATCACACAACATGTTCGTAATTCGTAGCAGGGGTGGGGAAATGGAATGAAATGAATGGGGTTTAACGTCCCTGCAACATGTAATGCCATATAGGGATTGGACCACAGTTTAAAGATACATGCCCATACAGTAGGCACACCGTGTTCTGTATATCAGAGACATCATCTGAGACATTTTCTGGCAAAATAAACATTCATTCACCATTACCCCACGTACTGATATGCATTATTATACATTTTATATCAGACATAAATGTCCACACTGATATCAGAGGCGATAACCGTGTTTCCTTAAAATGTTAACGGACATTACTATTTAATCTCTGTATTTATTTTTTGGTGCGCAATGATCATACTTTATAATGTGTGTAAAATATATTTTTTTCAGGTGACACATTTAATTAATATAAATAATTAAAATATATCATGCCTCATTTGCATATGAAAATAGCCGGATACCACCGCGAGTCACTATCAGTAAAATAAATATTGCTAAATGATGATATCTGTATAGCGGGCACTCGTACTTTTTAGAACTGGTGGAATAGTGACGCAATTATACACTTATGTAATTCCTATAAAGAACAGATTGTACCTACTGAGTGGTACCTTTAAGGTCTCATCCAACAGACCAGTGGGATGGAAATACTATGAAATGGATATATGACTGTGACTGAGAAATGTGGCTTACTGTATGTGATTTGTGACCAGTGTAGTTCCTGATCAAATGGTACACTCCTGTAGCCTGATAACGATATATATTCCTTGTTAGAAGCATGACGGGTGTTCCATTGATGGAATGGCGAACGGTGCAGATCCTGATCAGACTGTGCGGATGCACAGGCTGATCAGATCTACACTGATCGCAAAACCCATAAGCCAGTCTCAAGCCACATTCACGAATGCCTATTAGAGCTAATACACAACCGCATGCATTAAACTTGCCACGATGTCAACATTTCTCAACATACGTGTATGTTGGCAATCTCAACTCGCAATCGAGCAGTTTGATTCTCACAGCTCAGGCTCAGTCAATCAATCTGCTTGATTTCATGCACAATATTCAAGCATTCTGAAGGGAAACACTCGATAACTATTGGCAAGATTATGTGTAGGCCTTTCGTGAATAATTTGTTAAGCCCCCTGTGCGATAGCAAGGGGCATATTGCTTTGCTCATGAAGTTCCGTCTGTCCGTCCGTTCGTATTTCGTCCGTCCGTCTATTGTCATGTATGTGAAATGTTTGTAAGAGCCTCTCCATCATGCCATAACGTCATCACTTGAATGGTGACTTTATAATAATTATGGATACTTAATACATCTGAACAAATACGATACATAATTGTTTTATTTAGCAATATGCCTACTGTCTGTTGAGCATACAAGACAATACGATTCGATAGTTTGTTTTATTTGATGAAATTCCATCAAATATTGATTGTATTGTCCTATGGGAATTTACTGTCTGTTCCACGTTTTGCTGCCGACAAACTTTTGACTATTAAACACATTAAATCTAAAAATATTTAAAAGTAAGTATACAATACATACAATACAATACATTTTATTCACTCTAAGCCACATACGTGACACACGAGGTATACAATAGATTACATAATACAACGATGGGTAAAAATACAAAATGCATATGTATAAGCTCACTATAGTCATTATAACCATAAAGCATTTCTTATAAAAATAGCTAAATTTCTTAATTGCTTTCCAGATTTTTTCTCAAATAGCTGTGCGAATTTTAAAATATTTGGTCTTCTAAAATAAAATGGCTTGATATACCGTTTACATGTACTTTTTTATCAATAAGAAAAAAGTCACCCTCCCCAAAAAAAATTATTTGATGAAATTCCATCAAATATTGATTTTATTGCGAAAAAACTATTTTTCTATGGGAATTTAACATGGGGACTAAAAATATATATTTTTTAAATATTTTTTTTATTTGTGGACTGATTTTCAAAAAAATACGCCCGCTGAGGCGGATAGTATAGCGAAAAACTTTAACCAAACACTTTAACCCGGACGCACGTAGGTACGTATGTACGTACGGACGCACGTACGTAGTACGGACGTGCGTACGTACTACGTACCGACTATATCGCGCTGTCCGCAAGCGGGCGCGACAAAAATCGCATTGCTTATCTCATATCGAACTGAACATTCGCGCCTTTGATTGTCAAGGGAATAATAATCGTCCTCAGGCCGAGACGGGTTGCCCTAGACGACATTGGCTGAATTACAGATATATATGTACTCTAGTACATTCACCCAGTCATGCCTGGCCCGGTTTCCAGAGACAACAAGCCCCGATGGCTACAACAAAAGTGGACGATGTAAGTTGACTCAACCTGTGTCCACGTGCGCATTCCCTCAATCACGTTTATTGTTCAGAGAAATAAATCCAGATGGTTACAACAAACACAGACGATGTAAGTTGGCTTAATCTCGGCCTTCTTGCTCATACTCTCAGCAAACCACGGTTTTTAGAGACAACATACTCAGATGGCTACAACAAACGCGGAAATTGTAAAGGTGGGTCAATATTATGTTGCGCATTCACTCAGTCGGTTTCCAGAGACAACAAACCGTGAGAGCTACAACAAACGCGGACGCGGTAAGATGACTCAAAATTGGGCCTGTTGCTCATTCACTCAGTCACGTTCGTTATTCAAAGAAAAAAATCCAGATCGTTACAACAAATGCCGACAAGGTCAACAAATGCGGACGAGGTTGGTTGGTGCAATCATGGCCCTGTTTCGCATTCACTGAATCACGTTCGTTTTTCAGAGACAACAAGCCCCGATGGCTACAAGAAATCGAGCGATTTAAGTTGGCTCTCTACCTAGGTCTTGCACATTCACCCAGTGAGCACTCACCCATTCATCAGCACATGCTGATCTGGATCTACACTGGTAAATATTCCAAAAGCCCATGTCTCCAGTCACAGTCAAAAATGCAGATTATGTACCATCATGCAACAGTGTACATCATATCCAGACTGCGCCAAATATGCAAACCGAACAGTGTCTACATTGTTTATAATTGAAAAACCGAGCTGTTCTCTCGGAACTACGGAGCCCACAAAATAACAATTCGTTCCATCAATTTAACAATTCGTTCCCACGAAATGACGATTCGTTCCCACGGGAAAGAATTTTTAATTCGTGGGAACGAATGGTTATATCGTGGGAACCAATTGTTAATTCGAGAGAACGAATTGTTAATTTGAGGGAACGAATTGTCATTTCGTGGGAACGAATTGTTAATTCGTGGGAACGAATTGTTCATTTGTGGGAACGAATTGTTCATTCGTGGGAACGAATTGTTAAATTGAGGGAACTAATTGTCATTTCGTGGGAACGAATTGTTAATTCGAGGGAACCAATTGTTGTTATATCGTATGAACGAATTGTTAATTCGAGGGAACGAATTGTTAAATTGAGGGAACGAATTGTCATTTCGTGGGAACGAATTGTTAATTCGTAGGAACGAATTGTTCATATGTGGGAACGAATTGTTAAATTGATGGAACGATTGTCATTTCGTGGGAACGAATTGTTATATCGTGGGAACGAATTGTCATTTCGTGGGAACGAATTGTTAATTGTGGCAACGAATTGTTCATTCGTGGGAACTAATTGTTATATCGTGGGAACGAATTGTTGATTCGTGGGAACGAATTGTTCATTCGAGGGAATGAATTGTTAAATTGAGGGAACGATTGTCATTTCGTGGGAACGAATTGCTATATCGTGGAAACGAATTGTCATTTCGTGGGAAGGAATTGTTAATTGTGGGAACGAATTGTTAATTCGTGGGAACTAATTGTTATATCGTGGGAACGAATTGTCATTTCGTGGGAACGAATTGTTAATGGGAACGAATGTTCATTCGTGGGAACGAATTGTTCATTCGTGGGAACGAATTGTTCATTCGTGGGAACGAATTGTTTATTCGTGGGAACGAATTGTTCATTCGAGGGAATGAAGTAATAAAAAAAAAAACATGTCCATCCCCTGCGGGACTCCGTACGAATCCGGACCAAATTAGGCGTATAATGCAATAGTCTTGCACATAGAAAATCCAATTTATCACATCACCGGGACATTCCGTAACTAAGGATAAAATTTACTCTTTCCGAAAATTACGCCGAAATTGGACTAGTTTAAAGGTGCTGGGTCTCAGATATGCCTGGAAAGTGATGAAACAGATTAGGAAACACACTTTAAACGAACATTTTGTGCCTACTGAGTGGGCATGTACCTTTAAAGGTGCATGCCCACTCAGTAGGCACAAAATGTTATTTATATCACAGACATCATCTCAGACATTTCTGGCAAAACAAACATTCATTCACCATGACCCCACATACTGATTGGCATTATTATCAGACGTAAATTTTCACACTGATATCAGAGGCGATAACAGTGTTTCCCTAAAATCACAGGGATGCACTCGACCGGCAGTCAAATGTTGAGACCTAAGTATATACATGAGGTTTGACTTCCGGTCGGCATGGAAGACGCCAGGTATGTTACATTTCAAGTTATTATTCTTACTATGTCAACTTAATTCTCTATTTCGTGCCTCTATCTACTCTTTAATATGTTAATGAAGCCTCGACAATTCGCATGATGTTGATATATTGGCTAATGTCACTTCGACCAGAACTTGAAAACGAAGCGAGGTTGGCTTCTTACGATGTCATTTTCTCCCGATATATTGATACATGTACGCGGATTTTGGTCTGTAATGCAACGGTCTACCACTTACTTCGATGTGATCAAGTCACAGTTCCCTAAATGGTCTAGAAATTTGTTTTATATACGTTTTTGGAAAGGCATAAAAATCACTCGGACCCGGTTGAGTCATTTTCTATATTTGTTTCAAATTCACTGGCCCCGGTTGAGACCTTGTCAAAAAGTGTCCAGTTGGGTCACATTTACAGTAAAAAGTGCACGGTTGAGTCGCAAGATAAGAATGCCATTGAACTGCAATTTCATTATAGCTAAGTTAACTCTACGTCATTTCTACGTCATTTCTATGTCAATGACGTAGCATGTGGCGTTGCAAAACGTGCTCTCTGACGAAATGTACACAGTAATTGAACTAGTGCTCGATCTAGAACGTATATGGCAAGTTATGTAATGATTATGTACAGTATATATTGTCATTTTGGTTTGATTTGGTTTGAAAAAGTAATCCTAGATGATACATGTTGAATATCTCACTACAAACCATTTGTTTTATTTCAGAGAACAAATAGCATTGGAAACATCATTCCACTCAATGGAGGAGGCACCCAGACAGTTACTGTGTGACGACTGTGGGAAGGTGTTTCACACCGACAGTGGCTTACGGCGCCACCGGATGAGGCACACGGCCACAGAGAAATATGCCTGTGAAACATGTAACAAACGGTTTGTGGAAAAAGCCCACTATGCAAACAACATGAAGAAGCATGGCATTGGTAAGAAGGACGTGTGCCACACGTGTGGTTGAGTGTTTGCGTACAAGAGCAGGTAACTCATACAGGTGGCGATCTAGTTTGCAGTTTGGATGATCGGCTGGTACGATGCCGAAGTCGTGCGACCTCCATCCTGTACTCCCACTAATGGGGTCTGTCCCATGGCTCCAATCTTCAGTGCATGTCCGGTGTGTTTCTTGGTATGATGTTCGACGGCACATTGTAGGAGATTAGACTCATATCAGCATACGCAGCAGCGATACTCGGGTGGAGACGACCTGATAAAACAAATAAAACCATTGAAGTAAGGGAAATATAAGCCATTCATTTAGTAATAAAACTCAAATTTTGTCTCAACCGGACACTTTTCCGACAAGTTTAATCTTCTCACCCGAACATTCTTGACGAGGTCTCAACCGGGGCCAGTGAATTTGAAACAAATATAGAAAATGACTCAACCGGGTCCGAGTGATTTGTATGCCTTTCCAAAAACGTATATAAAACAACTTTCTAGACGTTTTAGGGAACTGTGACTTGATCACATCGAAGTAAGTGGTAGACCATTGCATTACAGACCAAAATCCGCGTACATGTATCAATATATCGGGAGAAAATGACATCGTAAGAAGCCAACCTCGCTTCGTTTTCAAGTTCTGGTCGAAATGACACAAAAACATGTCGGTTTTGCAAACATTAGCAAATATATCAACATCATGCGAATTGTCGAGGCTTCATTAACATATTAAAGAGTAGATAGAGGCACGAAATAGAGAATTAAGTTGACATAGTAAGAATAATAACTTGAAATGTAACATACCTGGCGTCTTCCATGCCGACCGGAAGTCAAACCTCATGTATATACTTAGGTCTCAACATTTGACTGCCGGTTGAGTGCATCCCTGTGAAAATGTTATCGGACATTACTATTTATTCTCTGAATTTATGTTTTGATGTGCTGATGATCATACTTTATAATCTGTCGAAAATATTTGTTTTTCAGGCGACGCATTTTATCAGTATACATAATTAACAAATATCATGCCTCATTTGCATATGATAATAGCCTGATACCACCGCGAGTCACTATCAGTAAAATACATTTTACTAAATGATTATATCTTTATAACACTCGTAATATTTAGAACTGAAGGAATAGTGACACAATTGTACTGTTATTTAATTCCTTTTAAGAACAGTTTGTGCCCACTGCGTGGGCATGTACCTTTAACGTATATAGGTGCATAGCTATTGGATTTTCTATCTTCTTGCGTTCAACAAGATCTGATACTTATTCACCGATATCGGTGAAAATTGAAACAACACAGCATTCCTAGTATCGTCATATATCTTCAATTAAACCACTTTACACAGGGCCATGATGAAAACATGTTTTTATTTTTTATAATATTTTTTTGAAAATATACTGATATGCCCCTTTAATTTCTGAACCTAATTGTGTCACGGTACGGATCTAGTAACTCAGGAGAGAAGATATGTATCTGTGCCCGGTTAGCTCAGTCGGTACAGCGACCGCCTTGTAAGCGGGAGGTGCCGAATTCGAGTCCCGGGTCGAGTGCATGTTTTCTTTTCCTGTTACACAATTGGCGCACAACGAAATTTCCACACTGGTATCAGAGGCGATAACCGTGTTTCCTTAAAATGTTAACGGACATTATTATTTATTCTATGTATTTATTTTTTGATGTTCATTGATTCTACTTTATAATTTGTCTAAAATATTATTTCATCAGGTGACACATTTAATTAGTATAAATAATTAAAAACATATCATGCCTCATTTGCATATCAGTGAAAATAGCCTCATACCACCGCGAGTCAGTATCAGTACAATACATATTACTAAATGAGTATATCTGTATAGCGGGAACTCGTAATTTTTAGAACTGGTGGATTAGACACAAAATTATACACTTGTTTATTCCACTGCCACTAATTCCTGTTTAACCTATATATACAATGTACTGCCGCAGCGTAGATTTGCTTACATACAGTTGTGACAAGCCATGTGATTTAGTACCCAAGTACATGTGCGATTTCTCATGAAAATATATACAATATTTACTAAATGTTCCGTAAATGACGTCAAAAGTTGACGAAATTTTCACAGCAAAATCCGCATTTGCTATGAAAGTTTCATCATCTGTGGGCGTTATTTACAGTTATCACAACTTTGAATTCTGATTCTGCATTTGCACAGCACATGGGCAAATATATGGACATGAAGATGTGATAACACAGTTAGATCACGTTCGTCCGCATGTACGAGTGGATTATCTCCTCGTACATGCGGACGAACCGTGATCTAACTGCTGTAAAATATCACACTTTCTGTAAATATATTTCATGACAAATCTCACATGTTCTTAGGTACAAAATGACATGGTTGTCTCATTTGTATCAGATAGACCGAGGCAACGTGCGATTCAATAATACGAATATCTTTGTTTGGAGGCGTTGAACCGCCGGCTAATGCGCAATATCGTCACGATGAGAATGGATTGTGTGGCGGACCAGATTTCCCTCTCAAGAATTGCCAGAGTTACGGATTTTACGACGTGACAATTTCTATTGGAAGCTGAGCGCGGCAGCTGGGCAGTGACGGATATAGGTTTCTGAATTAGGGATATAAATATGTGTAAGTATTTGGTACATGTGACGCTCAAATGGGACATAACTATGTCTAATTATTCGGTTCTTTTGACGCTCAAATGCACATACATATGTGTAAATATTCGATACATTTGAGCTCAAATACATACATATGTCCTAGTATTCGATACATTTGAGCTGAAATGGGACATAAATATGTCATAGTATTCGATACATTTGACGCTCAAATGGGACATAAATATGTATAATTATTCGGTACTTTTGACGCTCAAATGCACATACATATGTGTAAATATTCCATACATTTGAGCTCAAATGGGACATACATATGTCCTAGTATTCGATACATCTGACGATCAAATTGACACTTTAAATACGTGTTAGTATTTGGTATATTTGAAGATCAAATGGGGCATAACTATGTTGGTATTCAGTACATCTGACACACAGATGGTGTAATGGTGTACAATGCAATAATGTCACATGCTGATGATGCCGTCTTCATAGCTATAACATGATTATATTCGAGAAAACTTACATTGGAAACTAAGTTCTCGAAATAATCCCCAGTGCTCCAGATAAGCTTTGTGTCTAAAGCTTTGTACCCCCTGATTTCAAATTAAATGCGTATTTTATTCAGTTTACAAAATGGATTATTGATTCTCTTCATTATTGAACAGGGAACACACATGATCAAACATTCGAACAGGCTGATCCGGATCTACACTGTTCGAAAAAGCCCATACGCCCCCGTTCTCCAGGGGGCCGTTTCACTAAACTTCGTACTACTAAGCTGTTCGTAAGTGCAACATTATGATATTCTGTAAATTTCACATTATCACTGATTTCCTGTCAACAATTATTGGATTTACATTTATTGACCATAGGCTGCATATGCAGCCTATGCTCAATAAATGTAAATCCATCAATTGAAATTTCCAGACGATCCTAAATTTGCACTTACGAACATGTTAGTCGTACGAAGTTTAGTGAAACGGGCTCCAGTCACGGCCACGTTTCATAAACTCCAGTGCCGATATCGGGGTTCGAACCCGGGCAGCCGGAGTGACGGTGGGAGGTCGCAACCTCCCCACTTCCACTCTCTATGTTCAGGTTTCTTTTTCATTTCGGAGTTTTATTTCTCTTTGTTGTGAACTTTTGACGCCATTTACGGAAAATATTGTAAATTTTGTACAGTATTTCATGAAATTACGCAGATGTCCGAAGGTACGAAATCACACGGCGTGTCTCATATATACAAGTATACCGACCAGTCTGCAGTCCGACAAAATATCGAGTTTATCAAGATTTTTGGCGATGCACCTTCCGGTCAGCAAAGTACATGGCATGTAAAAACGAACTGTGACCTGTGGCAAGTACAAGGTGTATGATCACGTGGTAAGAAGAACAACAACAAGTACTGAAACTTCATGAAGCCCTCCGATTCAAAGTACGTATTATTTTATTTTGTCCTTATTATGTAACGGATTTTGATGAAATATGGCGCATCAAACGTATCATATAGATACGTTTGCTGCGACATATTTCATCAAAATCCGTTGCTTATTAAGGAAAATATCAAATAATACTTTCTTTGGAGTGGGCGCGCTTTCAACATGTTCAGCCATTGGTGTTGTTGTTGTATCAACGTGATCATGCACCTTGAAGTAACAACTAGTTTATTATTTGGGGTAAATAGGTGTGGGTGTATATTATAGGACAATATGACAATATGGGTTATGCTTGGATAGAGCCTCTGTTACGAAAAGCTTTTCGGCATGCATTCGGCGTCTTTCGGCGTCTTTGACTTTCGTCGGTACTGCTATAATTGAACGGCGCTGGTAATACTGAATACATTACAATGATGACTTCCCATGAGATTAAAATAACGCCATTTGTTTCAAATTGTTGTAGGTATGTAGCTTCTGGTCGGACACAAGCTCGTATTGTAACACAATAGCATGTTTAAAATTGTAATTTTCTATGCAATCTATATAATTCTGCAGGATAACGATAATTCTCAAATGAACATATGAACTTGCCACTACTATATTGACGTTGGAGCCTTAAACATATTATTTCATTTGTTATCATGTCCGACCTAGGGAAAGCAGCTACAATTCGATATTATTTGCATACTTATGTTCTAACTATGCCATTTCAGCAATATATCAATAATTCTCAAATGAACATGCCACTGCAATACTGACATTAGAGCCTTAAGCACATTATTTCATCTTTGTTACGATACGAGGTCGTGTCCGACCTAGGAAAACCAGCTGTAATTCTATATTATTTGTATAAGTATGTACTATGCTAGATGAGCAAGATAACAATAGTTCTGTAACGAACATGTGCACTTCCGCCAAAATAATTAATTAGACGGTTAATAAACTCGTGGAATTTGTTATGATACGAGGTCGTGTCCGACCAAAGCCTTGTTGTTCATATATAGTTATACCTATGACAGCTGAAACACGCCGAATGCATGTGTGTGAACTAGCATTAGTCCATACCATAATTTTCCTCCGTTAAGCGTCCACCCAGATGGCCAAATCCTACCTACGTATCCAGTAAAAACAAACAAGGTCTTGAAAAAAACTAATGTAAATTTATGTTGAGAACGTCCTCAACCCTTTGCAGTCTGCAAAGGGTTGAGGAAGTTTTTATCATACATTTAAATTTCCACCAGCAAATTTAGAAAAAAAATAAGAAGAAAATACTCTTATTATACTAAATTCATGAATGTATATAAAACGTGCATACGTCCCCAATCAGTTTTTATATTACTTCACCAGTAAATAGTGCTAAAAAGCTTACAGAGTGTGTATGTTGATTTCACATAATCACACCTCTAAACCTACCCGCACGCGGACGCTTAACAGAGAAAACTGTGTACGGCCTTATTATGGGAAGGTAAATGGTGTGCAACCGCGTTATTGGATACAATACAGGGGCGTCGAAACAAGTCCGGCAGATCCACTGCCGGACCAATAATTTTGTCCAAAAATGTTTTAATTTTTTATTGAAATATTTTGAATTCAGGGCTAGTGATGTAATGATTATTGTTAAAGATTGGGACCCTCAAATTATGTAAAAATATATTGTTACGGAAATTAAACGTGTACCTAATTATATAACTCCAAAAAAATAAAAAATGCTTTGATTTAACGACGGCACTGGTTCGATGACCTTGCATGTCGGGACCGACTATTTAAGTCCCCATCCGATAGGATTAGGCTATCACGAAGGTGTCTTGGAACTCAGGACCTTTCGATGCTCTACCACTGAGCTACAAAAGTGTACGTGTTTACATTATAATAATTCCAGCACAAAAATATTTACACAATTCCCTAACATTTGATTGGCCCGTAGCAAGTCTCTGTCCAAAATTTATATCCCAGTAAACTCCCACGCCGAACTACTTTCCGTAACCGTGAGGCGCAGTTAAAATAATTCTTAAGAAAACGGAAAATAAACACATTTTTTGGATGAATTTATTTCAAATGCTGGAATTATAAGGAATGAATGGCCTTTTTGTTGAATTTATCGGGGATATAAACTTGGAAAAGTCGCGGGAATACTGGACGAGGCCTTCCGGCCTTCGTCCAGTATTCCCGCGACTTTTCCAAGTTTATACCCCGATAAATTCCATAAAAATGCCATTCATTCCTAAATTACACGTCTGAAACGGACCATTATTTTATCCAACTTCATGTAGGCAACACGTAACCTTAGATAGAAGAGCCACAATCATAATACCAGAGCTCCAGTTAAGCTGCGTATTTGCGTAAATACCTAATTAAAATTGCCAAAAACTCAATTGAAATCAATATTTCAATACCGTGTTAGTAGTGATGATCACCAGTTTATGTGTAGTTTTAATTGTGTGTATCAACGTAAACACGATTGCTGTCGATATATTATAAAGTGTAGTTTTTTTGTACACCAGAAACGGACAAATAACTATCGACTTTCTTTGAATAAATATTGAATTTTGTTAATATTTTGAGAAAACGCGGTTATCTCCCCTGACTTCAAGATTATTGAGTTCCGTCATGCAAATAATACAAAATAGTACCAATATGTGTACTCGATAATACAAATTAAACACTCTTTGTATATATTAATGACATCTCTAAATGCTGAACCAAAAACATATAAACCCTACAATACATTCTGATGTGCAGGACCCCATATTTAATATCATATAAGAATGAACCATGCATTCTTCATACTGTTGACTTCAAAATGAATTTTCGGCTTTGTTTTTCGTGTCGGCTAGAACTCGTTTGATAATATTATATCAGCCGATGCACAAATCTCTAACTATTTTTCTGCAGGTTTGCTCATATCTCACCATATGTGTACATTATGTTGTTATCACTCGACGAGACGGTTCAACTGAGTGGTAACAACATACAGTTTGGGTGTGTGGTGGGAGCGATCCCCGACCTTCGCCGGACCAATCTTATGATGGTGCCGACGACCCTGCGATATAATAAATATTTAAGGGACAATGGTCTCTATTTTCAGGTTGGGAGGAGGACACGTTTATGCACCAAGGGACGCAACCCAACACCGTGTTGGTATTTATAGTGGTGTACACGAATTTCCTGGATTATCTCCTCTTGACTGCAGTAGGTAAGCAGATATCAACTTCAATATACATTAATTCGACCGCCGGCTGGAAAATGTGTAAATTGGGCGCTTGCGACCAACGTAGCTCCAGATCAGCCTGTGCATCCGCACAGTCTGATCAGGGCCTACTATGTTCGCCGCTGGGTTTGTGAAATATGCATATTCAGTGGTGGATCCAGGAGGTTTTCGCCGAAGGACGGGGGGGGAGGGGAGGGGTGGGTGGGGGTGTGGGCAGTCGAAATTTGAACGACTAATTTTCAGTACTTAATGATCATGTGATAAGGTACACATTGTAGTAATATGGGCTCTCGATAATATCTGGACCTTGATCTGATAAAATTACCCTTATTTGATAGTTCTTGCTAAAATATTTACAGAATCAGATAGCTTCTCAATTGTCAAAAATAATATGGAAACCAGAAAGGGGGGCCTAAATCTGCCACTGATAGCATACAAGGTGCATGGTCACGTGATTACACCAACTACAATAATGGCTCAAAGTTTTGAAAGCCCACCCACTCCAAAGTTATTTTATTTGATATTTTTCTTAATATGCAACGGATTTTGATGAAATATGGCGCAGCAAACGTGTCATCACGAGCTGCATTTGGCATATACTTATGTCGTTTTTGCGAAGAATAGATTTCCGTGTCAGTAGACACGGAAATCGATTCTTCGCAAAAACGACAGACGTTTTGGCCAATGTACCGAGACCAACCAAATGCAGCTTAACAAGACGCGTTTGATGCGCCATATTTCATAAAAATCCGTTACATAATAAGGACAAAATAAAAGAATACGTACTTCTGGAAGTTTCAGTATGTGTTGTTGTTGTTGTAACTACGTGATCATACACCTTGGTATATATACATGTTTAGAACGGACTTTAGTCTCATGAATCTGGCGGAACCGGTGTGGAATGTACATGTAGTGTATATAAAGATTACCAGTCTACTGTCTGTTCCACGTTTTGCTGCCGACAAATGTTTGGCCATTAAACACATTAAATCTTAAAAATAGAATAGTGCAATGTAAAGACTTTTTCATCACTAACAAAAAATATTTGAAGAAATTCCATCAAATATGGATTTTATTGTGGGAATTTAACATAGGGGCTAAAAATGGATTTTTGTTTAAATATCTTTTGTGAACCGATTTTCAAAATCTAAATTTTGTATTCCTTTTTACATCATATTTCCAAACTATCTCGCCAGGTCTGGGAGTCAATTTCCAAATTTTTTGACCTCCCAGTCCATCCTCCTCTCCCCCCCCCCCACCTCTATCCCCCCCCCCCCCCCCCCCCCCCCCCCCCCCCCCCCCCCCCCCCCCCCCCCCCCCCAACCCCCCCCCCCCCCCCCCTCTATGTTATGTTAAATTCTAAATTCCTATAGGAAAATAGTTTGTTCGCTATAAAAATCAATATTTGATGAAATTCATGAAACAAAACCATTTGGGGGAGGGTGGCTTTCTTGTTATTGGTGAAAATGTACTTACATTTAAATATTTTTTAAATTGAATGTGTTTAATAGCCAACAGTTCGTGAGCAGAAAAATGTGGAACAGGCACTAGTGTCTTTTGATATCAAGCTTATCAGATCAGGCAATGTTAGGAAACGAGTGGGAGTTCCGATTCTCGCGGAATTACGTCACGTTTACTCCAATGTTCAAACCTTTGGAGATATGTTCTATTACATAGTTACGATTTCATGACGAATTACGTCACATAAATAAGTCGTATACGCCAGTGCCGAAACCTTTCGGAAATATGTTCTATTACATAATTATTTTCTTTGGTGAATTACGTCACACATAATCCTCCAATTTCCAAACTAATGGAGATATGTTCTATTACTGATTTATGGTTTCATGGCGTAGTATTTCATATATATAGAGAATAGTAGGTTAGTGCCGTGAATGGGAAAAAATATCTGGCAACGCTTAGGAAACGGGATGGGCGAGGCTCTGCCGAGCACATCCAGTTTTCGTGCCGCGCAAGATATTTTTCCCATTCAAGGCACTAACCTATTATTATATTTATCCCGTCAACACCTACAAATAGCTTTACAATGTAAAAGATAACCCCAGCCGCATCGTCAAAATCGGAGAACCGACTAGTATGAAAACCGCACATATTCATACGCAGTGATTAGGTCGTATTGACAGGACGATATCAAAAATGTTTCACGGCACAGTGTTTCACGGCACATACGCACTGTGTTGACGGGATAATTTCCAATGTTCAAACCTTTTCGAAACATGTTTTATCATATTAATTTATTAAAACGTTATTATGTCGTGTTTTAACCAATTTCATAAATGTGATATGACACACGTGTAATACAACCTGGAGGGAATTTGATTGGCTGGCCGCATCACCCTAATTATGTATTCTTATTATGCGCCAGCGTTACGTCAAATCAATAAAATAGAGATATGCCAAACGACGTCCGTTATGGCGCGCAAAGCAATGATGTTTTGACGTTGACATCAACATGTTTTAAACGTCATTAGAAGCGTCCATGACACACAAACATTACTGCAGTTGTTAGAAAGTGCTCCAGTTTGGTAATATGAAGTGCTTACAAAGTTCAGGAACCTATTTTATGGCATATTTATAATAATCTTTATTTTTCTCTGTGGAGATTTTCAACAAGATGCGAAAATAGTCAATGGCGTCTGCTCACTGAAACGTATTGGATATCAAGTTTTCTGTTCTTTGTTGGCAGAAGTCATGTGATAAACAGAATCTCAAACTCGTTTCCATTTGATATGAAATGTATGTAACTCGTCCGCAGAGGCTCGGTGCATAAATTGTGCGTGACTCGTTTCACAACTATCATAGCAAATGGAAACGAGTTTGAGATCCTCTATATATTACATACTTATTTTCCCATGGTGAATTACGTGTCGTCGCATATATGAAATTCCCAAAGCATTTCGTTACCATGGCGAAAGATCTCACCTATAGTATATATCCAAACCTTTTTGAAATGTGTTGTACCATGTCTGTTTCCATGGTGATATGAAATTCCCAAAGCATTTCGTTACCATGGCGAAAGATCTCACCTATAGTATATATCCAAACCTTTTTGAAATGTGTTGTACCATGTCTGTTTCCATGGTGATCACGCCTACTGCTGAGATATTGTCGCTGTCTTACGGCGGGTTGTGAAACTTAATTGAAATGGGCTGCAGCGGATTAGACACGAGACGGCTCTGAAAATGTCGCTTCCAAGTTTCAATGTTGTACATAAAAACAGCCGCGATCGTCCATTGTGCATTCGTCGTCCGTGTGAGTTGGACGCACCAATCATAGATTCGTTCAGTCAGTATGATCCGAACGTACGCATTCAACTCGCATTAAAGGTACATGCCCACTCAGTAGGCACACAGTGTTCTTTATAGAAATTAAATAAGTATATAATTGTGTCACTATTCCACCAGTTCTAAAAATTACGAGTGCCCGCTATACAGATATAATCATTTAGTAATATTTATTTTACTGATAGTGACTCACTGTGGTATCAGGCTATTTGCATACGCAAATGAGGCATGATATTTATTAATTATTTCTAAATTCGTCACCTGAAAAAAATAATATTTTCGACAGATTATAAAGTATGATCATTGCAAATCAAAAAATGTATACAGAGAATAAATAGTAATGTTCGTTAATATTTTAAGGAAACACGGTTATCGCCCCTGATATCAGTGTGGAAATTGTCGTCTTATATAAAATGTATAATAATGCCAATCACTACAGAATATACAAAAGTATCTGTCTCCTGACAGTTTGTGCCTACTGAGTGGGAATGTACCTTTAAGGTGTATATTTCTACGTTCGCCAAGAGTCGACAGCGGTACGATCTACAACGGTTGCCGATCTACTGTGGTCCGTTTTGTACATCGATAAAATCGTCGGCATCTGCCACTGTTCCCAACCCATAATACAAAACACGTATTAGCTCTTTCGATAAATTGGCCATTATATCAGCTCAGCGGTCTCGTGCTTTTATTTTGCATTTATCACGTCACGATTATAGGAACGCACGGTTTTCGGGCTCCGTGATAATGAAGTAATGATGTAACGCTTAATTGTAAAGTCACGAAATTCAGAACTTTGCATTTAACACAACTTCGCCTATATACACTAGCACCAGCACTAATATTGCCAATATTTGTTAATTTATTTATTACTATTGTACTTGAAAGCAAGCAGCTTGATTGGCTGAGCCTGAGCTCAATGTTTGAAAATATAAGGTTATAACATAAGGTCGTAACTGCTATGCTAAAGCATAGCAGTTACGACCTTATGTTACTAGACCATCGAGTTGACATTACCAATAGGTGGTCAAAAACTTTGACAATCTGGGCGGCTGTTAGCTACAATAATTCGCCTCCGATATGTTATGGAGAGGCATGGAGCGGGGTAACAATTTTGTTTCTTGGCGGCTGTGTACTACATATTTAAAACAAGACAATTGGCCACCTTTAACAATAACAATCGTCATGAAGAATCGGTCAATCAGTTGCTATTGCCAATTTACAACAGCAAAACATTATAGGCTGGGACACGGTAGGACTTTTTCGGCCAGCCTTGGAATTCCTACGCGTCCTACGTCATATTTGCTCACTTTGTCTAATAAAACGTTACCTGATAAATAAAATACCAGGCTGATGTCTTTTTGTATCAATGTATCAGGCTCCACTCGGAAACGGTAGGAATTCAGAGGCTCCCTCGGAATTCCTACGCGTTTCCGAGCCTTGCCTGATAAACAACATATCAAGACACAAGGTTAGACCACACCAAATAGTTTTACTATATAATTGAATATGCCATCCAATAAGTCTCTCTTACTTTCAATATTCGTATGGATGCTGTGGCACCTACTGGTTCTGCATGAATTAACCAATAGGTTCACTTACTCCTAAGAAAGAAAAATCCAACCTCGTCATATCCCCAATATTGTTTACATGTTTTGGCCACGGAAACTCTGTTTACATCACGTGACAGCAGCAGGTTCAGTGTTTTATTTTAAATGCTACAAATATGCTAAACACTGGTGTTAAAAGCACCCCAAAATGTTCCTCAAGTCAAACTGGGTAGTAATGGATCGAGATTTGCAAGCAAACTGTGTCTGTGACCTCAAAACGGCCGCACTATTTTTTATACCGGACTATTTCGCGCCATTTGGTATCCTCTAACCACAAACCTGTTATTCTCTATTTCTTCCACTAGTTCCGATAATTCCGGACTTGCTGGTACAATCGGACAGAAACAGCGAGACACTGGACACCCTGTTCCCGGACGGAAACCTCGGCTCTCTGTTTGACAACGACACGGATCTGTCCTCGCTGTTCAACACGACGTTGGCGGATCTCGACGTCCGAAACTCGACATTTTTCGTACACCACAATGAGTCGGACACCCGGGAGAGTCTGCTGGAGCGAGTGTTGAAGATCCCCGTGCGAGCGATCAGCGAGAACAGCAGAGTGGGCTGGCTCTTGTCGTCCAAGGCGATCGTGCAGATGGCCGCAAATCCGATCATGGGTGCTCTGTGTAACAGGTTAGAGGCCCCGGTTGGTGTTATTTGTACAGTTTATTGATTGATTGGCTTTTTTTATTTATTTATTGATTGGTTTGTTCATTTATTGATTTGTTGATTAGTATTATGTTGTTTTGTTTCATTTATTGATTTGTTGATTAATGTATTGATTGTCTTGATTTCTTGATTAATTGCTTGCTTGACTAATTGATTTGTTGCATGACTGAATGAATGAATTAATACATTGATTTATTGATACGAACGAACGAACGAACGGAACGGAACGGAACGGAACGAACGAACGAACGAACGAACGAACGAACGAACGAACGAACGAACGAACGAACGAATATCTGGCAAGGCTTAGGAAACGGGATGGGCGAGGCTCTGCCGAGCACATCCCGTTTCCGAGCCGCGCCAGATATTTTTCCCATTCACGGCACTAACCTACTATTCTATTTATCCCGTCAACAACTACATATGGCTTTAAAATGCAAAACAAATAACCCAGTCACCGCACATATTCATACGCAGTGATCAGGTCGTATTGACAGGATATCACAAATGTTTCACGGCACCGTGTTTCACGGCACATACGCACTGTGTTGACGGGATAAATAATAAACATGTGTTTTCATCATGGTCTTGTGTATAGTGTGGTTAATTGAAGATATATGACGTATAATAAAAAGGGTTTTCATCATGGCCCTGTGCAAAGTGGTTTTAAGTGAAGATATATGACGTCACTTAAACCACTTTACACAGGGCCATGATGAAAACACATTTTTATTCCTATATTATTTGTTTCAAGAAATCCTGAAAACAAAATCAGCGGTCCTAGTATCGCCATGTACATCTTCAGTTAAACCACTTTGGTGAAAGCACATTTCTATTTTTTATATTATTTTTTCAAAAACTCCTTTAATACGTATGTATTAGACAGCAGTATCCGCCTTCACTATTAAGTGATATTATTAAATCAAATTGGCCTTTGCAGTCTATTAACACACTGTATTAAAATCATAATACACTAGTGTAATAAATATACAAATTATGCCACCACGGCAAGTATGACATTATAGGAATGAATGGCCTTTTTGTGGAATTTATCGGGGTATAAACTTGGAAAAGTCGCGGGAATACTGGACGAAGGCCGGAAGGCCTCGTCCAATATTCCCGCGACTTTTCCAAGTTTATACCCCCGATAAATTCCACAAAAAGGCCATTCATTCCTTATAATTCCAGCATTTGAAATAAATTCATCAAGAAAATGTGTTTATTTTCCGTGTTCTTAAGAATTATTTTAACTGCGCCTCACGGTTACGGAAAGTAGTTCGGCGTGGGAGTTTACTGGGATATACATTTTGGACAGAGACTTGCTACGCTTCAATGTTTAACGCTGTGCTTATTCTAGATTAAGAGAGAATCTACCATTTGTGATGATTTAATATTGTATTTATTAAACTCGTTGACTAATTTCGTAAGAAACGAGACTCTGTCGAGTTGCTACTAAATCAATAAACGAGTTTAACTGAATAAATCCCACATAAAATCATCGAGGCTGTTAGATTCTACTTTTACATGTTCAGACTAACTACACAACACGTGATCCCATATGTATGGGATCACATGTTGTGTAGTTAGTCTGAACATGCTGCAGAGATGTTTGAATCGGACGGAAATGATCATGAGCTATATTGGTCACAAATCCCATAAGCCCAGGTTCCCCAGTAACAACTACAAATCATCACAAATCACGTGTAATATTTACATATAATAATCACGTGTAATATTTACATATAATATTCACGTGTAATATTTACATAATCACTTTACATATAATAATCACGTGTAACATTTACATATAATAATCACGTGTAATATTTACATATATAATAATCACGTGCAATATTTACATAATCACTTTACATATAATAATCACGTTTAATATTTACATATAATAATCACGTGTAATATTTACATATAATAATCACGTGTAATATTTACATAATCACGTGTAATATTTACATATAATAAACACGTGTAATATTTACATATACACGTATTTACATATAATAATCACGTCTAATATTTACATATAATAATCACGTGTAATATTCACGCTTGAATTGTTTTCAGAGTGGGCTGCCGGAAGTTACTGTTCTTTGGCACGTGGGTCCTTCTAGCGTCGTCTATTAGTAAGTTTTTTTGGGAATTATTATGGAAGCGTCCTGATACTAAGTCATAATTAGGAGATAGTAACTCCTAATTAGGAGATATTATCTCCTAATTAGGAGTTAGTATCTCCTAATTAGGAGTTAGTATCTCCTAATTAAGACTTATATATCCTAATTAGGAGTTAGTATATCCTAATTAAGAGATACTTTTTTTAGCACTGACACAGATGGTAAGTCCTAAATAGGAGATAGCAAGTCCTAATTAGAAGATACTAAGTCCTAATTAGGAGATAAAACATATTTTAGCATTGGCACCAGGACGCTTCCATAAATTATAGAAACAAACTCGTAGCTGTTAATAATTATCTTGAACGACATGTAACTGCGGCTGTAAACGTGTTTGGTTCTATCCTGATTCATAGTATGTGTATGTTCAGATTTACATTTATTGGCATAGGCTGCATATGCAGCCTATGCTCAATAAATGTAAATCCATCAAAGTGTTCTCAATGTATTCTCGGTGTACATTTCCATTTTAAATGTTCTCGGTGTAAACATTGATTTAGATTTTCACTATTCTTAGTTCATTCATTTTCAGTGTTATCGGTGTATATTTTTCCATTTTCAGTGTTCTCGGTGTATTTTTTTCCATTTTCAGTGTTCTCTGTGTATGTTTCCCATTTTCTTTGTTCTCGGTACATACATTTCCATGTTCAATGTTCTCGGCGTATATATGTAAGCAGTACAGCTGTGAGCTATTTCCTTTACTGTAGTATGAACAACCTTTGCTCTGAAGGACTCCTCGCAAACTTCAAACAGACCAAATGTGTTTCATACATCAAGGTGCATGATCACATGGTTACAACAACAACAACGTGGCCCACTCCAAAGTAAGTATTATTTGGTATTTTCCTTAATATGCAACTGATTTTGATGAAATATGGCGTAGCAAACGCGTCTCCATGAGCTGCATTCTGCACAGACTTATGTCGTTTTTGCGAAGAATCGGTAGACACGGAAAGCGATTCTTCGCAAAAACGACAAAAGTTTGGGCGAAAATACAAAGACCACCAAATGCAGTTTAACAAGACGCGTTTAATGCGCCACATTTCATCAAAATCCGTTACGTAATAAGGACAATATAAAAGTATACGTACTTTGAATCAGAAGGATTCTGGAAGCGTCAGTACTTGCTGTTGTTGTTGTTACTGCCACGTGATCATACACCTTGATACTACAGTAGATGTAACATCCCATGGTTGTATTACTTTATTATTTACATTGCATTTTCCGATAGTTTCAAAAAAATAAATAACCAACTATAATGTTAAAATTAAAAATAATCTTTTTTCACAACATTTTGTCGCAATTCATGAAACAACGACGTTGCCTGTCATTTGCGTGCCGTTATTGACAACGTCGTGGATATGAATGACATCAAACAAATTTTAACGAATCAACAACGTCGCGCGACGTCACGTGGGGCCAATGTAATGCATTGAGATATAAACGCAATATGTTGAATGTCCGTGTTCATTATCAAGGTGTATGATCACGTGGTTACAACAACAACAACAAGTACTGACACTTCCAGAAGCCCTCCGATTCAAAGTTCGTATTCTTTTATGTTATGTTGTCCGTATTATGTAACGGAGTTTGATGAATTGTGGCGCATCAAACGCGTCTTGTTAAGCTGCATTTGGTGGTATCGGTATTTTGGCCCGAACTTCTGTCGTTTTAGCGAAGAATCGATTTCCGTGTCTACTGACACGGAAATCGATTCCTCGCAAAAACGACATAAGTATATGCCTAACTCTCGGGACCACTAAATGCAGCTCATGAAGACGGATTTGCTGCGCCATCAAAATCCGTTGCCTAATAAGAAAAGTATCAAATAATACTTACTTTGGAGTGGGAGCGCTTTCAACACTTTCAGCCATTGTTGTTGTCGTCGTAACCACGTGATCGTGCACCTTGATAATGAATGTATGGAATGTGTCAATTTATTACATTTTCAGTGTTCTCGGTGTCGGGGACGTATACCCCACTCCTGGTAGCGCGGGCCACACAGGGGGTCAGCTCGGCCGCCACCATGATTGCCGGTACGTTCTTGTAGTGATGTTGTGCTTATGCAATACATATTAGAATCTAACATTTTAATGTGATTTAAAAATAAATGTATTAACTATTTCACCCCTAAATAACTGGAACAGATTCAGTTTAAACAGTATTTTATTTAATTTGAATAAACACATGGCATATCTAAACATTAGCATTTGAAGATTGAAGAGAAAGCAAATATGCTTGTATAATACTTCTTTCCTAATATAGAACGTTTATACATTGAAAAGATTTTCAGACTAGTACATTTTTGAAAATGTGTGCGTTTTTATTTATCTTAGAAACATCTGAAAAATTACTTGAAAACGGACAGAACCTGCTACGACAGCGGATGCACAGGCTGAACTGGAACTGGACTGGTTTCAAAACCCATAAGCCCCATTTCTGCAATCGCAGCCACGTATTATAACATCCATATTTCCCTACTTGTGGCAATGACTGAAGAAATGGGGCTTATGGGTTTTGCGATCAGTGTAGATCCAGATCAGACTGTGCGTCCGCACAGTCTGATCAGGATCTACACTGTTCGCCATTGTCTGACCTGCACGATGTTACAGGGATGAGATTGTGACCAGTGTAGATCCAGATCAGTCTGTGCCTCCGCACAGTCTGATCATGATCTACACTGTTCGCCATTGTCTGACCTGTACTATGTTACAGGGATGAGTATGATCGCTGAGCGGTACGGGAATGACGGGGAGCGAAGTCGAGCCATGGGGACGGCTATGGGCGGGATGGCGTGTGGAATCCTCGGTATAAACCTGTCCGCGAACTTCACCAAAGCTGCTAAGTATACTTATCAATCTAAGTATACTTTGAGTAATTATTTATTTTTTACTGAGATGCGTTATTTCGTATAGAACGCCTGTTTATATTTGATAATTGTACTTATGCAGCTTTCATATGAGTTATTTATTACATTTATACCGCAAGCAGTGTTTTGATTAGAAAATAGTTAATTTCATTAAATAAAGGTATTAATGAATATATGCATCAATTGGAAATTGATCCCCCAAAGTATACTATTTCTGAAATTATAAAAAATCCCCATGTTAAATCCCCATAGACATCTTCACTCTGTTAAGATGTATATGGGGATTTAACATGTGGAAATTGTTTTTTTCTCAATACAATCAATATTTGACCAAATTTTACGAAAAAAAAAGAAGGGTCATTCATTTAATATTATTGAAAAAAATATTATATTTGCATTTTTTATATGGCCGTAACATTTGGGCAGGTTTCGTGAAACAGACAGTGGTCTCATGGATGCTACAATCCGCACCGGTGTAAAATGTTTAATGTCGAAAAATCCACCGGTTTATATCTCATAATTAGGACTTAGTAGCCTAATTAGGAGATACTAATAATAACTCCTAATTAGGAGTTACGATTTCCTAATTAGGAGTTACTATACTATCTCCCAATTAGGAGATAAAACAATAATTCAGCATTGGCACCAGTACACTTGTTTCGTGACGAGATTCCATCACTCAGCTCTACTTAGAGCTGTAGCAAACACATTTTTTGTCCGCACATCAGGATTTGCATGGTTCGCCATTCCCACAATTGAGCATCCGGCATGCTTCCAATAAGCTATATATATCAGTGCACACGTGTGTGCTATTTGATCAGGATCCACACTGATCAGTAGCCTATTTCATCAACATTGCAAAGTATACTTTACTAGCAAAGTATACTTTCAGGGAGTAATCATTTATTTTTCCTGAAATGCATTATTTCATATAGAACTAACAAATGCATATATTTCATGATTAAAAGTATACAGAATTATTATACTGAATTTATTACATTATCACAGCCATTAAATGGCTGTGATAATGTAATAAATTCAGTATAATAAAAATTAATAAATTTTTCAACAAAATTGAAAATTTCTCCCTCAAAGTATACTTTGCTACTAAAGTATACTTTGCAATGTTGATGAAATAGGCTACAGGATCCACACTGATCAGAAATCCCATAAACCCCATTCCTCCTGTTACAAATACAGCGCACTGAGCTGGATTGGAACTGTTATCGATTTGGATGAAATCCGCTGCATGCCTCTAATTCGCCAATCTATATATTGCTAAGGATTTAAATATCTGACTTGAAGATTTTACAATTGAATATTGTTTCATCTGACGTGTTCTGGAGTTTGTCATTCTGCATTGTGAGAAAATAATCGAGTAATATCTGCAATGTGTATGATCACGTGGTAGCAACAACAACACCAAGTACTGAAACTTCCATAATCCATCTGATTCAAAGTACGTATTCTTTTATATTGATCTTATTACGTAACGGATTTTGATGAAATATGGCGCATCAAACGCGTCCTGTTAAGCTGCATTTGGTGGTCTTTGTATTTTCACCCAAACTTCTGTCGTTTTTGCGAAGAATCGATTTCCGTGTCTACCGACACGGAAATGGATTCTTCGCAAAAACGGCATAAGTCTCTGCCGAACTCCCTGGACCACCAAATGCAGCTCTTGAAGACGCGTTTGCTGCGCCATACTTCATCAAAATTCGTTGCATATTAAGGAACATATCAAATAATACTTACTTTGGAGTGGGCGACGTTGTTGTTGTTGTAACCACGTGATCATGCACCTTGATCTGGCACCACGATTCATAAACATATGTTTCTCAAGTAGAATTTGGCAGCAATGAACTATGATTTGCAAACAAACTTTGTATGTGGCACTGCCCTGTGGTTTGTCACTGGAAACCAGGCGCGGATCCAGGATTGCTGGTTGGGGGGGGGGGCGTAACTATTTTGCAATATTTGACTATATTATCGAACGAGCGTAGCTTGTTCGTAGACCGAGCGGAGCTCGGGATAGCGCTTGGGAGGTCCGGGTGCATTCCCCCCCCCCGGATTTTTTTTGAAATCTACATCGCATTTCCTGCGTTCTGGCGCATTTTGGAGCAAAGATATTGACACTGTCACAGTATGTTTAGTCATGATTTTTGATTGAACACGTTGAAATTTTGACAACGACCGAAAAATGCATGGAATACATGGCACTTGGCAAAATTGCACCCCCAATAAACAATAAATTCACAACGCGAACGTAGAAACGTGCCTTGTAACTTGTAAACAATCTTTACTCGGCGAATTGTAGGCGCCGGGTCCGCCCCCCCCCCCCCCCCCCCCACCCCCCCCCCCCCCCTTGAATCCGCCCATGGAAACGTTCAGATTTCCCATTGAGTACTCCTCTTAAGGAATAAAACCATGGGATGTTGCGTTTACTGGGGTGAATAATACATTTGATCTGTTTAAAGTGCGTGGAGTCCGAATGACTGATCGTACGTCCGTCATATTCTCAAGTAGGGGCCCTAAATGCGTCGACATGCCACATTTTCTAGTTTTTCAGTAACCATATCTATCATTCCAGAATGATTTCCAGAATGCACCAAGCAGGGTCTGCAAAACAAGCAAATCGGAGGGGATAGGGGGGGGGGGGCATACCCCCAGACCCCCCCCCCCCACCCCCCCCCCCCCCACCCCAAAAGCTGATACCCCTTTGGATGCTGCACTATGTAGCGACGGTATTTTAACCGCAGGCACTATGGGGTATGAACGACAGATGCCTCTTTAAATCATACACGATATTACTCCCAAATTATATATCTATAAGGTTGGACATCTTTTCAATCAACGGAAGTGGATTTAATTGCCTTGGACCCGGCTCGCCAATTCAGTAATTGCAACGCGCGAGAAGGCCGGGACCAGCAGTGTCCCGGCCTTCTCGCGCGTTACAGCCCAAGCGAGCCGGGCCCAAAGTACACTAGTACCACTTCCGTTGGTTGAAAAGATGGCGAGTGTCCTACCTTGTAGATATTTAATATCAGAGTAAAAAATGGGTATGATGTAAACAGCGTTTTGTCGTCCATACCAGAAAGTGCCTGTGATTTTAACCGTCATTTATATATTCCAGTCGGCTATCCATTTGGAGGTCTACTTTACGCGGTGGCGGGAAAGTCGGTGCCGTTCCTTGGTATTTCCCTGCTCTGCTTATTGAACATTGGTAGGTAAAAAAAAGTTAAATATGTGGCTGGGAAAATGGGGCTTATGGGATTTATGACTGACGAAGCTCCTGATCAAATAGCACACTCCTGTAGACTGATACCGATAAATATTGCTTGTTAGAAGCAAGACGGGCGTTTCATTGATGAAATGGAGAACAGTGCATATCCTGATCAGACTGTGCGGATGCACAGGCTGATCTGGATCTACAATGGTCGCAAAACTCATAAGCTCCATTTCTCCAGTTACAGCCATATATATCGTACAAGATGTGTCCTATTTACCCATGTGAGGTAAAGACATTTTGCCTAGAGATGACAATACATCGTATACATGTACGCCATATTCCGATGCCGGTTGAAAACATGGACGATATAACCACCGGTGGAAGACTCGGACCAGTGACTTAAAAATTCCGATTGAAGAAAGAACCCATTACCCCACCCACCTGGTTTCGTATTGTACCATAATGTAATCGGCATTTTTATGTCATAGGTCGGAGTATTCCACGTGTGCTTATGACAAGTGCAGCGGTTTCCACTTCTGGGCACTATGCTCATTTCTACGGAGCCCCGCAGGGGACGTAGAATTCTTTGTTTTATTAATTTGGTCCCACGAAATAACACTTCATTCCCTCAATTTAACACTTCGTTCCCACGAATTAACAATTCGTTCCCTCAATTTAACAATTCGTTCCCACGGGAACGAATTGTGCGGGGGAAAGAATTGTTATATCGTGGGAACTAATTGTTAATTCGAGAGAACGAATTGTTAAATTGAGGGAACGAATTGTCATTTCGTGGGAACGAATTGTTAATTCGAGGGAACGAATTGTTAAATTGAGGGAATGAATTGTTATTTCGTGGGAACGAATTAATAAAAAAAATCAATGCCCCCTACGGGTCTACGTAAATTTCCATGAGACGTCTGTTTCACTAAACTTCGTAAAATATAAATACTCGTACGAAGAATTAAATGTATCTAATGTACACACGCACGGAGCTGATTAAGGCCATAAATCAAAGTACTGAAAGTACTGACATATGTTATCTCCACAAAAACTGTCACTTGAGGATCTAGAGAGTGAAAGTTGCATATTTTCTCAATCATCATCCAGAGGCAAATGTACTGTGATGGTGCAAACCCATTCCCATACATACGTTTTCTCTAGAATAAATTACTGTTTGAAACTCCCAGGAAAAAATGTGTACCAAACTGGCGGTTAACACTGCTACCTAACTGTGAGAACTAAATATAATAGCTGCTGTATTCATACGCACGAAATGTCTTGATTCGTCACTTCCAGAATTTAACTGATAAACTGAGCACAAAACTGTGAAAACTATAGAGAATTTTATATGTAGAGGTTTAGATACAAAGCAAGGCAAACCGAAACGTCATAGGATAAGTTGGCACAGGGCACTATTTTCTTGGTCGTACTCGCCATTTAGGCGTAACACGACAATGGTTGTCCCCATAGAAATGTGCGTGGCACAATATTTCAAGGGAGATAACATATAAAAATGCTCGTACGAACAATTTAAATGTATTTAATTTACACACGCACTGAGCTGACAAAGGCCATAAAAAAGTACTTTGGTTCTCATATATCGCCGCGTCTTAATAATCCCTGCGCGTCGAGCATTTTATCGTCATGGGGAAATCAAATGCTACTATAATTTCGTCACATGATCAATAAAAAAGACTACCATATACAAATATGTTAAATCCAATCATGTCTGACTAAATTTTCTGAGATTTCACGTCTAAGAAGGTTATAGTAACTTTATAGAACATGTCTTTTGTTTGATATGTTCGTCTCGGATTGCTTTAAGTTGCCAGATGCATATACTTGAACAAAATCAGAGACGAACATCTCAAACATAGAAATATAAAACATATTTAAAAAATCGGCCCTCCCGCTTCAAATTCGGCAAACCCCGTATTTGAGAACCAAAGTACTTATTTTGTATGGCATAATGCTACCGTATTTTACCAACAGGTTCAGTTAGTACACGTGAGAACACTCGCTAATTATTTACAAACATTGGTTTGGTTGCCGCAGCGACTGTCTTTTCAAATTGTTCCTTCGCCCATAAGAAATTCTTAACGTCGTGGAGATTAATGACTTGAAACGAACGTTAACAAATCAACAACGTCGCGCTACGTCAAGTGGGGCTAATGTAATGTATTACAGGAATGAATGGCATTTTTGTGGAATTTATCGGGGATATAAACTTGGAAAAGTCGTGGGAATACTGGACGAGGCCTTCCGGCCTTCATTCCTTATAATTCCAGCATTTGAAATACATTCATCAAGAAAATGTGTTTATTTTCCGTTTTCTTAAGAATTATTTTAACTGCCCCTCACGGTTACGGAAAGTAGTTCGGCATGGGTGTTTACTGGGATGTAAATTTTGGACAGAGACTTGCTACGAGCCAATCAAATGTTAGTGAATTGTGTAAATATTTTTGTGCTGGAATTATTGGTATATAAACGCAATACGTCGAATGGGAGTGTGCATTATGAATTCAAAGGTGTAAATTATTTGTATTATTATTATTATTATTTCCATCTGTTACAGGTCTACAATACAACTACCAGGATAGGTTATCCAGTGTCACTGATGTAAGTGAGGTACATATGTATATGTAACATGCATTGTATCATTGTATTAAACCTGGACACCCCCCCCCCCCATTCCAGGTTGTAATTTGGGGAGACATATTGTTTTCGTCCATTCTTTAGATATGAAATTTTTTGGGCAAAGAAACCTTTATTTACCATTATCAGATGCGTTTATTTGCATCATAAAACTCTCTTATATCATGTATATCAAACGTAAATTAGCAGTCCTGGTCAGGGGCGATAACCGTGTTTTCTTAAACGGTTAACAGAGAAAACTATTTATTATCTATATTTACTGACGTTGCATTGGTCGAACGGCTTCACATGGGGCTACCGAATGACGTCAGTGTAACGGCACATCGTAAATAAGTCCGCGTTCTTTTCAACGAAAACTATTTTATCATAAAACATTACCTGATACATATAATACCAGCCTTGTTTATGTTGGTATTAAGTTTATCAGGCTCGGCTCGGAAATAGTAGGAATTCCTCGGTCAACCTCCGAATTCCTACGCGTTTCCTAGCCTTGTCAGATTAACTTGATACCAAATAACATGCACTAGTCTGGTATTCTCTTTGTAAGAAATATCAAGTTCATCTGGAACTCGTTTCACTAAACTTCGTACGACTAAAATGTTCGCAAGTGCAAAATTATGATAGTCTGTGAATTTCACTTTAAAAATGTTTGCTTGTAAACAATTATTGTATTTACATTTATTGAGCATAGGCATGCGGCGTGTTTCGGCTTTCGTCGGTACTGCCATAATTGAACTGCGCTGGTAATACTGAATACATTACAATGATTACTTCCCTTGACATTAACATACACGATTTGCTTTGTTATTTATTACTGTTGTTCAAAAAAGTTATACCGATGAAAGCCGAAACACGCCGAATGCCTGTAGTCACAGCCACATATATGCACAGGGTGAAGTAACGGACCGAGGTCTATAAATACATTAAATATGCCTAAAAGCATAAATAAATGAAGAAAAAAAAATATTTTTGTTTACCCCTTCCATCTAACCATTATAGGAAAGGCCGGGGTCTAACTTTTTAATAGGCCGAACCCGCACGGGCTCGAGACAACGGACTTTCACGAAACGTCAACCGAGTTATATCATTGTCGCCTATTGCAGAAGTTGGGAGAATGTTAGTATTCCGCAACGATATATTCCCCGATGCGCTATGTCAACGCGTTTTCGAGCTATCGATCGTTTTGTTGTAAAAAAAGTATCATCATTGCTAGGTCGGGAAAGAACGGACACATTTCCGAGGCCGATATTGCTATATGAAGGAGTAAACATCGGGTTCAAAATACACTTTTACGTCGTCCCGGCCCGTAAAGAAACATTTTGCATAGAGAAAACATTGTTTCCAATCGAACATTTGATCAAACCTACATGTATACCCTTCCTGTGCGTCACGACAGACAATTTAATCGCACAGACATTTCTATCATTTCTCGGGAAGCCATTTTGTATAAACATCGTGGGACAAGTTTATTCGCCGGAACTCGTGCACTTACTATGTCACAGTATGTGGTAAAAAAACGGAACTTTTATAAACGGTTATAATTCATATTTTATAATACCTATGTTGATGGTAAAAGTATCAAGTTAAAGGTATGTCTCTCTACTCCGATTTCAAGTTTTATCAAAAATATATTTTTTTCTAATAAACATGTTTTGGCAGCATATGAGAATTGTCCGTGGGGTCAAATTTTATTTTTGACCGAATATGGTCATGTTATATATCAAATCGAAGGTATCAACGAGGCGATCACTCTGGTGCATTTTTTTTGTCGAAATCGGATGGCTATGTCATCCAAGATGGCCGCCGAAATGTCAAAAGGTCGTTCTTTTATTACAGATTTCAAAATTCTTCTTCACATGAACCGCGTGGCCCATGGTGGCCAAACTTCAAAGTGATGGTCCATGGGTGAAGCCTTTTCAGATTTGTTAAAACGGAGGTTATCGCTAATCCAAGATGGTCGCCGTCTAAAAATAGCATAAATTCTTAAACAATCTTCTTCTCATGAACCGCTAGCCGGATTTCGACGAAACTTGGTAAGAATGATCGATGTACAATGCTCTTTCAAAGTTGTTAAAATGGTGACTCCGGGGTCAAAAATGGACGTTGCCCGTGGGGTAAAATTGGGGTAAAATTTTATTTCTGACCGAATATGGTCATGTCTATATCAAATCGAAGGTATCAAAGAGGCAATCGCTCTGATACATGTTTTGTCGAAATTGGATGGTCATGTCATCCACGATGGCCGCCGAAAGGTCAAACGGTCGTTCTTTTATTAGAGATTTCAAAATTCTTCTTCACACGCACCGCGTGGCCCAAGGTGGCCAAACTTCACAGTTATGGCCCATGGGTGAAGCTTTTTCAGATTTGTCAAAACGGAGGTCGTCGCTAATCAAAAATCTTCGTTCTCGTGAACCGCCAGCTACGCACCCATTTTTTACCCCTGGGTCACCATTTTAACAACTTTGAAAGAGCATTGTACATCGATCATTCCTACCAAGTTTCGCCGAAATCCGGCTGCCGGGTCACCATTTTAACAATAATTCAGATTACAGCAAAAGCGGAAGGCGAGATGGCCGCCGTCTAAAAATAGCATAAATTCTTAATTCTTCTCATGAACCGCCAGCCGGATTTCGGCGAAACTTGGTAGGAATGATCGATGTACAATGCTCTTTCAAAGTTGTTAAAATGGTGACCCAGGGTAAAAAATGGGCGTAGCTGGCGGTTCACGAGAACGAAGATTTTTGATTAGCGACGACCTCCGTTTTGACAAATCTGAAAAAGCTTCACCATGGGCCATAACTGTGAAGTTTGGCCACCTTGGGCCACGCGGTGCGTGTGAAGAAGAATTTTGAAATCTCTAATAAAAGAACGACCGTTTGACCTTTCGGCGGCCATCGTGGATGACATGACCATCCAATTTCGACAAAACATGTATCAGAGCGATTGCCTCTTTGATACCTTCGATTTGATATAGACATGACCATATTCGGTCAGAAATAAAATTTTACCCCAATTTTACCCCACGGGCAACGTCCATTTTTGACCCCGGAGTCACCATTTTAACAACTTTGAAAGAGCATTGTACATCGATCATTCTTACCAAGTTTCGTCGAAATCCGGCTAGCGGTTCATGAGAAGAAGATTTTTTAAGAATTTATGCTATTTTTAGACGGCGACCATCTTGGATTAGCGATAACCTCCGTTTTAACAAATCTGAAAGACTTCACCCATGGACCATCACTTTGAAGTTTGGCCACCATGGGCCACGCGGTTTCATGTGAAGAAATATTTTGAAATCTGTAATAAAAGAACGACCTTTTGACATTTCGGCGGCCATCTTGGATGACATAGCCATCCGATTTCGACAAAAAAATGCACCAGAGTGATCGCCTCGTTGATACCTTCGATTTGATATATAACATGACCATATTCGGTCAAAAATAAAATTTGACCCCACGGACAATTCTCATATGCTGCCAAAACATGTTTATTAGAAAAAAATATATTTTGACAAAACTTGAAATCGGAGTAGAGAGACCATACCTTTAACTTGATACTTTTACCATCAACATGGTATTATAAAATATGAATTATAACCGTTTATAAAATTTCCGTTTTTTTACCACATACATGTGACATAGTAAGTGCACGAGTTCCGGCGAATAAACCTGTCCCACGATGTTTATACAAAATGGCTTCCCGAGAAATGATAGAAATGTCTGTGCGATTAAATTGTCTGTCGTGACGCACAGGAAGGGTATAAATGTAGGTTTGATCAAATGTTCGATTGGAAACAATGTTTTCTCTATGCAAAATGTTTCTTTACGGGCCGGGACGACGTAAAAGTGTTTTGAACCCGATGTTTACTCCTTCATATAGCAATAATCGGCCTCGGAAATGTGTCCGTTCTTTCCCGACCTAGCAATGATGATACTTTTTTTACAACAAAACGATCGATAGCTCGAAAACGCGTTGACATAGCGCATCGGGGAATATATCGTTGCGGAATACTAACATTCTCCCAACTTCTGCAATAGGCGACAATGATATAACTCGGTTGACGTTTCGTGAAAGTCCGTTGTCTCGAGCCCGTGCGGGTTCGGCCTATTATAAAGTTAGACCCCTTTCCTATAATGGTTAGATGGAAGGGGTAAAAAAAAATATTTTTTTTTCTTCATTTATTTATGCTTTTAGGCATATTTAATGTATTTATAGACCTCGGTCCGTTACTTCACCCTGTGCATATATGCTATGACGTTCGTATTCAAGGTGTATGATCACGTGGTTACAAAAACAACAACAAGTACCGATTCAAAGTACGTATTCTTTTATAGTGTCCTTATTACCGTAACGGATTTTTATGAACTATGGCGCATCAAACGCGTCTTGTTAAGCTGCATTTGGTGGTCTCTGTATTTTCGCCCCAAACTTCTGTCGCTTTTGCGAAGAATCGATTTCCGTGTCTCCGACACGGAAATCGATTCTTTGCAAAAACGATATAAGTCTGTGCCAAACTCACTGGACCACCAAATGTATCTCATGAAGACGCGTTTGCTGCGCCATATTTCATCAAAATCCGTTGCATATTAAGGAAAATATCAAATAATACTTACTTTGGAGTGGGCGACGTTGTTGTTGTTGTAACCACATGATCATGCACCTTGGTATTGCACGTTACGGATCACAGATGAAGACCCAGCCGTCGTCTATACGTAAACTGCTGATGGACCCGTACATTATCATATGTGCAGGTAAGCGCTGCCTTACGGCTAACTTAGTTAATCTCAGCTATATGGACGGCTTTTACTATTTCATCTGTATTTTATATTATCTGTATCCTTTAGAAGGATACAGAAAATATAAAAGACAGGTGAAATAGTAAAATACATCTGTATATCTGAGACTATCTAAGCTAACTTACGTCTTACTTACGTTAAGCTAACATGCACAATTATGTTTCTATCTCCCAGCATCTCGTTCCCACGAAATAGCACCTCGTTCCCGCGAGATAGAATCTCGTTCCCACGACATAGCATCTCGTTCCCACAAGTTAACTGTCTCGTTTACACGAAATAGCACCTCACAATTGAATAAAGATATGTCCCCACCATCTTGAATGACAATGATGCTACATTTTGATTGGCTGACTATTTCCTGGGAACGAGATAGCTAACTAGTTCAAACGATATGCTAACTCGTGGGAACGAAATGCTACGTCGTGGGACGAGATGATATGTCATGGGAACGAGATATAGCTAACTCGTGGGAACGGGATACTTGTTTGTGGGATCGAGAAGCTATGTCATGAGAACGAGATAGCTAACTCGTTCAAACGATGTGCTAGCACATGTCCCTTTTCAATTGCTGTAGTACCTTCTTGCATACTATTTCCTCTAGCCTATACAGTGGAACCTATCTAAACCGGACACACTGGGAGGTCCCCAAGGTGTCCGGTTTAGAGAGGTTCCACTGTAAAGCAGACAGACAACTAATTCAAGGCACGAGTGGGCGCTTGGAGATCACGAACAGACATACTCAGCGGAAATAAATAGCAATGAACCCGATTACAATTAAGTAGAACTAACTTTTATTTGTGTCCGGTTTAGAGGGGTTCGACTGTACTACATGTATATGCAGTTGTGGAAACCTACACATAACTCTTCTGATACGTCTGTACGTACACGGCACGGACTTATATGCAGCAATGTAGAATTGTAGAATTGTTTTCGCAATTACTTTCAAACAAACTGAGGGCCGTTTCACTAAACTTTGTTCGACTAAAATGTTCGTAAGTGCAAAATTATGATGGTCTGTAAATTTCACATCAAAGCGGAATGTAAACATGTTTCTGCAATTGTTCTCATTTCTCACCAGAAGTGTATGTTGTTACCACTCAGTTGAACCGATACGGTTCAACTTAGTGGTAACAACATGCACTTTGTGTGGGTAGCGGGGGCACCCATTAGATTCGCCGGACCAATTTTATGATGCTTCCGGCGCCCCCCTGATAAAATGTCACTCTCGTATTCATACATTCTACATGGCATGAACAAAATGCAGTTCGCTGTCCACTTGACCATATTTACATATCTGGCAATGTACATGTACTATGGAAGCGTCCTGGTGCCAATGCTAAAATATGTTTATGTCCTAATTAGGAAATAACAACTCCTAATTAGGAGATAATAAGTTATAATTCGGAGATAGTAACTCCTACTTATGAGATATTATCTCATCTCCTAATTAGGACTTATTATCTACTAATTAGGTCTTAGTATCTCCTAATTAGGACATATTATCTCATACTTAGGACTTATTATATCTTAATTCGGAGTTAGTATGTCCTAATTAGGACGTAGTACTAACTCCTAATTAGGAGATATTAACTCATAATTACGAGATAATAAGTCCTAATTAGGATATAGTAAGTCATATATCTCATATAAGTAGGAGATACTAAGTCCTAATTAGGAGTTATTAGACTCCTACTTAGGAGATACATATATTTTAACATTGGCACCAGGACGCTTCCATAATATAACTGCGGTTGCTGTATCAGCCTTTCTCAAATTCAAGGTGGGTCACCACTATTGATTTTTCATATATGACAGGTATACTCTAACCATTTACCAAATATTTGGCTATTGTCTGCTGCTTTCATTTCTTTTGTGGATGTTCCCCAAGGTGTATGATCACGTGGTACTAACAACAACAAGTACCGATGCAAAGTACGTATTCTTTTATAGTGTCCTTATTAAGTAACGGATTTTGATGAACTATGGCGCATCAAACGCGTCTTGTTAAGCTGCATTTGGTGGTCTCTGTATTTTCGCCCAAACTTCTGTCGTTTTTGCGAAGAATCGTTGTTCGTGTCTCCGACACGGAAATCGATTCTTCGCACAAACGACATAAGTCTGTGCCAAACTCCATAGACCACCAAATGCAGCTCATGAAGACGCGTTTGCTGCGCCATATTTCATCAAAAGCCGTTGCATATTAAGGAAAATATCAAATAATACTTACTTTGGAGTGGGCGGCGTTGTTGTTGTTGTAACCACGTGATCATGCACCTTGGTTCCACACAAGAAATGAAAGCAGCAGACAATAGCCAAATATGTGGTAAATGGTTAGAGTATACCTGTCATATATGAAAAATCAATAGTGGAGACCCACCTTGAATTTGGGACCTATTTTCCAAGAACCTGCACCCACTCTGCTTTGGATATTCACTAATTAAAGGTACATGCCCACTCACTAGGCACAAACTGTTCTTTATAATAATTAAATAAGTGTATAATTGTGTCACTATTCCACCAGTTCTAAAAATTACGAGTGCCCGCTTTACATATATAATCATTTCGTAACTTTTATTTTACTGATAGTGACGCGCGGTGGTATCAGGCTATTTTCATATGCAAATGAGGCACGACATTTTTTAATTATTTATACTAATTAAAAATGCGTCATCTGAAAAAATAAATTTTTCGACAGATTATAAAGTATCACCATTGCACATGAAAAATAAATACAGAGAATAAATAGTAATGTCCGTTAACATTTTAAAGAAACACGGTTATCGCCCCTGATATCAGTGTGGAAATTTCCGTCTGATATAAAATGTATAATAATGTCAATCACTACCTGGGGTAATGGTGAATGAATGTTAATTTTGCGAAAAAATGTCATATCTACAGAATATACAAACCTATCTGTCTCACAATATTATAGCCTAGCATTTGTGCCTACTGAGACTAAGAGTGGGCATGTACTTTTAACCCTTCCAAACCTAAGGAACTGGAATGGACTGTGATGTGCTAATGTTCCGACCAATCCAATGGTCACAAAATGATTTTCAGATTCGTCCATTTATGAAAAGGGGGTGTTTGTTGTTCTCAAAAATATGAAAATTACTTTCAGACAGTGCAGATCCTGATGAGACGGCTCGTTACGAGCCGGCTCATCTGGATCTGCACTGTTTGCATAAACCGATATAGCGGGCTTTCGGGTTCAAAGGGTTAACTATATGTTTAATTATTGTAAATATAATATCACTCTCCTGTGACCACCCTGGTGGCTGCACAAAAAGTCAACGGCTGGAAACTCCGTCACGTGACACACGTGTGCAAAGTAAAAGAACTTATATATGCTTGAAAATGATGTAAAATGTACATTAGCATGCGTGTGAAGTAGATTACTACATTGATTAATCAGATTCTGCAAACAAACGATGTCTATGGCATTACACATATGTATTATTTTCTCTACCGTACTACAGTTAATTTGGTGTGGTTAAACCTGCAAGGGTTTAGCTGTATCGCCCTTTTTCAATGTCAAGCATTTATCTGAATCTTCTAGGAGCTCTGATGCTGACGAGTATGTCCCTAGCCGTACTCGAGTCGACCGTTCCTATCTGGGTCATGGATTCCATGAACATACAGCAATGGCAGCTAGGTAAGTCGGCCAATCAAATACATGTACGGACAATTACGGAAATAGTTCGGAACAGTCACGGAAATATTCCCGATTACTCCCGAAGACAAGACGACCGTGCATCTCTGAGTCATGGAAACCATGAACGTACATCAGTGGCAGCTAGGTAAGTCCGTCATTCGTCGACATGTACGGAAAATTACGGAAATAGTTCGAAAATATTTCCGTAATTGTCCGCACATGTGTACGTGAACTTCTGGAAACTGCCGAAGATAAGTCGACCGTGACTCTCTGAGCCATGTAGTCCATGGCTGTTTAAGAGTGGCAATTACATGTATGTAAGTCCGCCATTCACCTACATGTACGGACAATTACTGAAATATTCTCACAAACACCATTCACCTTCATGTACGGTCAATTGCGGAAATATTTCCGGAAACTCCCGAGATCAAGTCGACCGCGTATATCTGGGTATTGGACTCTATGGACGTACAGCAATGGCAACTAGGTATTTACGCAGATCTATTGTACACATTATCGTCAGTTAAAGGTCAATAAAACAGTTGTATAATATATTTATTTAAAATTTGTTTACATAAAATAAATGTGGAAACCGCGCCGCGGGTTCAACATCAATACAGCTAGTTACAAAGGTTTGATAGTTTTTATTCACTTAAATATGCGCGTTCCGCTATAATATGACGTCATAGATGATCATGAGCAATGTCTTTATATATTTATTTATACTAATTTTCCTTAATATATTATTACATGAACATACAGATATATGGTGAAATAAAAATGTTTATCCCGCTTTATGTTTCAGGCCTGATATTCATCCCTGACAGCCTAGGTTACCTGCTGGGTACCAACGTTTTTCCCGTCATCGCCAAAACCTATGGAAGGCAAGTTCTATTGTAGTGCATAAATGGGATTTCACTATAGGGCTAACTGTATTGTAATTTTTAAATTTGCGGCGTATATCAGAAAATGATAGGTCGGAAAATCTGTTTAATGGCGACGCGCATAGGCTCCACCTCTCCAGTCACAATCAGATAGTTGATATTTATTTCCAGGTGGATGTTTACAGTTGCATCGATGGCGCTCATCGCAGTCGGACTGATCACCGTAAGTCAATATGCGTGGTCCAGTGTGCGGTATGCAATGCATTTATTAAAGTTATAATTAAAAGTCTAGACTTTATATTCTACTGTCTGTTCCACGTTTTGCTGCCGACGAACACTTGGCCATTAAATCTAAAAAAATATTTAAAAGTAAGTACTTTTTCATCAACAACAAAAAAGTCACCCTCCCCAAAAAAAATTATTTGATGAAATTCCATCAAATATTGATTTTATTGCGATGGGAATTTAACATGGGGAGTCAATTTCCAAAACTTTTCGTTTTTTTATCCTGAAGGATCAAATAACGAAACAATTTGGAATTTGACTCCGAAACCTGGCGAGATAGCTTGAAAATGATGTAACTAAGAAAATAAAAGTTGGATTTTGAAAATCGGTCCACAAATAAAGAAAATATTTAAAAAGAATCTATTTTTAGCCCCCATGTTTAATTCCCATAGGAAACTCGTTTTTTCGCAATAAAATCAATATTTGATGGAATTTCATCAAATAATTGTTTTTGGGGAGGGTGAATTTTTTGTTATTGATAAAAGTACTTACTTTTAAATATTTTTTAGATTTAATGTGTTTAATGGCCAAATGTTCGTCAGCAGCAAAACGTGGAACAGACAGTAGACAATATTCTAATGTTCGTAATCCGCAGATTCACAATTTTGTTCTTATGTACATGAACTTTATATGAGTGAAAACCATAGTTTCTCTCCTGAGTAACGGTACAAAATAGAAACAGTGAATACAATACAATTCAGTATTATACGTGAACTTGAAGCTTTCACCTTTGTTCATTTCATTTTATTATGTTGCTTACTTCAAATTATGATACTGTTTTGCCAAATGTTGTATCTTCAGTCACGCTGATACATATTTCAGATACAGTTTTGACGACCGGTGTAGATCAGCTGCCTTTCTGTAATATTCTCGTCAACCAAACGAAATGTTGTGGTGTATCAGCTGTTATTCTGTAACTCACGTCAACTAGCGTATCTGTTTTAGTACATATTTCAGATACCGTTATTGTCGACCGGTGTAGATCAGCTGCCATTCTGTAACATTCTCGTCAACCACACGAAATGTTGTCATTGTGGTACATATTTCAGATACCGTTTTGCCGACTGGTGTATCAACTGCTGGTACCACACCTTTGTTTGGGGCTCGGTGTAGGTCAGTAAACGTATTGGTGAATGTCTGCGTATTATGTACTTTACGTAGCACTTACTGACGTTGCAACCATCTTTACGTTATTATGAGTGTGGCATCATTGTGTCATATTTAATGTCCATCGTTGATTTATAATGTAGGAAAACCGCTGAAAATCCGTACCATGTTTTCATTGATAGACTGACAATAAATAAATAATAAACTTTAAGGTATTCATTGTTCATGGCAGCATACGTGTAACTAACATAAACAAATGTTAGCTACACGTATGTTGCCATGGACAACTAATACGACACAGTTTATTAATTTTGCAAATATGTCTACGACAAACAATCCATTAACAAAGGATCTTGTCATACCGCAGATAACTTTCTCGGCTTTTGATTGGCTAGCTTGCCTGGTCATATATATTATATGACCTGCCAAGACCGTCGGACATACAAGAATTGCGATTCCCCTCCGGCGCCTCGCGTCCACTGAAGACACATTTTGCAAGCGTCTACCGATTGCGAATTGTATTCCTCACTAAACACAATAAAACCCCGAATTGATCAATAAAAGTAACAAATTGTACACTCAAAACCAGTCTTTATTGTTTATTTTTCCATAAATATTCTTCGCTCATCAAAATATGAGCGAAAAATGCCACAAACTGTCCCGTTTAGTGTGTTCAAATCTCAACACGGCCATGTCATAAACTATGGGTTCCACGCACGAAGCGCGGCGTAGCAATGACAGCGAATATTTGGGAACCAGTCGCATTCTTCTAGCGGCGCCAAAGGGAGAGCAGATCGACAGAGCAGTGGAATATCAATTAAATTACACGATATAAAAAAACTGTCATAAAGTCGTTTTCGATGGATTTCTTACTCCATATTTAGTTTATGTTTTGTTTAATAATAAAAAAAAAAAATGTTCATTTACGCCTTTATATTAAGACTGACGGTAGAAAATCGAATTTCGGATTATTTTTCTTCCTGAAAAAACGCAAAGATCAAAGGAAGAGATATGTTTATACGGCCAAATAACGGATCTGCGGTATGACAAATACGTTATTGTGATTCTACACAGGCTATATGGTGTAATATTGCCCGTCTGAAGGTATGTTCACCCTCGGCTAACATACCTACAGACGGGCAATATTACACCATATAGCCTGTGTAGAATCACAATAACTTATAATGTAATTCAACCCGTCCTTACATGGACGTTAGTTCATATAATAATAATTTAACAATATAGAGGCAACCTTATAAGTTATTGTGATTCTACACAGGCTATATGGTGTAATATTGCCCGTCTGGAGGTATGTTCACCCGAGGCGATAGCCGAGGGTGAACATACCTTCAGACGGGCAATATTACACCATATTGCCTGTGTGGAATCACAATAACGTATTTGTCATACTGCAGATCCTGTATTGGCTTTGCGTTTTTTCAGGAAGAAAAATAATCCGAGATTCGATTTTCTACCGTCAGTCTTAATATAAAGGCGTAAATGAACATTTTGTTTTTTTATTAAACGAAAACAAACTAAATATGGAGTAAGAAATCCATCGAAAACGACTTTATGACAGTTTTTTTATATCGTGTAATTTAATTTATATTCCACTGCTCTATCGATCTGCTCTCCCTTTTGCGCCTCTAGAATAATGCGACTGGTTCCCAAACATTCGCTGTCATTGCTACGCTGCGGTTTCGTGCGTGGAACCCATAGTTTGTGACCCAAAATATAGCCGTGTCACGAAGCCTAGATTTGAAAAGCAATTTTCGTTATTTTGGCTAATTTTTCGCTCATATTTTGATGAGCGAAGAATATTTATGGAAAAATAAACAATAAAGACTGGTTTTGAGTGTACAATTTGTTACTTGTATTGATCAATTCGGAGTTTTATTGTGTTTAGTGAGGAATACAATTCGCAATCGCTAGACGCTTTCAAAATGTGTCTTCATTGGACGCGAGGCGCCGGAGGGGAATCGCAATTTCTCTATGTCAGACGGCCTTGGCAGGTCATATAATATATATGACTAGGAAAGCTAGCCAATCAAAAGCCGAGAATCTTATCTGTGGTATGACAATGCAGCATATATACTGTAAATGATAAATGTCATTATGTATATGTTATTATTAAAAAAACAGAAATGGTGTTGCAATTGGCAGGAAGTTGGTTTTGTACCACAGTATAGCTGATTGTCAAAGTTACTTACAAAGGAGGTTTTAAATTTCGAATTAGTGACGTCATACTCGCCGTATTACACGTACGTTGTAACGTCCAGTTGCCGCATGGAACCTTCAGTAGCTTATATGATTCACGACGTGTATCAATGTGATCAAGTAATCAAGTATTCTAAAACTTCCTCATCACATTTTTTGACATTTAAGCTTGATTGGACGAGACTGACTTCATTCTAGACCAATCAAACTTCCTGAAACCGGAGTAAATCGTGTTCATTATGATTGTTATACAAAATGTAATCTAGTTACGGACCCATGTCTACTTAACCATTCGCTGTAATGAACACGTTCTGGACAGTTTTATTCAAAATCAGGAAGTTTGAATGGTCGAGACTCACCTCAAACTCGACCAATCAAACGTCCTGTAGCCGATTTCATCAAAATTGAAAAGTATACTTATCTGGCAAAGTATACTTTGAGGGAGTAATCATTTATTTTTCCCGAAATGCATTATTTCACATAGAACTAACGACTGCATATATTTGATGATTAAAAGTATGCAGAATTATTATACTGAATTTATTACATTATCACAACCAAAATGGCTGTGATAATGTAATAAATTCAGTATAATAAAAATTAATAAATTTGTCCTTAAATTGAAAATTTCTCCCTCAAAGTATACTTTGCTAGATAAGTATACTTTGCAATGTTGGTGAAATAGGCTACTGATGTCGAAATGAAACCGAAGCAGTTGTGCTCAATATGCTTTATAATCTAGTCACGGGTCGTGAAATATGCTGAATATACTGCTAAGTTTTATCACGACTGGTTTAAAGTCATATTATCTATTCCGTTACTGGTTCCTACAGGGACCCGTCGGGCAATGGATAATGTGAGCGAAAACCAGCACTGGTACAGCTTAGAAGTAAGGAGTAAATCTCCATGACAATGGCAGCCATTGTTATTATTTATGCCTGATAGATAAATAAAAAAAAGATGCTACTGACAATGTATGTTAGTGCCAAACATTTTATAATATTAATTGCATCTTCTACACATGCAGGTTAAATTTTCTTGGTGGGACTAATGTGGGGGTGAGACTTCGAAAGTGAAAGTAGCCAGTTCCGGCAAACAAAGGAAATCACGTGTGCAAATGAGTGCGCTTTATCCCGTGTTTTGGCATGACTCTAGAACAGGATTAGGTCACTGTCTCCATGAATGAAACCAAATGTGTTGATATTAGTGCAGTTAATTTGTGGTTGCCATGCTTGTGTAAATGTGGGTCTATGAGACTGCTTGTTTCCTACATTATCCACCGGCAGGTGTGACGGACGCCGCCATTATGCCCCTGCTAGCGCTATTGGTCGACAAACGTCACGTGGCTGCCTACGGCAGTGTGTACGCCATTGTCCAGCTGGCGGTATGCCTGGCGTATGGGCTCGGTAAGACGATAAGGCTAGTAATAGTTGTAGTTCATATATTGAATTTTAAATAAATTAATTTCGAGCGAGCACAGCGAGCGAAGAAATTAGTTTATTAAATATTCAATATGTGAACTTTAACTATCTTATTGTTGACCCAGCCTATTCTCATGCACATGTCTGTTTGTATGAAGCCCCCCCCCCCCCCCCCCCCCCACCCCCCCCCCCCCCCCCCCCCCCCCCCCCCCCACGTAAACGTCTTTCGAATTGTGATACTACGTCGTTATTGGCCGTTTGACAATGAATCGATCGAGCACGCGCGGTGACACGGTTCGTGTCACGGGTACTTTCGTCAACAAGGTGGAACCTCTGGTGATAAATATAGCTTTCCACGTATTGAAACATTTAATGATTAATTAAATATATATTAGCGAAAGCGTCGCAATATGCGATTAATTGAGACGAAATTCTGTGCTTTCAGTGGTCGAGGAACTGTGGCAAATAATGAGGAGATGTAAAGTTAAATGTAACGTTGTTAGTTATATGTGAAATCGGCTACATGAGGTACTTTGGTGATCACAACAACTGCCAGCGCATGGCGAGTGGCTCACTGATTGTAAACCGAATACAAGGTGTATGCTCACGTGGTACTAACAACAACAAGAAGTACTGAAACTTCCAGAATCCATCTGATTCAAAGTGCGTATTCTTTTATATTGTCCTTATTACGTAACGGATTTTGATGAAATATGGCGCATCAAACGCGTCTTGTTAAGCTGCATTTGGTGGTCTTTGTATTTTTGCCCAAACTTCTGTCGTTTTTTGCGAAGAATCGATTTCCGTGTCTACTGACACGGAAATAGAATTTTCGCAAAAGCGACATAAGTCCGTGCCGAACTCCCTGGACCACCAAATGCAGCTCTTCAAGACGCGTTTGCTGCGCCACATTTCATCAAAATCCGTTGCATATTAAGGAACATATCAAATAATACTTACTTTGGAATGGGCGACGTTGTTGTTGTTGTAACCACGTGACCATGCACCTTGGAATAGTGCAGAGAACGATCAGACTTAGCGATGCGCCAGGTGATTGGGTCTACACTGGCTGAAAGTGTCATAGGCCCCATTTACCCACATGTTATATATTCCGCTATATTTACAGGTCCGGCTGTTGCGGGGCAAATAGTGAAGCTAGTTGGATTCAAATGGTAAGAATGAAGTCAAAGACGTCGTCCGTGGAAGTTCCACGGTCTTTGAAGCGAGCAGGACTTTTTTTTTACGACTGAAAGTCGAACTCCCTTTTCAAAAATGCCGGTGACTCCCATCAACATAATGCATTTAAGAAACATTAGTATTAAATACACCGCCAAATTCAAAAATGCCGGTGACTCCCATCAACATAATGCATTTAACAAACATTAGACTAGTATTAAATACATCGCCAAATTGTGCCCCGATGTGTGTCTTGCATGTCTGTAGTTAAAACGCATTTTATTACATAAACTTGGAAAAGTCGCGGGAATACTGGACGAAGGCCGGAAGGCCTCGTCCAGTATTCCCGCGACTTTTCCAAGTTTACTTCGAACCCAATTATATTCTCTTCCATGTAAATTATATTTCATATGTTCGATTGGTGATATTATAGTTGAATAACAGGCTGACATAATTACTAACAACTGCAGCATGCTTTTATTTGACATCTCGATGGTCTAGTAACATAAGGTCGTAAGTGTGCTAAAGCATATCACTTACGAGCTTATGTTACTAGACCATCGATGTACGACCTTTCAGTAACATTTTAAGGAAACACGTTTAAAGCCCCTGGTATCAGTGTGGAAATTTACGTCTGATACAAAATGTATAATAATGCCAATCAATACGTGGGATAATGGTGAATAAATGTTTAGTTTGCCAGTAAATGTCTCAGATGATGTCTCTGATATAAAGAACATTCTATACCTACTGAGTGGACATGTACCATAGTACATGTATTGCAAACTTTTAATTAACCACAGACCAACATGTACGTAGTATGGGGCGGATCTGGAGGGGGGATTCCGGGGTTGAACCCCCCCCCCCCCCCCCCCCCCCCCGTTCAGCCACGGCGTTTACATAGACACCACAGTTGTTTACCACCAGTTGGAGTCTGAATTTAAATGCCGTAAAACACAGGAAAGTGCATTTCTAGACATCTATATTTCCAAATTTGTCCTTGGGGGGGGGGGGGGGGGGGAGGGGGGGGGGGGGGGGGTGGTGGGTAAGTGCATTTCTAGACATCTATATTTCCAAATTTGTCCTTGGGGGGTAGGGGGTGGGGGGGGGTCAGGGGGCATGCCCACCGGGACAAATTTATATCCGTGGAGCTCGAAAATAGGACAACACGCCCGTTCCCCAAATGCTGGATCCGCCCCTGCTTGGCGTATTGTGACCAGTGTAGTTACTGGTCTGAATTCACATCACAGCTGCATCAGTCTGATCCAACAGACACTTATCATTTTTCAAACAAAAGTATGTAATGTGATCAGTAGAACAACCACCAGCCTTAGTTGGATACAGACAACATTTCACTCACCCGACAACCGGGCCACGTAATTCGGCTGACTAACTCGGGCTCATTGCTACGGAGCCCCGTAGCGGACGTAGAATTCTTTTTTTTTATTAATTCGTTCCCACGAAATAACAATTCGTTCCCACGAAATAACAATTCGTTTCCACGGAAAACAATTCATTCCCTCAATTTAACAATTCGTTCCCTCGAATTAACAATTCGTTCCCACGATATAACAATTCGTTTCAACGAATTAATAATTCGTTCACGAGGGAATGAATATTTAAATTGAGGGAACGAGTTGTTAATTCGTGTTAATTCGAGGGAACGAATTGTTATATCGTTGAAACGAATTATTAATTCGAGTGAACGAATTGTTAAATTGGGAGAACGAATTGATATTTCGTGGGAACGAATTAATTTAAAAAAATCAATTGTCTCCTGTGGGGCTCCGTACATTGGTTCATATCATATATAGGGAGTTGGGTAATAATAATTACTATCGTAGCTGCATAGTCAGGCCCGTACGCAGCAATTAATTTAGCGGGGTGCGTTATCGACGACGCGAAGGGCCAAACATTTGTTTGCACATCCACTGACAGACCTGGGCAGATTAACCCTTTCACCCCTAAGTAACTGAAATGGATTTTAATCTGTTAATTTTGCAACGAAACCAATCATCACAAAATTATTTTCACACCTGTCTATTTATGAACGTGGAGTGTTTTTGTTCTCACAATTATGAAAATTACTTGCAAAATGTGCAGATCCTGATGAGACGGCTCGTTACGAGCCGACTCATCTGGATCTACACTTTTTGCCAATACCACTATACAGGCCTGTGTAATTGAAAGGGTTAAAGGGGGTGCGTACGCACCGTCGCATCCCCTCTGCGTACGGGCCTGATAGTGAAATATATTCTGTGTCCAAGAATGGCTGATACTTATGCTCTATACGTTCTGTATGACGTTTGCTCCCTGGTGTGCCAAATGTACACATGTACCTACATTTGCTACCACATGTTACGGTGGTACACTTGTAAACGATATCATTGTTCCAGGTCTATGTGGGGCATGGCTATATCAATCGTCGTATTTGCGCCGTTTTGTGTATTCCTAAGATCCACGCCCATATCAGAAGATCTAAAGGTAGCTTTTGCATGTACTCTACTGTCTGTTCCACGTTTTGCTGCCGACGAACTTTTGGCTATTTAACACATTAAATCTAAAAAATATTTAAAAGTGAGTACTTTTTTATCAATAACAAAAAAGTAAAAAATATTTGATGAAATTCCATCAAATATTGATTTTATTGCGAAAAAACGATTTTCCTATATGGGAATTTAACATGGGGGTTAAAAATAGATTTTTTTTTAATATTTGAAAAAGTACTTACTTTTAAATATTTGTTTAATTTAATGTTTTTAATGGCCAAAAGTTCGCCGGCAGCAAAACGTGGAACAGACAGTGGAAACTGTTATATTCAAATGTAATTTAACCCTTTGATTACTTTGTTTATTTAATACAAAAAATATCGTAATGTATGTAAATATAATTCATGAGATATGACACAATTTATTAGGTACAAAATCGCATGCCTTCTTGTCTCATATTATGCGGACCCGTCGGCTGAGAAACGGTACATTACGGTATCTCCGTTAATTTTGTATGTCATTTACAGAAATTATCGTAAATTGTGTAAATATTTTCTTGAGATACAATGTATCTTCCTAGACCTAATTACATGGCATGCCTCAAATTACTAGGTACGAAATCACGTGACTTGTCTCATTTCAGGGAATCATGTCAGACGATGACGACAACACCGTCCTCGCTGCCGACGATGAGGAACTGCAAATATACAGATACGGTGACACATATCATTCACTGGACGCCATCTCAGAGTAGTCGCCGGCTCGATGTGTATGGCTTGACTTAAGGGATGTGAACTCAGAACCAATAAATGATATAGCTGCATATATGTAAAAAATTCACCGAACACATTGAGACGACCCCCACAATCACTGCAGGCGTGTTAGTTTCCTGCGACATATTCGCGCCGTATAACCACGCGAATACGTTCGACGGACGTATTCTTTCGTGCGGACATATTCGCACCTTTCATCAATTGGCTCACAGGCCTTGAATACCCGCGGTCGAATTCACTATAGAACAGAGTATGTTTCCATCATGGCATGTCACCTCTAGATAGCTGGCATACACGGGTATCTTGATACTTTTTGGACTTGTTCAGTAACGCTATAAGGTGTATGCTTTACAGATCTGCAAAATACGGACCAATACAGTAGATCATGATGAGACGGCTCTTTACGAGCCGACTCATCTCGACCTACAGTGTTTGCAAATGTTAGTGGTATGGTCTATAGGGCTGGAAGAGCTAATGTTCTCGGGTGTTGATTACCCACGAACCAAGCCGCCATGGAACAGTGTTGGTGCTGTAGTTAACCCAAATGGATATTGTATTACAATTATAAATACATCTGACGTATTTTAAAGGCACTATGTCGCAGATGATATCGCTACGTATCACTCATTGGATGACATCTCCCAGTCAGAGTGTATTGCTTGATTTAAAGATACTGTGTCTCAAATTTGCATCGAAAGTGAGAAACAGATTAGGAAAAACATTTTTTAATTGTAAATTTGAATCGTATTTCTGAACCCAATTGTACCTATAAGTCGCCTGGAAGAAAATCGTTGATCGGTAAAAAAAACCTCATGTTTATAATACTGAAAAATAACTAATGTTTGCAACAATAATTATTTTTCAGTATTATAAACATGTTATGCAATCGATGGTTACTAATTTATTGTATTTAAATTAAGTTCACTACCATCTATAATGGGAACTTTCTAAATTGTGTTTAGTATACATATTTAGAGAAACTGTCAAAGTAGCCAAATTAATCCCATCTCTCCTGTTTACCGCAGTGTTTGATAGTATGTTCTTGAATATAATGCACCTTTTATTTTCGGAAATTTTATCAAATGAAATGGTTCGATCGATTTATATAATGTTTATGTAATTTACTGTATTAACCCTTTGAACCCGAAAGCCCGCTATAGCGGTTTATGCAAACGAGCCGTCTCATCAGGATCTGCACTTTTTGAAAGTAATTTTCATATTTTTGAGAACAAAAATTGCCCCTTTTTCATAGATGGACTAGTCTGAAAATCATTTTGTGATTATTGGATTGGTTGCTAAATTAACATATCAAAATCCATTCCAGTTACTATTGTATATCTGAGAAACCATATAAGACACAGTGCCTTTAATGGTACCAATTGGCTCTAATCATGCTAATGCCTTGAATATCACTGACCAAGCGGCTATAGAACAGTGTTGGTGCTGAAGTTTACCCAAATGGATATTTTATTGCAAACACATTTGAAGTATTTTACTACCATTAATTGATTTTTTGTTTTGTTTCAGCCTTTGCGAACACCGCTGTCACTGTTTGTGAATGTACTCACAGGTTAAAGACTGGAACCTCGGGCACAGAAAATGGCACATTCAAAACGTTACCACAGCGACCAATTTCTATAGACTATGCATACAATACGATAGATGTATATAGTCTATAGAAGTGGGTGGGTGTGGTAATTGATTTGAATGGGCCGTTTTCTGAGTGCTAGGTTTTAATCTGTCTCCTGTGACTTTACCTTGTGTGTTGTAGAAAGTGTTATATTGTAAATATCTGTGTCAAACTCTTATCTGATGTTATCTTATGTTATGTACATGTACGTGTGTGTATGGTCTTTCACTACTGTCTATTTCACGAGATCTGCCCAAATTTTACAATACGGCTATTTAAACAATGAAAACCCAACTATTTGTTTCGATAATATTAAATGTTAACCAAATATAAGAATGGCCATTCTTTTTGTTTCGTGAAAGTTGGTCCAATATTGATTTTATTGAGAGAAAAAACTATTTCTCCATGTTTTCTAATTTCAGAAATAGTTGACCGATTTTCAAAATTTAACGTTTGTTTCCTTAGTTAGATCATTTCAAATCTATCTAACGGCGTTTCGGAGTCAATTTCCAAATGAATCGGTTTTCTAATCCTCCACTAGCTCCTTTTCCCCCATGTTAAATTCTCTTGGTGTTATCGAAACAAATGTTTTTGCATTGTTATATAGCCGTAATGTTTCTGCCGGTTTTGGTGAAACAGGCAGTAGTTAAACCATTAAATTCCTGGAACGTGATCCATTTATTGCATGAGACAAGCCATGTGATTTTGTACCTAAGAAGTATTGCGATATCTCACGAAAAAATATTTATAAAATTTAGTATATTTTCCGTAAATGATGTCGACAGTTGACGAAATATTCAGAGAAGCTTTCGTCAAGCTTTGACTTCATTTACGGAAAATATCACAATTTCTGTAAATATCTTTCATGAAAAACCGCATATCGTGTTATACAAAATCACATGGCTTGTCTCATATGTGGCAACCACTGGAGAAATGTGGATTATGGGAAGTGTAACGAGTATAGCCCAGATCAAATGGCATGCTCCTGTAGCCTGATAACGATCTAATTTGTTTGTCAAAAGCATGACGGTGTTGCATTGATGGAATGGCGAACAATGCAGATCCATATCAGCCAATATAAGCCACAAGTGACTGTGAATGACACTGATGATGTTTGTAGAAATCTATACTGAGCAAAACTAGAAACGTCCCTCCATGTTTAAGGAAAGATTCATCAAAAACCAAAAGGGTTACTTTTAAAAATCAAAATGGAAAAACAAGTTCATTCATTTCTGTATCAAAGCCAATAAATTGCATTTGGATATCTTGTTAAATATTCGAGAGATAACCGGTCAAGGGCGGTAGGGGTCAAAATCAAAAATCACAAAAACTCAGAAATGTGTTACTTAATGTTTAGAGATGGAATTTCAATAAGTAATGTGGCAAATTCAGTAAATCTCGTTAGTACCGAGTGTGGCCACCATTTGCATGAATGCATGCAATGATCCTACGCCGCATCGACGTGACGTAACGCAATACCAGTGCGTTGGGCAAATTCCTCCATTCCCGTTGTAACGCCCGTGTAAGATCGCGAACATTGTCAATCTGATGGTTAGCTCGTGCTTTGCGGCCCAGCTCATCCCATATGTGCTCAATGGGATTGAGATCCGGGGAGACCCGCGGGCCATGGCATGACGTCGACGTTGTTTTGCTGTAAGTATTGAGTGGTGACCCTGGCTACGTGAGGGCGGGCATTGTCGTGCATCAATGTCACACCAGGACCATGCTGACGGATAAATGGTAAGGCATGTGCATTTAGCACATCTGCAACATAACGTTGTGCATTGATGTTGCCCTGTACAACAACCAAATCTGTCTTCCGGTTTCCCATGATCCCACCCCAGACCATTACGCTCCCTCCCCCAAACCTGTTCTTCTCAACAATGCAACAATCGGTGAATCTTTCATTTTTACGCCTGTATACCCGTAATCTTCCGTCAGCATGACTAACTGTGAACCGAGATTCATCGGTGAACAAAACTCGGTTCCAGTCAGCCCTTCTCCAGTTCAGATGACGTCGCGCCCATAACAGTCTGGCAGCACGGTGACGTTGGGTCATTATCTGACCAGTGTACGGGCGGCGTGCCCGGATTGGTTGGGCGTTACGACGTAACCGGTTGCGAATGGTCTGCCCTGAGACACCGTATCGCCTAGCAGTGACTGTGGCTGCCAATCGACGTTGACGTAAGTGCGTCAACGTAATGTAACGATCGGCTCTAGCCGTCGTTACACGAGGCCTACCAGGTCGCTGCCGGTCGTGAACAGCCCCAGTCTGCTGGTACCGGGCTGCAAGACGATCAATCGTCTTCCGACAGCAACCAAACCGAGGCGCGACCGCCCTGGCGGCCATCCCACCCGCAAGCATCCCAATTGCCTGATTTCGCTCGTTGTCGGAAAGCCGTGGCATATCGAAAACAGTGAAAAATTAAAAAAGTTTTTTAATTTTCCGAATAGCCCCTATCGCATGAATGGTACGACATGAACTGAATCACCTTATCGATGACAACTATAGCGTGCACGTGCAAAAAGTGGAAATCAACGTTCCGGTCACTGGCCGCTATGTAAACCGTGTGTATCGGCTAAACTCTACACGATCGTATTCTGAACATCGCCACGGTTTAAAATACATGTACTTTGAACATGTGGTACATACATAGACAGAGCTACACCGGCTATAAAACAGGGACGTTTCTAGTTTTGTTGAGTATACCTCCTGACGTGCCATTTTGCAGCTTCATGAGGATCTGTATGGTTAGAAGTTGGTGCCGTTTCCATTAAATGAAAAGGGAAACAGTGCAGTTCTTGATAAGACTACACTGTTACATTTGGCATGTTATCCCGTCAACACAATGTGTATGTGCCGTGAAACACGGGGCCCTGAAACATTTTTGATATCCTGTCAATACGACCTAATCACTGCGTATGAATATGTGCGATGGCTGGGGTTATTTGTTTTGCATTTTAAAGCCATTTGTAGGTGTTGACGGGATAAATAGAATAGTAGGTTAGTGCCGTGAATGGGAAAACATATCTGGCGCGGCACGGAAACGGTGTGTGCTCGACAGGGCCTCGCCCATCCAGTTTCCTAAGCCTTGCCAGATATGTTTTCCCATTCACGGCAATAACTTACTATTCTCTATATATGTGCAATACAATGATCTAACATGATCTAACATTTACCTGTAGGTCGTAGGGTGGCAAGTTGGGAACATGCGAAGGGTACTTTAACGATGGGGCTTATTATTCTTACCGGAACCCCAATACGTCTTGCTTGATACATGAACAATATTGGCTTTCTTATACGTGGGAGTGGAATCCGGTTATACATATAATAAGAGTAAGATAAGTGATGATCCTATTAGTTTTAGGGAGTGTGGCTATGTGACTCTGGTAAGGAGCTGGTACTAGAGCAGGCTATTCTAACATATAGTATGTGATACATGAATATAAGCCCTGAAATTGTGGCGCGGGCAATCGGACCATACCAAAAGAGTTGCTTCCGACTTTCTGAAAAACAAATACAAATCAATCTCAATTTCGGTGACTTTCACCATGAAACCATGTTTAAACTGGTTTACTATTTGTTATATTCATATTTTCAAACAAGACCTATGTCATATTAACACGTGCAATGGTTTAACTAATAGTAATAAAACTAATTAAAAATAAAAAGCAGACCCTACCTAGTATATTCTGGACTGTTGTCCGAGTCACCACTATGTTAAGCCCTATATACGTGTATATACAGGAGTGTGATAAAAGATGAGGAGCTACACTGGTCACAAATCCATTTATCCAAACACAATCACATACGTATATGCTTAATGCCGTCAGTAAACATGACTAAATCCTACTCCGAGGACGTAACTGAGCATAAGGACAATGAACGACAATTGTGGTTAAGGTCCCTTTCCTCAATTGGGTCCATTTATACATAATTTAAAAGCACCCTGCTATGAAACGTGAAGTTGCATGTAATTGATATACGTGACAGAGACAACTAGCAGTGTAACGACAAATGTCAATGTGCAACGACAATGAAAATAGTCCAGCATAGTAACACATCCACTGTGGGGAGCACAGTGTCTCAAAGGAACATGGCACAAATGAGCAATACGCATCTAGTGACAGCGGCAATACCATATAAATTACAAAACAAAGATACTAGAATGTCAGACTAAACACTCACTTTTGTTTCTCATCTTAAATCGTGTACCTGCATTATAATTATGTTTAGTTGGTAGACCGTGTGTACGAAAAAGAAAATATGATCTCGATATCTTCCATATAGACAACCAAAACATAGAAACCATTACTAGTGTATCCTAAAATAACGATTGGACATGAGGACAAATAAACAGGCACAACAAGGTCAAAAGATCCAGGATAATATGTTAATACGACTACCATTACAAACGCAGCTTTACTGCGCTTGGTCATTTGTATCAAGGAATGTGTATATATATAGTAGTCAAGTTCATGACATAATTTTAAGTTTGCATCGTAGGCAAACCTCATTGTAAAAAGGAACACAAACGAATACAATACTTAGTGTAAAAAATACGACAGTAATCAATTACAACCAGTGATTGTTATCATAATCAGTTAACTCGCAGAACGCACAAGGAGATAATTCCAGCACAAAAATATTTACACAATTCCCTAACATTTGATTGGCCCGTAGCAAGTCTCTGTCCAAAAATTATATCCCAGTAAACTCCCACGCCGAATTACTTTCCGTAACCTTGAGGCGCAGTTAAAATAATTCTTAAGAAAACGGAAAATAAACACATTGTCTTGATGAATTTATTTCAAATGCTGGAATTATAAGGAATGAATGGCCTTTTTGTGGAATTTATCGGAGATATAAACTTGAAAAAGTCAAGGGAATACTGGACGAGGCCTTCCGGCCTTCGTCCAATATTCCCGCGACTTTTCCAAGTTTATACCCAGATAAATTCCACAAAAAGGCCATTCATTCCTATAATGTTTTACAACCACAGCACTACAATATAACACACTCGCTGATGTGGGACTATGTCTAGATATTCATGTAAATCACGACTACCAGACAGATGTATTGCAAGAGCGATTATATTGCACTTTGTCACAGTTGCTGACTCGAATACCTCCTTAAGACCACCCCAAAACACCATGCAAAAGACATGACCGGTTAACAGTAATATTCAGTCAATTATCAACAAAGTAGGTCAACTTTGTCAATGCATGGAAATCAAATACAAAACAACTTAGTCTAGAATATATTGCATAATAGTGTATACAGACATACTACCAACCCAAACCATCTTAATGTGTCCCATCGTAGTTGAACGGCCCTTTTGATTTCGGTACGCACGTATAGTCAAATGACGTTCCAAATGTATCAACCGTTGGCCGCTTGCCTTTTCCATCGGGTCGAATCATAACAACATCAGGCGACATCACGCTCGGGCACTCGTTAAAGTAATTGTGAGGTTGAAGGAAAAACGAAAACTGATTCCATGTTGTGGGTGTCGATGGCACATCCTCGGCTCCCGGGATGTGATAAATACCCATCGTGACCCAGGCCACGAGATCTGTGTCAACGATGGGGTCACCGTCAATGTAATCGTCGAAGTCTATAATTGGATCCCATGGCTCCGTCTGTGCGTATATTGTAGTAGAGGTTCGTTCGTGGTTCTTGTGTTTAGTCACTACTATCGGATAGTTCGCCCATTTCGCCGCCGATGTTACTGGCGTAGCTGTGTAATTGTTCATAGCGAATCCCGTGGGTCCTTTGTTTAATATTCTGTACGCCCTACTAGCTCCCATTTTGTTCCGTTTGTTTTCATTGTGAATCAAATGGTAAGCCGATTGTTTCGGACCTTCTTGTAAACCATCATTTTCTGTTTTTACCAATGTACGTTCAATGCTGAATTGTGTTTTCTTCGTTCCTGGTCGCCATGGATTATCGACTGTTTCCAAACCAACATCAACCGTCGTGTAACGATTGGACGTCCCGGCAATGTCAAGGTCAACTTTATAGTTAAATACGTGATGATGCAAGTCTGCGACCACGTGATCAAACAGCAGTCCGCCATATTGCCTCTCCTGTGGAAGATCGAATGCGGCTTGTGTGTAGCCTGTAGCTGATGCTTTAACTTCAATGGCACCGTTTGTATACAGGATGTAATCAAACACGTAATCATAGTTGAGCACGTTAGCGATTGTGCGGATTACCAAGCTGTACTCGGGAAGACCTGCATAGAAATCATAGCCGCCCTCAAAATCGTTTGCGTAATGGCGTCGTAGTGGAATATTTGGATTGTTTTCGAAAATACATATGTTATTTTTCATCTTGTCCAGTCTGCCGATATTCGCCCAGAAGTCGGTGTCGAGGAACACTGCCGTGTCGGGGCAGTCGACACCGCGCGCCAGCTCGTTGTGAGTTGTACCCAGCATCCAGGAAATGTCGTAGTAATTGGTGATCCCTTGAGCAGGGCCATAGCCGGTGTATAGTACCAGAACCTCTTGTAAACTGATTTCATACGCGATTCGTTGTCCTTCAAACTTCACGTTATATAATTGAATTCCAGATGATGAACTCATCCGGATGTCCACGTCCCAATTTCTATAGGTCACGTGGCGGCCATGAACGGTGAATCGTTTCCCTTCCGGTTCGATCATTTTCGGTCCTTGTTGCGGGGTAAATACATTACCTCTCGGTTTATACGATGTATATTTGTCCATGCGTTCTTTGTGATTCTTAATGTCAATCTTCTTCTTCAGTTTGTGCCCATTATACGCCGCCATAAGAAATTTTGTGCTTTCAAACATTTGGCCGTTATAGACTATCTTGTCAAGCTTCCACTCGCTGACATCCATTGAGAGGTGATTGATGAGGAGTTCAATGCCGAGCGGATGGTTGTAGAACCCGTCCACTGTGGGGAATCCCCACCACCAAGATTTCTTTTCTCCACTAGCGCGTCCTCGAGGACCCATCTCCCAGAAATACAAACAGTTCTTGAATTTGGTACAGTTGTGGTAGCACAGACCGTAACTGTCCATGAGCAGAGGGTATATTTCTTCTGTAACAGTATCAATAAGGTCTTCTATAATATGGGTTTCTATCATGTCGATTGGCTTGCTAGTGTATGGGATTGGGTACCTGCTATATGACGGGTCCCTGTACAAATCTGCATTGATTGGATTGGGCAAAGGTCCAACGATGAATTCATCAACGCGGGGTGGCGTCGTATCTCCGCGGATAACAACCACCTTTGCATTGCGGGCAGGACGTGCACCAGAATCGTCAAGATACTTAATAACATCGTCTTTGTTTGGTAGAAACAGGTCGATCATAAATATATAGCTGCTGTCCGGTGTCGCTTTGTCCCAGTGCCGGATTTTTAAAGACGACTGTGACAACATAAACGTATGAACGCTGTTATACTCGTCTGGGGTGAGATCCTCAAATACACCCGGATTTTTTAAGTCACGTGGTTTGACGTAATCTGCGTCGTTATGGGAACAATACTGCTTACGTTCCTGTTGCGTTGCCATGTAGATTAGAACCACAACCAGTATTACAGTCAAAACAAGCAATATGGAACTGACAAATCGTAAAACAGTTCGCTCTTTCAATGCCTGACTTTCACGTTTGCTTCGGAATGGCGGCCGTCCAACCTGCAAACATTGGAACATTGAGGTTCGTGTTGGTTTCAATGTTTGTTTAATCTGTCATATGACTTTTCCATATGGTTCAGGTCTAAAAGTGTAAAACTGTTCATTTCACGAAGAAAATGGGACGGCCCATGATACATGTATAATGATTTTCAATGCTCACATAAATGTCATATTCGGCATGTGCTCGGAACTGTTTCATTAGAACCGAAACTATGCCAAGCTTCTTATGGCGTCGGTCAACTAGTTTAATAAATAGCATATGTAATCAACACAAATGTTAGAGTATGTTCATTGCATAAGCAGAGCATCATATAAATAGTATTGACGATGAGCTAATCACCTAATATGTTTTCTGTAGCGGTCAAATTTGTATATTTATTACACTAGTGTGTTTAACATAGGTTTCCGCATTGTATAAACACAGTGTATTAAAAATCATAATATACTAGGTAATAAATATGCAAATGAGCTCGCTACAGAAAACATGTTAGGTGATCAATAGAGCTTCTATGTATGGCGTTTTGCTTATGCAATAAATATAATTTAACATTTATGATGATTTACTATATTTATAAAACTCGTTGACTGATTTCGTAGGAAAAGCTGATTTTTCTTACAAAATCAGTCAACTCGTTAAAAATAAATATCATATTTAAGTATCCCTCATGTAAGATCCTCTATATGCATGTACATACGGAAGGTATGTATAACATCGTTTAACACGAAATCAGTAAAATGATACGTGTATCATATACAAGCTTCACTCATACAATATCCTCTATATACATACGGAAGATTTGAACAGCACTTGTGTGGCATCATCGCCCTCGTCATTGGAATCGGTTTCATCGTCCGGCATATCGCCATTCGTCTTCTCCTTCACTCTTTCGTCGTCGGTCGAGTAACCATTCGTCTTTTTCTTTACTCGTTCGTCATCAGTTGAGTAACCATTCGTCTTTTTCTTTACTCTTTCGTCGTCAGTTGAGTCACCGTTTGTATTTTTCTTTACTCGCTCATCAGCACTATTAGCATTAAAGGCATTGTGTCTCAGATGATGTCTCAGATATTGCAATATGTAAGTTTTTCGTTTCCAGCACTGCAAATGATCTATATCAGCCAATCGCGCCATTTCATTTAATCTAATTCCAAATGGTTTGCGTTATATTCAAGTATTCGTACTATCAGAAACTGTGATAGACAGGCAGTAAGGACAATTTGTGACTTATGATTACTTACTTTTGTGAAACAATCATACTATTCCTTATTTACACAACATAAATAAAAAATAATAAAGTAAAAGTTTGATTACATGTATTAAAGTTAAATAAATATAGTAGTAACCATCGGTTTCTTTTACCAATCCCATTTTTTTGGAAAACGTGACTCATACATATATACACAATGGGTTAAGAAACACGATGCAAAACTGTAATAAAAAATGTGTTTTCTTCCAGCTGTTTCATAATTGTATGTGCATATATCTGTGACCCAGCGCCTTTAATGTACACTAATATGGAAGGTAATATCCGCCATAATTAATTCTATGTGACTTGATGCTTGCGTGCTGATGACCTTACAACTTATATTCATGTTATTTCATTCGTCATTTGTATGTATTACATTTGAAATATGCTTGTTGTAATTGTATTTGTCTTTCTTACATGTCCATTCTGAGGCTTGCTTTGTTCATTAGTCTTATTTACATTACAATTATTGATACGTCCTTATTCGTGTCCCTGTTTTATTGCACTAAGCATTTGCAATAGAAAGTAAGAACAAAGCACTTAGCACTTTGAATAAGGCCTAAAGCAGTATATAAGGACAAAGCCGCAGGAAGTTAGCATCAAGCCACAGACCGAAAGCGGAAAGCCGCAAGCAGAAAGCATCAAGCCACAAGCAGAATGATGCAAGCAATATATGAGTTAGTATAGTGTCTCATTATGACGCCAGAATGAGATGGCACTGCTGTCAATGTTAGGAATCCTCCGACTAATAAATAATAGTACGAGATGTGAGGCTGTTTGAGGAACACCTCCAATGCCGGTGTTGATGTAATATTTCACCTACAAATGATCACAGTATAGGGTAGAAGACACCAAATAGTTTTTCTATATGGTAACTTACACAGGTTGACTGTCAAACTGGCCCGTTACCGATGCAAACCAATAACCGTCCGGGATCAGACTAAGGTGGGCCACCACCATTGATTTTCCCTAAAAAACTAACCCGTTACCACACATTTTGCCATTCTCTGCTACTTTCATTTTTCTTATGGATGTTGTGGGACCTAATTTACAATAACCTGCGCCCATTCTGCTCTCGATCTTGACTAATTAAAATATAGATGTAATTATTGTTGAAGCTGGGGTCCCATCTAGTAGGTACAAACTTTTATTTATGGAACTTAAATGAGTGTATAATTGCAACTAATCCACCACTTTTAAAAATTACGAGTGCCAGCTACACAGATATAATTATTTAGTAATCTTTAATGTACTCATAGAGACTCGCGGTGGTATCAAGTTCCATATGCGAATGATGAAGTATTTTAAAATTATTTATATCAACTAAATGCTGAATAAATAATTGTATCGACATATCATAAAGTATGATATTGCACATCAAAAAATAAATAAATGGAATAAATAGTTGCTTCCGTTATCATTTTAAGGAAACCCGGTTATCGCCCCTGATATCAAACTGGCATTTCGCGTTTGATATAAAACGTATAATAATGTCAATTAGTACGTCTGGCAATGGTAAATCGATGTTCATTTTGCCAGAAAAATGTCAGATTGAAAGAATAAAGAAAAACATGTCTCACTATATTACAACATGGCATGTAGCACTCTAGGTTTTAAGGTTAGAGAAATTGAGTATGCAAAAGTAGTCCGGCATAAAAAATAGTCCGGGTGTTTTAAGGTCACAGACACAGTTTGCTTGCAAATCTTGATCCATTACTACCCAGTTTCATTTGAGGAACATGTTGTGGTGTTGTTAACACCAGTTTTCAGCATATTTGAAGCATTTAAAAGAAAACACTGAGCCTGTTGGTCACGTGATGTAAACAGAGTTTCCGTGGCCAAATAATGTAAACAATACTGGGGGACATGACGAGGTTGGTCCCACAACGTCCATACGAATAGTGAAAGTAGGAAAGACTGGCTGGGATTTGGTTAAATTATACAGTAAAATTAGTTGGTGTCTTTTCACCTAAACATAGCGCAACAGAAAAGGCGGCATCAATCTACATCAACACCTTTAGGGACATGGAACCAATTTAGAGAGCAACGCATTGGAGGACGGGTACCAGCATATTGAATCATTTTAGGGAGAACTATTTTAAGTTTTAGCAGCGCACCTGGCGTCATAATGGTTGTTCCCAAATTACTGTTGCAATTATTGTTGTCAATGGGCGTGGCTTAGCGAGGTAACAAAACGCATGGCAAAACAGCGATGCAATAATCAATAATGGAACTTCGGATGTCACTAAGAATGAAGCATCAAGCCGCTTAGAATGTAATCAACACAAACGCATTGAAACAGTGCGAATGAATAAAGCATTAAGCCAAATTCACATGCAATTTAGACTACAACCAAGAAGATTTCAAATGTCATAACAACGAATGACGAATAAAATAACATGAAAGTAAGTTGTAATGGCACCAGTCAGCAAGCATTAAGCCACGTAGACTTGTAATAAGATGGATAGAACTTAGAATGTCATCAGCAAGCAAGCATCATGCCTAATATATGGCGGATATTACCTTCCATACACTTAGGGTACGAAATTTTCTGTCGGTTCGAATATGGGAATTTTCCGCATATGAGAATTTTCTGCATTTGAGAAATGTCAGAAACGGGTTTCGACTATTTGTGATATAGCTTTAGTAAATGACGACGAAAGTGGACCAACATTTTACGGCACACGCAGAATCTCATTCCGTGTATGCTGTGATATTTTCGTCAACTTTCTACGACAGTTATGAATATAATCATATTTGTTCTGAGTCAAAGTCGGAGTAACTTAATGTGATTTCGATTCGATGTGATCAGAAAATCTCAAACACTTGCCGAAATTGTGTAGTTTTCACCGTCTCGTCATCCGAGCCGTTCCCGTTCGTTTTCTTCCTGAGCTTGAGCGAAATGGAAGCCATTATGGCCGACTAGTCGTCCACCTATGTAAAGGAAGTAAAGTGATGTTTATTATATGGCCACCCCTATTGAAAGAACCAGCCCGTTTTGACTTATGAGACTTCACCAACATTGCAAAGTATACTTATCTAGCAAAGTATACTTTGAGGGAGAAATTTTCAATTTAAGGATAAATGTATTCATTTTTATTATACTGAATTTATTACATTATCACAGCCATGTTGGCTGTGATAATGTAATACATTCAGTATAATAATTCTGCATATGTTTAATCATCAAATATATGCAGTGGTTAGTTATATATGAAATAATGCATTTTGGTTAAAATAAATGATTACTCCCTCAAAGTATACTTTGCTAGATAAGATAACTTTGCAATATCATATCATATCACTTATCCTTCATGAATTACATAAAATGTTTAAAGCAATAATTGCGAATATTTTGAAATTCCTTAATCCTACAAGGTAGTTATTGGGACTAGTTCGTCCTACTACACGTTATACGACGTCTTAAGTACATAATTATCGCGTCAAGACGTCTTACTAACTGGTATCGACGAGATAAATCGGACGTGATAATTATCACGAAATCTTGTCAAAAACGTGATGTTGCCCACAAGTGACATCGATTTTTATTTTAATTTCTTCAAATTTTCTCGTCGAATAAAGACAATAAGACGACTTAATACAGTTATTTCGTGACCAGTATAAAAATGATGTCACTAGTGGGCAGTGTCACAGTTTTTATGACATTTTGTCTTATTTATCGCGTCCAATGTTTCTCGTCCTGTTGCGATAATTACCTGCTTAAGACCACAGGCATTCGGCGTGTTTCGGCTGTCATCGGTATAACTACATATGAATAACAAGGCGTATAACTGTGATCGGACACGACCTCGTATCATAACAAAATAACATGTTTAAAATTCTAATTGCCTATTTCTGCAGGATAACGATATTTCTCAAATGAACATATGAACTTTCCACTACAATATTGACATTAGAGCCATAAACAAATTAGTTAATTTGTTATGATACGAGGTCCGACCTATGATAACCAGCTGTATAGAGAATAGTAGGTTAGTGCCGGGAATGGGAAAACATATCTGGCAAGGCTCAGGAAACGGGATGGGCGAGGCTCTACCGAGCACATCCCGTTTCCATGCCGCGCCAGATATGTTTTCCCATTCACGGCACTTACCTACTATTCTATGTATCCCGTCAACACCTACAAATGACTGTGAAATACAAAAATAGTATTGACTGGATATCAAAAATGTTTCACGGCACCGTGTTTCACGGCACATACGCACTGTGTTGACGGGATAAAATTCGATATTCTTTGCATAATTATATATGTTCCAACTGTGCTATTTCAGCAAGATAACAATAATTCTAAAATGAACATGTGCACTTTCTGCCAAAATATTTACATTAACGTTACTAAAATCGCAGAATTTGTTACGATACGAGGTCGTGTCCGACCAAAGTTATAAGCCTTGTTATTCATATGTAGTTATACCGGTGAAGGCCGAAACGCGCCGAAGCCTGTGGTTAAGACGACTTATACGGTATACATGTATTAAGACGACTTAGCTATCACGGTATCACGTTAAGTAGATGTCAGAAGTATGCGCCATCGCTCTGCTGTGAGTTTCTTGTTTGCCTTTTTGAAAATACTCAAGAACTGTCTACAAACAATGCTTGCAAATATTAGGACTAGATAGAGCAGTACCGTTGAAAAGGCCAAATTCATACATGTAGACATCGTCGAGTAACGGTTACTGTAGAAAATTAAATATACATGTATATATTTACCTTTTACAATTTACAATATACAAGCATCCTTTAGTGTAAACCTGCAAGTTCGAATGTGTATCATGTATACAACGACCTGTAAAATTAAGTAGGTAATTATGTCCATAACCTCAGCGAAAGATCGTTATCAAAGGTCACGGTAACAGTTAAAGGGACGGTGTCTCGGATATGCGTCGAAAGTGAGGAAAATATATTATTTAAAAAACGGAAAACGCTAGTTATTTTTCAGTATTATAAATATGTTTTACCAACCGATGGTGAATAATTTATTGTATTTAAATTAATTACACTAGCGTCTCTAATGGAAACTTCGTTTTAAATGTTGTATAGTAGGATTATTTCTAAACCCTAAACAAAATTCACGTGCTTTCCTCATTGGTACATGTATAGCGCAAATGCCAAATTATGCCATGTTTATAATCACTGGGGGTAAGGTGATATCCGTAACTGCAGTTACGGACATCCCAAGATGGCGGACGTGAAACGAGGTAAGTTGAAATATCGCGATTTTCGACTGTTTACGCTTCGTGCATTTAATGGCATTCGATGGTTAGCTCAATATGTGTATATACCATGATTTTAATGCCTATGTATTCCTATGTGGGGCTCGATACTGGACAGCGATTGGCTTAGAAAGATGGGTGAATTAAAAAATAAATTAGCCGCGAAACGTCATTGAGAAGCGTGTAGCCGCTTTAATAGCTATTACAGCTTATTAAATATCCTTTGTGTTGATAACCAAATTGTGCAATCATCGTGTCAACTTATTCGACGGCTGCACACGTACGTGGCTGTCGCTGGATTAATTGGGCGTATAGGTTTGCGATCAATGTGGATCCGCACAGTCTGATCAGGATCTGCACTGTTCGCCATTCCAGACAGGTAACACCTGTTGTTGTTGTTATAACAACCAATATAGATTGTAATCCGACTACAATAATCTGATATTTGATCAGGAGCTACAGTTATCACGTCTACATGTCACAAATCCTTAAAGTCCAATTTCACCAGTCATAGCCTCATATTACAACCGAGAGGAATAGCAGGGATTCGGTTTGCTTCTTCGAAACGGAAGTAACTACAATTTGAGCGAAATGACTACCGGAATGGTTAAATCTATGTACGTCTAGATTTAGGCCGAAAACCGCCACCACACCTTTTTTCGCTGACTAAAAACGATCGATGACGATAGTACGATTCTACAAGACGATAGTACGATACTACGATGACGATAGTACGATGATATGGCGACGATAGTACGATCTTACGATGATTATAGTACGATATGACGATGCTACGATAACGATAGTACGATATCACGATGCTATGATAATGATTGTATAATACTACGATGACGATAGTAGCCTACGATGGCCTAAACGGAACACCGTAAAATAGCGATGTCTACACGCATGATGTGGTTTTCCACAAAATCAACTACTGGTTGTGGCTATCCACCTTCTATCAGCTGTTTGTAGACTAGGGGGCCGTTTCACTAAACTTCGTACGACTAAAATGTTCGTAAGTGCAAATTTAGGATCGTCTAGAAATTTCAGTTGATGGATTTACATTTATTGAACATTGGCTGCATATATGCAGCATATGCTCAATAAATGTAAATCCAATAACTGTTTACAAGAAAACGTTGTTAATGTGAAATTTACAGGCTATCGTAATTTTTGCACTTACGAACATGTTAGTCGTACGAAGATTAGTGAAACGAGCCCATAGCTGGTGCAAATCAAACCTTGTGGCTGAAGATAATTTAATCCGAAAAGTCAGCGGCTGGAACTTACGACACACCGGAAACACAGCAGATATCTACAACAACAACACGATTTTTATTTATAGAAAGTTTTACTATCTTCCCGATATTATTGAGGTGATTAACGGTATTTGGAATGTGTTTATGTAGAAATATTGTATTCTTATTTTAGAAACTATTCGGGTGAGAATACGACTGTTCAGACTCGTTGAAATCCGGATAAATTAATGCGCTACAAATGCCATAATTCGTTAAAACCAGTATTCGTCATCATCATGTTAAAGGAACTGTGTATCTAACTTAGAAAATCACAGCTCTATGGATGTGTTTTACTATTTCATCTGTCTTTTATATTTTCTGTATCCGTCAGAGCTGAGACCCTTATAGAGTAAAATTTAGTCACAATAACAGCCCAATTTGTCCTGTCCAAGTATTTCAAAATAGTTACGCCCCCACCCCCCCCCCCCCCCCAACCCGAAATCCTGGATCCGCGTCTTTGTCACATGTTGAAGTAATGTATGCATTTGTCTAGCTATAATACTATTTATACAGGTACATTCCCTGTAATACTGTATATGTGACTGACAGGATAAATGTGGCTTATGGGATTTGTGTCCAGTGTAGCTCCTGATCAAATAACACACTCCTATAGCCTGATGACGATCTATATTTCTTGTTCCAAGCATCACAGGGTTTTTATTGATGGAGTGGTGAACAGTGCAGATCCTGTTCAGACTGCGGATGCACAGGCTGATCTGGATCTACACTGGTCGCAAAACCCATCAGCCCCATTTAGCCCTTGCTGCATGATAGCGATCTATATTGCTCGTTGGAAGCATGACAAGAATTTCATGGCGAGATGCCCAGGTGATCTGGATCTACACTCGTCCCATTTCGCCAGTCACAGCCAGAAATATTCTTTCTCTTTGCAGACTGAAGATGTGCGATTATGGATTTACCGTGATATTCTATACCAGCACCGATGCCTGATACATCATGTACAACACTTTGTTACCAGTTAGTGTGTACCTGTATTCAATCACTGTGCAGCTGGTTATCAGATAAATATATCGGAGCTCCAGATAAGCATATTGTGGGGGTCAATCAGCATTGAAAATCAGAAAATAGATCTGGGTGAGTAAAAATAAGCATTTGGCTGAAAATATGTTGTCCTACCGTACACCAGACTTTTTTCTACAAGTATCAAGTATAAACAGACATATTTGTGAATGTCTGTCCAGTTAAGAAATTTATGAACATTTTGAATCATTTTAGTTTTCACTACAACGATTCAAGTTGGTGGTGAAATTCTCTTTGAAAATCTTATTTCAGCATTGAAATATATTTTAGGGGCTGAAATACTCTTTTAAGGCTACTGTGAACCTGGGACCCGTTTCACTAAACTTTGTTCGACTAAAATGTTTGTAAGTGCAAATTTATGATAGTCTGTAAATTTCACATTAACAATGTTTTCTTGTAAAAAATTATTGGATTTATATTTATTGAGCATAGGCTGCATATGCATATGCAGCCTATGCTCAATAAATGTAAACCCATCAATTGCAATTTCCAGACGATCCTAAATTTGTACTTACGAACATTTTAGTCGTAGTAAGTTTAGTGAAACGGGCCCCTGAACCTAATCTGGAGCCCTGGATATATGTGCAAGTATGGATAGTGACTTGCATTATACTTGTAGCAGAGACAATTCAACTATTTATATCTCTGCTTGTAGATATAAATACTGAAGTTTAACATAACTATGTTAATAAACTTCTGTGAAAGTGTTATGAAGTCCAAAATTAAGAGTGACAAAGTTTCCTTTGATGGGTATGAACCAACAAACTTGGTAGCAGATGATGGTGCACTAAAACGGAAAGGATTCATGTCGGATCATTTTGTCAAACCACCCATCGGGGTCACAGTGAAATTTCCATGTAATGTGTCTATTTATAGAATAGTTATTGATCCTGTGATTGGTCGACAGCAGTCACGTGACATAAGGATATTCTCAGCAGCAGAGCGGGTGACGGACTCCTGGCTATTTAGGAATGACAATAATGATCCGGGTGCTATAGAGACTGATGGCACGTTGTTTAATGTTATTGGGAACATCACAAACAAGTCTGATGCCGCAGGAATAATTTGTTTTCAAAATTCATCCTTCAAGGAGAGTAAGATGTGGCAAATTGGTGAATTACCAGAGTTAAGTGGGTACGCAGTTACGTGCGAGTTGCGATCACGGAAGCCGGGGTGTTTATGCAGCGTGAGCCATGTGACCATCTGCGTTGGGAGGACGCGAGACGGAGGATCAGCCGCGATTAAACGCCTCGAGATCTGGGGTAAGCCGTCAGCGAATGTTAACATCCAACACCAGGGCTTGCTGTTCAAGACTTATGAAGAATTTACCCGTCCGACTGCGGTCAATGTTGATACCGTGTGCAAAGGTGAAGCAGATTCAAATGAGCCTCAACCGCCATCTACAGATGCAAACGCCGACTTAATGGTGAATGGTGTAGAAATACCTGAAGACTTTGTTGACATAATTACGTGTAACATAATGGCTGTTCCGATGCTATTGCCGTGTAGCAAAGTGATTGACCAGTCTACACTGGAGCGGTACATCGACACTGAGGCATCATGGGGCCGCGCCCCGAATGACCCGTTTACCGGAATCGTATTCGGGCCTGGCAGACAACCGGTATTGAACGCACCTCTGAAAACACGATTAGACAAGTTTTTGCTTATGAATTCAGATAAGTTGGTAAATGTCGCTCAAACATTAGGAAGGGCGAAAGATAAAATGGGTAAATCAGTGGCCATGAAAAGCAGCCGACTTGTTCAGTGTGGCACTTCACAAACCAGAACAAGTACAGATAATTATTTGTCATCACTAGTTAACCATACTCCGTCTGCATGTACTGACACTTCTATCATGTGTAATACATTAGATGATAAAAGTTGTAGTTTACTATCACAGCCAGGGTCTTTCACAAGTGAAGTGCAGCCTCGGGTCTCTATGGAAAAACATTTGAGTGGAGGTCCTGGTAAACGAAAGCAGAGTGATAATACTATAGCTAACAATATTACATATGTAAATCGTAAACGACTCCGGCATCAGTCATTGACAGTGACCGGTGATACAATAATTGATCTCACTGGTTCTGTTGTTGAGTGTGCAAATAGAACAGACCCCATAAAAACAACAAACAAAACTGTTGCTCATTCCGATAATCTCGCATCTAGCCTTGATGCAGCTTTAAGCGAAACTCTTGGAGGCCTGCCGTCATTTACTTCTTTCACAAAACATAGCGCCAATGGTGATGTGCTACATGTCACTAATCACACATCTACTTCACATAGCTGTTGTTTTTGCAATTGCGACCTTGGGCAAGGTGATGTTGCTAAGTATTTGTTACCATGCCAACACATTGCTTGTAGGAACTGTTTAGGATATGGTCAACAGTCTATATTGAAGAAATGTGGACAGTGTGGTATTGAATTTACATCCGACAAGTTGGTCAGAGCGTTTGATCGCTAAGAAGATATTCTTTGGTATTGTGTATTACAATTGATCCTTTTATGAAAATAGCCTTGTCAACGTGTGCTTCCAGCTGATAAATGTGACCTTATGTTTATGACTCAGAGCTTCAGACAAGGTGCGTTTTAGCATATTTTACGCACTTATTTTAGCAGAATACGCATTGATTATCAAATGTGTGAGTACAAAATACTCACAGCAAAGAAAATGTGCATTGATTTTCAAATTGAGTAGTGAAAATACTGTAATAAAGTTGAAAATTTACTTAGCTGAGCTGCAAAAAGCAAACAGTGTTTTAAATTTGCTTTATTTTTTTATCATTTGTTCCTTATTGAATAAGGAAGAAAATAAATGATACATTTGTAAAAGTAACATACGCATTGCATTTGAAATATGGGGGTCAATACTCGTTAGATACAGAATGTATCTGGAGCTCTGGTGACTAGTGTAGCCCCAGATCAACCTGCGCATCCACACAGTCTGATCAGGACCTACACTGTTTGCCATTCAGTCACTGAAGGAGTGAGGCTGGGAAATTTGTAGGAATTACGAGACTCACCAAACTATTACACAATTTTCGAACCAAGTCGGTTTGACTGGAATAATTTTGGCGGGAGGGGGGGTTGTAACCAGTATAGCTCCTGATCAAATAGCACACTCCTATAGCCCGATAGCAATCTATACTGCTTGTTAGAAGCGTGTTTCATTGATGAAATGACAAACAGTGCAGATCCTGGAATTCTATTGATCAATTGACCTATTATCCTATGAAATGGCGAAGCTAATGTGGTACATGTATTCATTCAAAGAATGTATGCAGAGCTCCAGATAAGGTGCGTATTTGCATAAATATACCCAATTAAAATTGCCAAAAACCCAATTGAAATCAGAAGTAGCGAGTACCAAAAAGCAATGAAAAAGTTGTGGTATCTTTATCATGCTACAGAAAACAATAAACAGACCACAAATATAGCATATTTTCTTATTTTACAATGAAAACACATCTTGGTATTTCATTACTATTGTCTCCAAGGAGACAATTCTAATGAAATACATGTACCAAGATGTGTTTTCATTTAGAAGTAAATTATTCAATAAGTGCGGTCTGCTAATGTGTAAACAGTAGTGTGATTCTATTTTACACAATTAAAATTTTTAAATACCCAATTGCTTCAGAAATGATGGAGTGACAATACTCAATTACTAATTCCTTATCTGGAGCCCTGGTATGTATACGTTCGTCTTTACTGCGACGTCATTCGTTGACATGTTATGACATCATTCGACTAATAGACATCAATAACTACTTCCAACAGCACCACATTAAGTCAATGATTGAAATTGGTGTAAACAAGACTTTCTATGTGATAGCAAGGGGGGCATACTGCGTTTCTCTTGAGGTTCTGTATGTCCGTACGTCCGTCCGTGTTCATTTAGGTCAAAAGGTTTGTAAGAGTTTCTAAAGTTAGAGTCCAGTATGCCATGGGGCATATATATGTTTTACAAACATAATGTCTAGTTTCAATATAAGCCACATTATATTTGCTATTCTGTAAGCAATTGCTTGGCAAATAAAATACCTGCCTAGACTTTTGCTATCAAATTTATCAAGCCTCGGACTTCCTATGCGTTTCCTAGCCTCCCCTGACAAACTTGCCATCACGACACTAGCTTGGTGTTCTCTACACATGTATATCAGCCAGGGCCCGGTTGTTCAAAACACCAGTTAGCTTAACGGACTGTTAAATCCTTAACGGACTGTTAAATCCTTAACTGAATGGTTAAAATCTCTGTTAAAACAGAGATTTTAACCATTCAATTAAGGATTTAACAGTCCGTTAAGCTAACGGATGTTTTGAACAACCGGGCCCAGTATGTTTAATTGCATTATCCAGGGCTGAATATATTTGTTCTCGATGTAAATATTCCGTTCTGATTTTGGGATTTTCCCCCCAATGCAGCAGGTTAAAATGTGATCGAACCCGTTTTCCCGGCCTTACATGACCTTAGCTGTTGATAGGCCGTTAAACACTAATAAACAAACAAACAAATAATTGCATTATCAACACAGGCATTCAGCGTGTTTCGGCTTTAATCGGTATAACTCTCTATATATGAACAAGGCTTCTAACTTTGGTCGGACGTGACCTCGTATCATAACACATTCCGCGATTTTATTAACGCTAATGTAAATATTTTGGTGGAAAGTGCACATGTTCATTTGAGAATTATTGTTATCTTGCTAAAATAACATTGTTAGAACATATTTATGCAAATTATCGAATTACAGCTCCTTTTCCTAGGTTGTACACAGCCTCGTATCATAACAAATGAAATAATGTGTTTAAGGCTCTAACGTGAATATTGTAGTGGCAAGTTCATATGATCATTTGAGAATTATCGATATCCTGCAGAAATACATAGAATGCAAAGAAAATTACAATTTTAAACATGTTATTTTGTTGTGATACAAGGTCTTGTCCGAAGCCCTGTTCATATATACATGTATAGAGGTACATGTATATCGATGAAAGCCGAAACACTCCGAATGCCTGTGATTATCAATTGATGATATTTTCATGTACAGTGTAATTATTTCCCCCTGTATCGTTTTTTATGCCACCGGGTTTCGAAGAAACGGGTGGCATATAGTGTTTGGACCGTCCGTCTGTCCGTCCGTCCGTCCATCACACTTTTCGGTTAACCACTTTGTCACAGTTTCTCAAATATGCTGCAGGTGGCATCCGCGTTCGACAGACGCATTTCTTGTTTGTTGTTGACTTTGGCTGATTAAACTGTTAATACACAATGTATAATGTAGGCATTCATTTTATTAACTGTGTTGAGTCGTAATCACTTCAAATATGTGTTTGAGGATGTATTGTGGCCTATAGGTTATGACACTGGACTTCAGTACCAGAGGTTGTGTGTTCAACCCCCACCCAAGGCGTGAACAATTCTTTCATAGTATTTCCGATGCCTCTGTAAGTGCAAAATTATGATAGCTAGTCTGTAAATTTGACATTTAACAATGTTTCTTGTAAACAATTATTGGATTTACATTTATTGAGCATAGGCTGCATATGCAGCCTATGCTCAATAAATGTAAATACATAAATTGAAATTCCAAGTCCATCCTAAATTTGCACTTGCGAACATTTTAGTCGTACAAAGTTTAGTGAAACGGCCCCCTGGTTCTTCACACGAGACTTGAAACCGAGGTCCTGTCCCAACATGACCTTAGCTGTTGCTGGGACAAAAAACCTGTTCACTTTTCAAATATATGTTGGTTGCAATGAAAGCCTCCAATCTCTAATCCATTGTTGGAATTTATTGATTGATTGAACAGAGTTTAACTTATTTTATACTGAAGATAGACAATTTTTGTCGCGCCTGCTTTAGCAGAAGGCGCAACAGTAGTCGCCGCTTTTTAAGGATTCACACTACACTGGTGAATCCATCCTTACTGGGATTCACATCACACTGGTGAATCCATCCTCACTGGGATTCACACCACACTGGTGAATCCATCCTCACTGGGATTCACACCACACTGGTGAATCCATCCTCACCAGGATTCACACCACACTGGTGAATCCATCCTTACTGGGATTCGCACTACACTGGTGAATCCATCCTCACCAGGGTTCACACTTCACTGGTGAATCCATCCTTACCAGGATTCACACTACACTGGTGAATCCATGGTTACCGGGATTCACAGTATGCTGGTGAATCCATCCTTACCGGGATTCACACTACACTGGTGGATCCATCCTTACCGGGATTCACAGTATGCTGGTGAATCAATCCTCACCGGGATTCACACAACACTGGTGAATCCATCCTTACATGGACTCGCACCACACTGGTGAATCCATCCTTACCGGGATTCACACCACACTGGTGAATCCATCCTTACCGGGATTCACAATACACTGGTGAATCCATCCTGACAGGGACTCGCACCACACTGGTGAATCCATTCTCATCGGGATTCACACCGCACTTGTGAATCCATCCTCACCTGGATTCACACCACACTGGTGAATCCATCTCACACTGGTGAATCCATCCTTACCGGGATTCACACTACACTGGTGAATCCATCCTCACCAGGGTTCATACTTCGCTGGTGAATCCATCCTCACCAGGGTTCATACTTCGCTGGTGAATCCATCCTCACTGGAATTCACACTACACTGGTGAATCCATCTTCACTGGGATTCACACCACACTGGTGAATCCATTCTCATCGTGATTCACACCACACTGGTGAATCCATCCACACAGGGATTCACACCACACTGGTGAATCCCATCCACACAGGGATTCACACCACACTGGTGAATCCATCCACACAGGGATTCACACCACACTGGTGAAGTCATTCCACACTGGTGTCTCCATCCTTACATGGACTCGCACCACACTGGTGAATCCATCATCACCGGGATTCACACCATACTGGTGAATCCATCATCACCGGGATTCACACTACACTGGTGAATCCATCCTCACTGGGATTCACACCATACTGGTGAATCCATCCTTACCGGGATTCACACCACTGGTGAATCCATCCTCACTGGGACTCGCACTACAATGGTGAATCCATCCTTACCAGGGTTCACACTATGCTGGTGAATCCATCCTCACTGGGATTCACACTACACTGGTGAATCCATCCTCACTGGGATTCACACCACTCTGGTGAATCCATTCTCATCGGGATTCACACCACACTGGTGAATCCATCCTTACCGGGATTCACAATACACTGGTGAATCTATCCTCACCAGGGTTCACACTACACTGGTGAATCCATCCACACTGGGATTCACACTACACTGGCGAATCCATCCTCACTGGGATTCACACCACACTGGTGAATCCATCCTCACTGGGATTCACACCACATTGGTTAATCCATCCTTGCCGGGATTCACACCGGGATTCACACTACACTGGTTAATCCATCCTTACATGGACTCGCACCACACTGGTGAATCCATCCTTACCGGGATCCACACCACACTGGTGAATCCATCCTTACCGGGATTCACAATACATTGGTGAATCCATCCCGACAGGGACTCACACCACTGGTGAATCCATCCTTACCTGGATTCACAATACATTGGTGAATCCATCCTGACAGGGACTCACACCACACTGGTGAATCCATCCTTACCTGGATTCACACCACACTGGTGAATCCATCCTTACCGGGATTCACACTACACTGGTGAATCCATCCTCACCAGGGTTCACACTACGCTGGTGAATCCATCCTCGCTGGGATTCACACTACACTGGTATATCCATCCTCACTGGGATTCACACCACTCTGGTGAATCCATTCTCATCAGGATTCACACCACTGGTGAATCCATCCTTACCGGGATTCACACTACACTGGTGAATCGATCCTCACCAGGGTTCACACTTCGCTGGTGAATCCATCCTCGCTGGGATTCACACTACACTGGTATATCCATCCTCACTGGGATTCACACCACTCTGGTGAATCCATTCTCATCGGGATTCACACCACTGGTGAATCCATCCTTACCGGGATTCACAATACACTGGTGAATCCATCCTCACCAGGTTCACACTTCTCTGGTGAATCCATCCTCGCTGGGATTCACACTACACTGGTGAATCCATCCTCACTGGGATTCACACCAGACTGGTGAATCCATTCTCATCGGGATTCACACCACTGGTGAATCCATCCTTACCGGGATTCACATTATGCTGGTGAATCCATCCTCACCGGGATTCACACCACTGGTGAATCCATCCTTACCGGAACTCGCACCACACTGGTGACAGAAGATGAATAATGGAATAGAAAACACAACAGAAGAGCGTACCATGTTGTATGCTACATTTACAAATAAGTTGCTAACAAATTACAGCAAAGCCAAGTTGTACATATAAGATCTGAGATATAATGCAGGAGCGTAGCTAGATATTTCCCTTTGCAGATCTAGTTATAGAGATCCGGTCCCAAGTTGTATTTTAGCGTTTAGTTCTTGAAGGTACATGCCCACTCTGTAGGCACAAAATGTTCTTTACACCGAGACATCATCCAAGACATTCTGTGGCAAAATAAACATTCATTCACCATTACCCCACATATTGATAGGCATTATTATACATCAGACGTAACTTTCCACACTGATATCAGGGGCGATAACCGTGTTTCCTTAAAATGTTAATGGACATTACTATTTATACTCTGTATTTATTTTTTGATGTGCAATTATCATACATTATAACCTGTCAAAAATATTCATTTTTCAGGCGACGCATTTAATAGGTATAAATAATTAAAAAATACCATGCCGCATTTGCAAATGAGGCATGGTATTTTTTCATTATTTATACTAATTAAATGTGTCACCTGAAAAAATAAAATGTTTATTTTGCCAGAAAATGTCTCTAATATAAAGAACATTTGTGCTTACTAAGTGGGCATGTACCTTTAAATAACAAGAACATTACCTTTCATCGTCTCTGAAGTTTATATCGTCTGTATGTAGTCTTACAATAACTTTTCCGCCATTACCAGAGTAATTCCTGATTCGTATGTTCACTGATTTTGGAAATTGTTTCGTGAAAAATAAGAGCGGGAATTTCACAGCAGCAACAACGAGTTAAAATTAGATTTTTGGAAAACCACAAGATTGTATTGAATCATGAATAATCAAGTATGGCGGTTAATCTTCGCACCCTTGGACTACGGAAACATTTGCAATGACATAAATTTAGCACAAAAAGAAGCAAACAAAACATTTATCACACTGAAAAGGCGATCAAGCTAAGTTGTTAGAACTATTTTTTATGGCATAAGACCCGTGTTTTTAAAAAGTTCAACCTGCAAAATGTGTGCTACGACCGACATTAGCTCATTTGCATAAAAGCTGGAAGACCTCAAATTTGGATGTTGGTTGTATAATTCTTCGGTAGCGCTCGAATAAAAAAGCATGTGAGTATTGGAGTGTAGAGAGTATTGGAATCTGGAAAACTATTATGAAAGATGGGATTTAAAGTAATTTTTGAAATATAATTGGGTTGAAATGGTAAGGAATAAAGACATTTGTGGAGAATGTATCGAGGATATTAACTAATTTTAAAGCCCAACAATAATGACTGGCGGTTTCAGCTTTCAACCAGTACAGTTGGATTTTTTATACATGTACCTCGATAACTTCTGTAAAAATGTTTTTATTCATAAACTATGAATATTTCGAGAGATTATCAGTAGAATATTCATTATTACATGTATATAAAAAGACTTGAAGTATATGTGGCTGTGACTGGAGAAATTGGGCTTATGGGTTTTGCGACCAGTGTAGATCCAGATCAGCCTGTGCATCCGCACAGTCTGATCAAGATCTGCACTGTTCGCCATTCCATCAATCAAACACCAGCCGTGATTCTAACAAGCAATATAGATCGTTATCAGGCTACAGGATCAGGCTACAGGAGTGTGCTATTTGATCAGGAGCTACACTGGCCACAAATCCCATAAGCCACATTTCTCCAGTCACGGCATTTCTGGATTGAACTATGGCTTCAATTCAATACCACAATTTTTAGAAAATATTTGTAAGCAAAATAGCAAACAATGGTATCATTATCACTCAACTAATCCTCTCACTGGCAGCCTTGATAAAAAACAATATTTTGGCCTTACAAACAAGGTTGTTTGTTTGTTTGTTTATTAGTGTTTAACGGCCTATCAACAGCTAAGGTCATGTAAGGCCGGGCAAACGGGTTCAATCCCATTTTAACCTGCTGCATTGGGGGGAAAATCCCAAAATCAGAACGGAATATTTACATCGAGAACAAATATATTCAGACCTGAAATTAGAATAACCTGACCTGGTGCCAGGTCCATACCACACCAAGTCACTTGGCCCCTTCCCCATAAATAGGATTACGAATATCGTAATACTCACATAAGGGGTATAACCAGATTCGACTGTCACATACAAAATGCCAAAACGTATGTGAGGGCCAAACCAGGTCTCTAGTCGTGATTCCGGTAAGGATGAACCCCGATCGTTAAATTACCCATCGCGTGCTCCCACCTGCCACAAGGTGAACATAAGTCCTCAGTGACCTTGAGGTTGGTCAATCGGACGCGAGTCATGTGCAAAACAAAGCACCATCCCTAGACACACATTGTGGCCAAATATTATCAAATCGGTGAACCGGTTCATAAGTTATTGAAAAATGATGCTCGCACGTTCATACGTAAGCACATACATGGACTAAAACGCTATATCCCCTGTTATTGAAAAATGATGCTCGCACGTTCATACGTAAGCACATACATGGACTAAAACGCTATATCCCCTCTTGCCTATCGGCAAGGGGATAACAACATTGTTGGGAACAAATAAATATCAACACAGAATATAGTAAAACCACATATTGACCCATGGTCATTTAAGAATTTCTATTTATTGTTTGTTTGTACTTAATTGTAAAATACTTTAAGTGTCCAAATGAGGTAGACTGTTTATACTAGATTATCAGTAGAATATTCTTATTACATGTATATAAAAAGACTTTGAAAAGACTTATAAAAAGAAATTGGGCTTATGGGTTTTGCAACCAGTGTAGATCCAGATCAGCCTGTGCATCCGCGAGATGAACCACGAGATGAACATGTCATATTCGTTGCAAAAATATGAATATTCTATTTATTATATACCGCTCCATGGAAATTAGCAGTTTTGTATATGGTAATGAATGTGTATTTGCAGCCTATTTGTGCTGTTTTCTTTCTAATTTCTGCAGATGCGCGTTATGAATATAGATAGCGGAAGTAGTCGTATTTTCACCGGAAATTGTTTATTTCATCGATGAGAACATATTACTTGTATTTACATCGTATAACTATGTATTTCATGGGTAGGTATATAATAAATAGGGTTCTTAATATGGTTGACATGAATGTACATGTGGCGTATCATGAAGTTCGGATAGACGGTAGTAGAGTTATCGCACAATAATGCAAGAAATGCGACATAAACACTATCCGGTTTGTTTTTGCGTGGGTGGCAGGTGGGTGCATGCGATGAGTAATTTAACGATCGGGGTTCGTTCTTACTGGAATCCCAACAGGAGACCTGTAGCCGATTTCACCAACATTGCAAAGTATACTTTTCTAGCAAAGTATACTTTGAGGGAGTAGCCATTTATTTTTCCTAAAATCATTATTTCATATAGAACTAACGACTGCATATAGTTGATGATTAAAAGTATGCAGAATTATTATACTGAATTTATTACATTATCACAGCCAAACTGGCTGTGATAATGTAATAAATTGAGTATAATAAAAATTAATAAATTTATCCTAAAATTGAAAATTTCTCCCTCAAAGTATACTTTGCTAGAAAAGTATACTTTGCAATGTTGGTGAAATAGGCTACTGGAGGCCGTTTCACTAAACCTTGTACGACTAAAATGTTCGTAAGTGCAACTTTAGGATAGTCTGGAAATTTTAGTTGATGGATTTACATTTATTGAGCATAGGCTGCATATGCAGCATATGCTCAATAACTGTAAATCCAATAATCATGATAATTGTTTACAAGAAACATTGTTAATTTGAAATTTGCAGACTACAATAATTTTGCATTTACGAATATTTTAGTCGTACAAAGTTTAGTGAAACAGTCCCCAGGATTGGACCTCACGTACGTCGTTGGCATTCTTGTATATGACTGTTGAATCTGGTTATTATAGGAATGAATGGCCTTTTTGTGGAATTTATCGGGGTATAAACTTGGAAAAGTTGCGGGAATACTGGACGAAGGCCAGAAGGCCTCGTCCAGTATTCCCACGACTTTTCCAAGTTTATATCTCCGATAAATTCCACACATTCATTCCTTATAATTCCAGCATTTGAAATAAATTCATCAAGAAAATGTGTTTATTTTCCGTTTTCTTAAGAATTATTTTAACTGCGCCTCACGGTTATGGAAAGTAGTTCGGCGTGGGAGTCCAGTATTCCCGCGACTTTTCCAACTTTATATCCCCGATAAATTCCACAAAAAGGCCATTCATTCCTTATAATTCCACTGACAGCGCACCTGTAGAAAGTAGTTCGGCGTGGGAGTTTACTGTGATATAAATTTTGGACAGAGAATTCTGTAAATATTTTTGTGCTGGAATTATATCCCTTTAATTACGATTATTCATAATCCTATTTTAGGGGAAGGGGCCTGGCACCAGGTCAGGTTATTCTAATTTCTAATTTCAGTGCTGAAGATATTTTTTTCTCAATGTAAATATTCCGTTCTGATTTTGGGATTTCCCCCCAATGCAGCAAGTTATATACAGGATCAAACCTGTTGGTTCGGCCTTAAATGACCTTAGCTGTTAATAGGCCGTTAAACATCAATAAACAAACAATCCGTTTTAGCACCAATGGCATTGATCTTGAAGAGACAAAACCCACATTGAATATGGTGCTTACCATAGTTGATATGAATGTATATGTGAAGTATCACAAATATATTATTGCCTATTAAAACAAGAATTCCGCCACGGAAGCGGTGTCGCGCCTGCTGAGGCATTTGACCGTGAACATTACAAGTAAATAAATTTACCTTGACCTTCAGAATTTGGATGTGGGGGTGTGCATAATGAAGCATCATCCGTAGACAAACATTGATGTGAAATATTATCAATGTCTGGAAAGGGGTTAAAGAGATATTGTGAAAAAACAATAACTTTAACGCATTTCTGTTACAAATCCGGTGAACATTACAAGTAAATAAATGACCTTGACCTTCAGAATTTGGATGTGGGGGTGTACATAATGAAGCATCATCCGTAGACAAACATTGATGTGAAATATTATCAATGTCTGGCAAGGGGTTAAAGAGATATTGTGAAAAAACAATAACTAACGCATTTCTGTTACAAATCCGGTGAACATTACAAGTAAATAAATGACCTTGACCTTCAAAATTTGGATGTGGGGGTGTGTGTAATGAAGCATCATTCCTAGACAAACATTGATGTGAAATATTATCAAAGTCTGGCAAGGGGTTAAAGAGATATTGTGAAAAAACAATAACTTTAACGCATTTCTGTTACAAAACCGGTGAACATTACAAGTAAATAAATGACCTTGACCTTGAGACTTTGTATGTGGTGGTGTGCGTAATGAAGCATCATCCCTAGACAAACATTGATATGAAATATTATCAATGTCTGGCAAGGGGTTAAAGAGATATTGTGAAAAAACAATAACTAACGCATTTCTGTTACAAAACCGGTGAACATTACAAGGAAATAAATGACCTTGACATTCAAAATTTGGATGTGGGGGTGTGCGTAATGAAGCATCATCCCTAGACAAACATTGATGTGAAATATTATCAATGTCTGGCAAGGGGTTAAAGTGATATTGTGAAAAAACAATAACTTTATAACGCATTTGCCTTACAAAAAAACTGGACGACGACGACGCGGACGACGCGGACGGAAAAAGAGCCGACTATAGTCGCGCCTCTGCTAAAGCAGGCGCGACAAAAACTATATATTCAGCCCTGAAATCAGAATAACCCTGATCTGATGCCAGGTCCTCGCCACACCAGAATCACTTGGCCCCCTCCCAAAAAGCAGTACGATCAATAATCTTACTACTTTTATAATGGGCAAAAACCCAATTCAACTCGCAGGTAACAAAAGAGCCAAAGATAAAAATGTACCTGAAAGCCAAACCAGGCAAATCGTGATTCCTATAAGGAGGAACCCCTACCGTTAATTTACGCCGTCACGTTCGCCCGACCACCACCCACTTATTTCTTCTGAAGTAATTGTATGGTGCTGGGATACCAGGCGTATAAGTTTGTTGGTTTGTTTATTGGTGTTTAATGGCCTATCAACAGCTAAGGTCATGTAAGGCCGGGCAAATGGAATATTTACATCGAGAAAAAATATATTCAGCTCTGAAATTAGAATACCGGTAACCTGACCTGGTGCCAGGTCCATACCACACCAAAGTCACGTGGCCCCTTCCCCGAAAATAGGATTACGAATAATCGTAATAGTCACATATTATAAAGAGGTATAACCAGATTCAACTGTCACATACAAAATGCCAAATACGTATGTGAGGGTCAAACCAGGTCTCCAGCCGGAATTCCGGTAAGCATGAACCCCGATCGTTAAATTACCCATCGCATATTCCCACCTGCCACCCACCCAGGTGTATACGAGTAACAAACATAAAATACATGAACACATAAACACTGTTCAAATTATATAAAACTAGAAAATGTGGTCTGTTTGAGAAACTCTTACAAAAACTTTTAAACAAATAAACAGACAGACGGATGGACATATGATCAGTAGCGAGGGCAATTGTATTAATGTGGAAGGATGTATCATTACTAAGTAATGCATATGTGCAATATGAAGATATTAGCTGAAGGCAAACAGAAATTATAGGTGATTGGAGAAACTCTTACAAAAACTTTCAACAAATAAATGCAGACGAGACGGGGCGAACCCTATAGGGCAGCGGGGCCCTAATAAAAACCATACCCATTAATAGGGTTTTTCCCCTGAATTCCTTTTTCTCTCAACATTTACTGCCAATTAAGGAACAAAATAAGGGATCGTAGCTAGTTATTTCCCTTTGCAAATCTATTCATAGAATACCGGTCATATGCTGTATTTCAGCGTTATTTTCTTACTGAAAAAGACAAAAATTGAGTTTTGCGAACAGAGAAGACCCAGATCAGACTGCACATATGTGCAGTCTGATCTGAGTCTACACTGTTTGCAATAAAATTAATAAGTGTGAAAATATCAATCTGGCAAATAACTGAGCATTTAATATCATTCTCCATTGAACAGTTTTATACGGACAAACAAGTTTTCTTTCGAAATCTATAAAATAGCCTACATGTTTTGTTTGTTTGTTTGTTTATTGGTGTTTAACGGCCTAGCAACAGCTACGGTCATGTAAGGCCGGGCCAACGGGTTCAATCCCGCATTTGACCTGCTGCAATGGGTGGAAAATCCCAAAATCAGAACGGAATATTTACATCGAGAAACATTATATTCAGCCCTGAAATTAGAATAACCTGACCTAGTGCCAGGTCCATACAAGTTACTTGGCCCCTTCCCCTGAACGTAATAGGATTATGAATAATTTGCGACCAACCACTCACACCGGTTAAATTACTCCTCGCATCTCCGACCTTACACCCACTATACTACATGTATGATACAATTCAAACTACAAGGACTCGTTTCACTAAACTTCGCACGACTAAAATATTCGTAAGTGCAAATTTAGGATCGTCTGTTAATTTCAATTCATGGATTTACATTTATTGAGCATAGGCTGCATATGCAGCCTATGCTCACTAAATGTAAATCCAATAATTGTTTACAAGAAAACATTGTTAATGTGCAATTTACAGACTATCATAATTTTGTACTTACTGGTACGAACATTTTAGTCATACAAAGTTTAGTGAAACGGCCCCCTGCAAATGGTAAGGCAATATTGACTAGAAAATACACGGCTTTGATGCATTTCTTCATGCGAAATACATGTAAGACATGTGATTGTGTAACTAAGAAGTATGATTTTGCATCAAAAACATTTACAGAAACTTGATATTTCTGTAACTGACATTGAAAATTGACAAATATTTTCAGAGCAAATACGCAATGCTTTATCCGAGACTTTTGTCAACTTTTGAAGTCATATACGAAAGTATCACAGTTTTTGTAAATATATTTCCTGAAAAATCACGTATCTTCTTAAATACAAAATCATATGGGTTGTTTCATGTTTAACCGGGGTGAATGACGACTTGTATAATCATGCCCAATTATACACAAACCGTTATCATGGAAACAAGTATATGACATACAAGGAATATATAATGGAAGACAAATATGTACATCAGGTTATGCATTGAGTACAAGGAATGTAAATTCGGAATTTTTGAAAATGAAAACGATAACGTAAAACCCATCAGCATAATTATATGGGCCGTCAACTGAGAAAAGGGGCCGTCAACTGAGAAAAGGGATCTTATGACCTTCGGAACAATGCTAGACCCCTCTCCTATAGCACAGTTGCATAGTAGAATTACTATCGTTACAGGATTGCCGTTGTTCGACATCGCTCACAGCCATGTTCAAACATACAGCGTATGCTGTTTGACCATGACTAGACAATGCTCATTCCAGGGCCAAGCCAACACCTACGTAATGCAAGTGTCTCATGACATTACTAAAACGTGCCAATACATCACTATACTAGTTCACAATGGTCGCACTGAAAGTTAGAAATTGATGTCGCTGCATCACGCGACGTGTACTGTGGCCCCGGAATATGTATGTGTAAATCAACTGTTTGAATGGAGTAGATTATCAAAGTACCGAATGTACTGCATATATGCTCAAATTGCATGATAATTATTTCCGACGGAAATGTATCAATAAAGTTTGACCTTGTCCAGTCATGGGTAAGCGTTTGCAGTGGCACGAAGGAACTGTTTGAACCCCAATGCCTTGGGGTTCAAACAGTTCCCTCGTGCCACTGCAAACAGTTCCCTCGTCTCACGGCAAACGTTTACCCACGGCTGGACATGGTCGAACCGTATACTGATTTGCCGAAGGCAATAAGGCTACTTCATACACTGCGTGACAGTTTACATGGGTCGCCAATATTGTAAGGATCTTTCTCTCAGCTGGTCGTCCATATGCAGGTATATACATAGATGTCCCCTTTGTCAGCGCCTACATATTCTTGTACTTATATAGTTATTAAAGGTACATGCCCACTCACTATGCACAAAATGTTCTTTATATCAGAGATCTCATCAGAGATATTTTCTGGCAAAATGAACATTCATTCACCATTACCCCACATATTGATTGGCATTATTATACATTTAAGTCGGAGGTAAATTTTCACACTGATTTCAGGGGTGATAACCGTGTTTCCTTAAAATGTTAACAGACATTACTATTTATTCTCTGTATTTATTTGTTGCTGTGCAATGATCATACTGTATAATCTTATTATTTTTTCAGGTGAAGCATTTAATTTGTATAAATAATTAAACAAGAGGGCCATGATGGCCCTAATTCGCTCACCTGACTCCATGAACACCAGAGGAGAATGTGCTATTTTTAGATGGCGGTCATCTTGGATTAAGCGATGACTCTCATTTTACAAAATCTGAAAATGCTTCACCCAGCATCGGCCACGTGGTTCCTGAGAAAAAGACGTTAAAAATCTTGAATAAATGGACCTTTTGGTGGCCATCATGGATGACATAATCATCCGATTCCGACAAATATTGCACCAGAGTGATCGCCTCATTGATACCTTCAATTTGATATATGACATGACCATATTCAGTCAAAAATAAAATTTGACCCCAAGGGCCACGCCCATTTTTGACCCCGGGGTCACCATTTTAACAACTTTCAAAGAACAATGTACATCGATCATTCCTACCAAGTTTCGTCGAAATCCAGCTACCGGTTCATGAGAAGAAGATTTTTTAAGAATTTATGCTATTTTTAGACGGCGGCCATCATGGATTAGCGATGACCTCCATTTTAACAAATCTGAAAAGGCTTCACCCATGGACCATAACTTTTAAGTTTGGCTACCATGGGCCAAGAGGTTCATGTGAAGAAGAATTTTGAAATCTCTAATAAAAGAACAACCTTTTGACATTTCGGCGGCCATCTTGGATGACATAACAATCCGATTTGGACAAAATATGTACCAGAGTGATCGCCTCATTGATACCTTCGATTTGATATATAACATGACCATATTCGGTCAAAATTAAAATTTGACCCCACGGGCCACGCCCATTTTTGACCCCGGGGTCACCATTTTAACAACTTTGAAAGAGCATTGTACATCGATCATTCCTACCAAGTTTCGTCGAAATCCGGCTAGCGGTTCATGAGAAGAAGGTTTTTTTAAGAATTTATGCTATTTTTAGACGGCGGCCATCATGGATTAGCGATGACCTCCATTTTAACAAATCTGAAAAGGCTTCACCCATAGACCATAACTTTTAAGTTTGGCTACCACGGGCCAAGCGGTTCACGTGAAGAAGAATTTTGAAATCTCTAATAAAAGAACGACCTTTTGACCTTTCGGCGGCCATCTTGGATGACATAACAATCCGATTTCGACAAAAAATGCACCAGAGTGATCGCCTCATTGATACCTTCAATTTGATATATGAAATGACCATATACATTCAAAAATAAAATTTGACCCCAATTTGACCCCACGGGCCACGCCCATTTTTGACCCCAGGGTCACCATTTTAACAACTTTGAAAGAGCAATGTACATCGATCATTCCTACCAAGTTTTGTTGAAATCCGGTTGGCGGTTCTTGAGAAGAAGATTTTTTAAGAATTTGTGCTATTTTTAGACAGCGGCCATCTTGGATTACGTAATGACGTCATTTTAACAATTTTGTAATCCCCCTACCTAAGGACCATGACCATGAAGTTTGGTGACTATAGACCCAATGGTTACCGAGGAGAAGACGTTTGAAAATGTTCACGGACGACGACGGACGACGGACACATTGCGGTAACAATAGCTCACATGAGCTTCGTTCAGGTGAGCTAAAAATATCATGCCTCATTTGCATATGAAAATAGCCTGATACCACCGCGAGTCACTATCAGTAAATTAAATATTACTAAATGATTATATCTGTACTCATAATTTTCGGAACTGGTGGAATAGTGACACAATTATACACTTATTTAATTCTTAAAAAGAACATTTTGTGCCTACCGAGTCGGCATGTACCTTTAACGTAGTACATGTACAACAATTACGATTGAAAGCAACAGAACGAGCAGCTAAAACAACACGAGAAGACAGTAATACAGTCGAACCTCCCCGAAAGGCCATTTCTCTACAACAACACACTCTCTATAACAGCCACTATTTTATATCCCAAATGGATGATTTCCTCTGTATCTAACCCTTAGACTGCTGAGCACGAAAATTGTCGTCTGCTGTTGCTTTTGTCTTCTTTCTCAATAAAAACATGCTTTGGCAACATTTTAGAATCATTTCCATTGGAAATGATTCTAAAATGTTGCCAAAGCATGTTTTTATGAGAAATATCGAAGAAAATAAATACCGGTAAACAGCGGACGACAAAATTTAATTCTGACAGCATTAGCCTCCCTACAACGGCCACCTCTCTACAACAGCCAGTTTTGCGTCTTCCGATGGGTGGCTGTTGTAGCGAGGTCGCACTGTAACTTCAAATACCGCTCCACAATTAAAGGCGTCTGTTGACGAAGGTGGCGAACATTGAGTAAGCCCCCTTATTCCATTGACCCTTTAACTATTGCGGAATAACATAAGATGTCATACATCTATACATACATGTATATAATGATATCAAATATCCGGTTAAAAGTTTTATGACAACGTTATAATTGAACGAAACCGAAGCATACATACATATAACGAAAGAAAATCACTTCAAATGCATGTTCCACATAAAAATGCAGCGAAAAACAGTAATTTCTCCTGGTAAACTAATTCATTGTTGTTGGGAGTTTTACCCCCAACCGTTCCACATCAAGGTCTTATACTGACGGTGATGTATCCATATAGAAGCACTAAAATTACATTACTTTCAGCAGAATCCTTGAAAATCCCAAAATCAGAACAGAATATTTACATCGAGAAAAAATATATTCAGCCCTGAAATTAGTATAACCTGACCAGTAGCCTATTTCATCAACATTGCAAAGTATACTTTACTAGCAAAGTATACTTTGAGGGAGTAATCATTTATTTTTCCAGAAATGCATTATTTCACATAGAACTAACAAATGCATGTATTTCATGATTAAAAGTATGCAGAATTATTATACTGAATTTATTACATTATCACAGCCAAAATTGGCTGTGATAATGTAATAAATTCAGTATAATAAAAATTAATAAATTTATTCTAAAATTGAAAATTTCTCCCTCAAAGTATACTTTGCTAGGAAAGTATACTTTGCAATGTTGATGAAATAGGCCCCTGGTACCACACCAAAGTCACTTGGCCCCTTCCCCTAAAATAGGATTACGAATAATCGTAATACTCACATAATGGGTATAACCAGATTCAACTGTCAGATACAAAATGCCAAACCAGGTCTCCAGTCAGAATTCCGGTAAGGATGAACCCTGATCGTTAAATTACCCATCGCATGCTCCCACCTGCCACCCACTGGGTCAGTAAGAAGGGACTGATGGGGTTAGTCCCCTTATTCCACTGACCCTGTCGAGTATTGTGGAAAATGTGAACGTGGGTTTAACACCCAAGCAACAGCTAAGGTCATATAGAGACGGGAACAGTGTGATGGAAATACTAATTCTAATGCACTCTATAAATATCATGCAATCTGATTGGCTGATGGTCATACATTACAGGTATATCGTTGTTGATGATTTCAATATGTATTCCTACGCCTGCAGTAAAGGAGTGCATTAGAAATAGGTTAACCGCATTGTAATTTTCAAATCTGCGGCGCATATCAGAAAATGATAGGTCGGAAGACATGTTTAATGGCTCCGCGAGCGCGTCGCCATTAAACAGACTTTCCGACCTATCATCAATTAAAATTGCCAAAAATAGCGAGTATCAAAAAGCAATACAATTTTGTAGTACCTTGATCATGTTGCAGAAAACATTAAACAGACCACAAATATAGCATATTTTCTTATGTTCCATTAAAACACATCTTGGTATTTCATTACGAGACAATTCTAATGAAATGCCAAGACATGTTTTCATTTTGAAGCAAACTATTCAATAATTACTGTCTGTTGATGTGTAAACAGTAGTGTGATTTTATTTTACCCTATTAAAATTTTGAAATACCCAATTGCTTCAGAAATGATGGAGTGAAAATACTCAAGTTACTAATTCCTTATCTGGAGCCCTACATGAATAAGGCTACATATCAATTATACACATATCATGTGGTCAGAAACGTTTTACTTAATATTCCAAAATGTTTCAGAGCTGTTTTCCTAGGCATTGTGAATGGGCAGGAGCCCTTTAGTTTTGTGAAAAGGATGTACGATATGCGACAAAGTTGGGGAAAATGTCAACAGACCATACCATGGACTCGCCTCTCTTTATGATTTCACATGGGCATATATGTAATAGTTATAGTTCACATATTGAATTTTTAATAAATTAATTTCGAGCGAGCAAGAAATAGGTTTATTAAATATGTGAACTATAACTTACTTATTGTTTACCCAGCCCAGTCGCAAAGCTCCGCCTCTAAAATGTTATTTTGAATCACTATACTAGTATGTGATTGGTGGTGTGACACGAAACTAGGGTAAACAATAAAAACAAGTTATAATTGAACGAAACAGCAACATGTAAGAAAAGAAATGAACAACTTTCAATACATGCTTCGCATAAAACAGTTTTAACTGCAGCCAACAATCATTCATTTCCCTCTGTCATCTGTATGTGACCTTGTCTTTGACATAAAACTTAAACCAATCAATCAATAAATAAATCCTTTTTACTTGTAACTCCCCAATCACGCGGGTGAGTTAGTGTTGTTTATGACCAGCTCATTCCTGCGACACAAGCAGAGAGACAGAAGACAAACCGTATCATTAACGTTAAATCCCAATCGATAAACCAATGAATTAACCAAGTTTCTCTGTTTATAACAGTCATGCTGGTGAGTTAATGTTGTCAATGACCAGCTGATGCCTGCGACACAAGCAGAGCGACAGAAAACAAACCGTATCATTAACGTTAAATCTCAATCAATCAACCAATGAATTAACCAATCCTGTCTCCGTTTATAACAGTCATACTGGTGAGTTAATGTCGTCAATGACCAGCTGATGCCTGCGACACAAGTAGAGAGACAGAAGACAAACCGTATCATTAACGTTAAATCCCAATCGATCAATCAATGAATTAACCAATCCTGTCTCCATTTATAACAGTTATGCTGGTGAGTTCATGTCGTCAATGACCAGCTGATGCCTGCGGTACAAGTAGAGAGACAAAGACAAACCGTATCATTAACGTTAAATCCCGCCGATTCCTGACAGAAGCAGAAAGACAGAAGATAAACCGGTCACTCTCAATCCTTTCTGTTTATAAATGACCAGTCACCAGCGTTAATCCATTGGTTGATCGATTGGGGTTTAACAAATTGTAGCATTAACGTAACACCCCACCCAATTAACCAATACTTTCTCTGTGTAACTCGCCAATCACACCGCAGCTCTCAACCAATCAACTAACCAATCATTTCCCATGTGGGTGTCGTCCATAACGAGCCGATTCCTGACATAAAACGCCAACCAATCAATTAACCAGTCCTTTCTCTGTTTATAAATCATCAATCACTCTGGCGAGTTAATGCCATCCATGACAGAGGCAGAGACAAACTGTATCATTAACATAAAAACCCGCCCAATACAAAAGTGAAAGCGAATGGGTTTAACATCCCAGCAACAGCTAAGGTCATATAGAGACGGGACCACAGCTTAAAGTCCCATCCGACAGACCAGTGGGATGGAAATGTAATTCCCAGCTTCAAACCAATCATTTCTCACGCAGGAGAATTAATGTCGTCCATGACAAGCTGATTCCGACGACAGAAACAGAGACAAACGGCCGCGTTCCGCGTACACTGTTGCCATCGCGAGAACTGTTGCCGCTGTTGGATGTTTGTCTTCTTGGGGCTAGAGCCCAGGGCTTGGGCCGTCTCGTAGTACTTCAGTTCCCGCACGTACCTGCCGACATATAGCATTTATCAGGTAGCAAGCTTTGCATTGGCCGAATATGTTCCGACTGATAACATGTCGTATCAGGCATTGACCTGCGGCCCGTTTAACTAAACTTTGTATGACTAAAATGTTCGTAAGTGCAAAATTATGATAGTCTGTAAATTTCACATTAACAATGTTTTCTTGTAAGCAATTATTGGATTTACTTTTATTGAGTATAGGATGCATATGCAGCCGATGCTCAATAAATGTAAATCCATCAATTGAAATTTCCAGATGACCCTAAATTTGCACTTACGAACATCTTAGTCATACAAAGTTTAGTGAAACAGGCCCCAGATACAAATATCTGGGTGACAACATTGAACTGATGTTTCATTGGTCGAACGGCGTCACATGACGTCACAAGCACATCATAATTGCTAATTCTGTAATGCAACATGTTACCTGATAAACATAATGACAGGCTAGTGTCTTTTGACATCAAATTCATCAGGCTTGGCCTCAGAAACGGTAGGAATTCCTCGACAAGCCTTGCTTGATAAACTTGATATCAAAACACACTAGCCTGGTACTCTCTATGTACATGATATATATACATACAGGTGGTGTCAATTATGATCAAGCGACATCAAGAATACCAGGCTAGTGTCTTTTTGTATAAAGTTTTATCAGGCAAAGCTAGGAATTATTATAAAGGATATCCTCTTATATAGAGAATACAAGGCAACTGACTTTTGTATCAACATGAAACGTTAGGAAACCTGTCGGAATTCCGAGGCTCGCCAATGAATTCCTACCCTTTCTGAGCTGAGCATGACAAACTTGGTATTTCTTATACAGATATTACAGCAGTGTCTTCTGGTGACAATTATCAAGCAAGGTTTGCAAACGGTAGAAATTCCTCGGAATTCCTACCGTTTCCAAACCTTGCTTGATAAACTGAATATCAAAAGTAGCTTGGTTTTCTCTTCCAAAAAGTTCACCAGGCAAGGCTAGGAAACAAGAAGGAATTCCGAATTCCAAGCATTTCGAAGCTAATGGACGGTATAGACACCCAGGGGGTGTCACCGATATTAGTCGGAATTTATATGCATTTCCTAACCTTGTCTGATAAACTTAATGTCAAAATACAGTAGCTTGGTATACTCTTTTTCAAGTTCAAGAAACAAGAAGGAATTCCAAGCATTTCAAAGTAGAGCCTGATGGGTCTGATAAAACTTCAGCTCCCAGAAATGGCTGCCAACATAAAGCATAAGAAACACAACAAGACGGTCTCACCGACATTGGCGAGCCTCACAATTCGTACACATTTCCGAACCGAAGTAAGGATTTTGGCATTTTTGCAAAAATTCTGAATAATGTCTGTGTTACATAACGTACCATTCAAATTCTGAATAACGTCTGTGTTACATACCATTCCGGTGGCCATCGGTTCTTCTCTATAAACAGGACATTTTCCGGAGAAAGTTGCTTGAACATCTTCATATGTCGCTTGCACAGCGGCAGGTAGTGGTTACTAAGATACTGCAGGCACCAGGCACTCAGCTGTGCCGCATTGTGTAGCTGTAATGGCGACGGGTAGGTGTAAATCCACAGACAACTGAATGTACGCCCATTTGATCATTAGACATGACTCAGACCTGTTGGACCTGCCTAATGATGGAATGTAATGTTATACTGGATGGCCGCGGCCCGCATGTCGAGCCCGCCGAGGCTTTGATAGTATACAAAAAAACTCTAACCAAAAACTTTAACCCGAACGCACAAACGTACATATGTATGACACCAATGTGTCGACTATATCGGGCTGTCCGCAAGCGGGCGCGACAAAAACCAGTACCGTAATAACCCTATGTTTTCGGACGGGTAAAAATAATTATTATTTTTACTGTCCAAATATATAGGTTCAAAAAAATAATTATCGAAATTGCTGTCCGAATATTTAGGGTCGCCAACCTCCAACCACCGGAATGCAATGTTCTCCGATGCTTTCTGTAAACGCCACGGGGCAATTAAATGCTCTGATGATTTCTGTGAACGGAAGCAATTAAATGATCAATATAATACAAATGTGTTACCTTATTATTGGAAAAATAATCCCTGTATTAATTGCAATACTTAAATCCAATTCACCAGATAATCCAAGTAGCGTGTGGAAAAATCTATCACTCCATGCTAACACGGTATTGCCAGTAGCTGTGTCCGCTTAGTGAGACATCATGTTTTTTTTAACTGCGACACAGATTTCGGACGAGCGGGTAGACAGACGCACGCGGGTCATTGTTATCACGATGACTAGCGACTGACTGTCCTGTCCATCCGTACGTTTGAAATAAATGCTTACAACTTATACAAGATCACCTTTTTTGCCACACGCAAGAATCGAACTGTCAAACCAATACTCCATTCACCGATTTACATTATTATATACGCGTAAACGCGATTCTGCCTCTACCAGTATTACCACCCATATTGCATCGGTTTGTTTTTCGATAATAATTTTACGCTCTGAAATGTATGTCAACTTTCAACGTCATTTACGGAAGATACTGATAGGACAGATTTTGAAAATCAATATCGGCAAAATACGATGATGTCTGCTCCGAAATTTATGTCGTTTTTCAACGTAATACACAAGTCGATTGTATTTTAATATCTGCCACGAATTCGAATTCCAAATCCGAGAACTCTACACTCGACACATACATATTACACGTGTGTTGCTGTGTAAAAAAAAATTGATAACACTCAGTCGTGTCAAATGCCAGGTGTTCATCTGATGACATCATTCAGCGCGAGGCTGTAAACTGTGTGACCTTTAGGCTATTTAGGTCGTTTGATCTGTGCCGCAAACGTCGGGGAAAATCAAGGGGCAAAATAACCAATTACATGCTGAGGAGACGCTATTATGTTTGCGGAAAATCCTAAATATTTTCCTTCTATGCGCTCAGAAGTATACGTCGCGACCACCATTTGAACCGTCTAGTCGAGACGGTTCAAATGAGTGGTCACAACATGTACTTTCATTGAGAAATAAAAAAAATATATATTTCATACCCGTAAAGGTGTATTACGTCAATTTCCGAAAGGAATGGGTTAAAGATACACTCTCGATTATCATGATTATACGACTTCTTGTCGGCCTTCAGTTTCAGACATGAAAGGAATGCCGCATCTTTACAATTTCTCTGATGTCGTTTCTGGCCGACATCAAACGAAATTTGGACCTTTCATGATTATGTGACGTGATATTTTTAAGTTTAAAGTTAAAAAACATTTTGAACCATTTATATAATCGCTAATGCAGACTCGACAACACCTTTCAATGGTTTATCAAATCTGAGACGTAACGCATTGTGCACTTATTGTGTTTCCACAAAACTGGTACACAGACTTAATGTGTTAATTCATCGTCTACTGAAGCTTGCAGATTTCGGTAAATATTGTCACCATATTAATAACCATAATTATATGGATGAAAAATGTTTCCAATTATGATTTTTTACTGTCCGAAAACATACGTTTAAAAAAATATCCACATTTCACACCTGTCCGAAATTTAGAGACACGAGAAATAATTATTTTTGTGATAATGAAGGGTGTCCGAATATTTAGGGTGTCCGAAAACATAGGGTCAGTATGGTAGTATTATTTATTTATTGAATGGGGTATCAACAGCTAAAATCATTTGAGATAGGGTTAACAGGGTCGAATGCCATATTCCACCTGTTGTGATGGGGGGGGGGAGGGGGGATGGGGAATACATGTACTAAAATCAGAACCAAATATTTACAAATATATATATTTTTTTTATACAGTCGAGCACCAGTATCTCGAAGTCGAAGGGAGGTCGTCCATATAGTCGAGATAGGACTAGGTTCACGGTAGCGATGAAGTGACATGGTTAATGAATCGTGACAAACACTCAAATATATCCAGGTAGACTAATTAAGCAAACAACCTGAGGTAGGTGTGAATTTATTTTATTTTGTTTCATCCTATTTCGGAAAATTAGTGTCAACCACATCGATCTTAGCAGCCAGGTACTTAGCAGCCAGGTACTTAGGCGATTTATCCAAGTGTTGATGTGATTGAGACAGCGAAGAGATTTTTAACGTATTTTTATACAGAGGGGACAGAATGAACAGTCGAGATAGAGAACATAATTATACGAGATAGGGCATGGTCGAGATAGCCGAGGAAATTTATATTTAACAAATAAGGATATAATTCGGGACTTTAGTGAATAATCGAGATAGGGGATATAATAGAGATACTGATATTCGAGATACTGGTGCTCGACTGTATATATATATCAGGGGCGGATCTGAATTTAAATGCCGTAAAACACAGGAAAGTGCATTTCCGGACATCTAGGCTTAAAAAAAATTCCGCTGGGCATGCCCCTGGACCCACCTAGCATACTCGCTCCACTCCATGGAACTCGAAAATAGGACAAACCCCCGTTCCCCAAATGCTAAATCCGCCCTGATACCATACGTATAGGTAGAGTAGGTGGTCCTGTCTATTAAATGGCAGAATGGAGGTATTGTAATAACAGTATTATGATAATTATCATAATTATCATGGCAGATCATGTCACCCTATAGCACATGCCAAATTTCGGGTAACTGTACCTATGCACCTCTAAAGTAATGCAACACATTTCTAGGTTTAATGTACATGTACAGAATATAGGAATGGAACACGTGTCTCAGTTCCGGGTACCTGTGCGGCCTCAAGGAGCTGCAGCACCTCATGTAGTATATCCTCCCCATCGACGTCGGCCAGCGTTCAGCACGTCCACGATCGTCGCCTCCACGAGCCGCACCAGTCGCGGCAGGCAGAGTCGGTTCGCCACCTCTATAAGCCCAAGGAAATCGCTGTCGGGGCCGGCGGACAGTTCACCTGTGTAGAGGAACTCACGCAGCGGCAGGAACCGTCCCTCTATTGCTGATACCCGGCAACCGGATCTGGAATACCGATTGATTGATTGATTGGGGTTTTACATTCATTTAACAGCATATACAGATGGGTGTTTATACAGTTATGGGGGAGAACTACATTCAACACTGAAATTACAATCAAACTTTCAGCAGTGAAAGACAGTGTCCTGATCCGGTGCCAGGCACCATTACTACACCAGTAGCCTATTTCACCAACATTGCAAAGTATACTTATCTAGCAAAGTATACTTTGAGGGAGTAATCATTTATTTGTCCTGAAATGCATCATTTCATATAGAACTAACGACTGCATACATTTGATGATTAAAAGTATGCGGAATTATTATACTCAATTTATTACATTATCACAGCCAAAATGGCTGTGATAATGTAATAAATTCAGAATAATAACAATTCCAAATACACACTTCAAAACTGCATTTCACAGTTTCAAACAGTGTAATATCGAGTGATATTCCACTAATAAATCCCGATAATTCACCGTTGGTCATATAGAGAATAGTAGGTTAGTGCCGTGAATGGGAAAAAATATCTGGCAAGGCTCAGGAAACAGGATGGGCGAGGCTGTCGAGCACATCCCGTTTCCGTGCCGCGCCAGATATTTTTTCCCATTCACGGCACTAACCTACTATTCTATTTATCCAGTCAACACATACAAATCACAGGTTGAAGTAACGGACCGAGGTCTATAAATACATTAAATATGCCTAAAAGCATCAATAAATGAAGAAAAAAATTATTAAGCTAAAAATGTTTTTTTATCCCCTCCATATACTCCATTATATAATGGAGTATATGGAGGGGGTAAAAAAAAATTGTTTAGCTTATTTTTTTTCTTCATTTATTGATGCTTTTAGGCATATTTAATGTATTTATAGACCTCGGTCCGTTACTTCAACCTGTGATACAAATGGCTGTAAAATGCAAAAATATAACCCCAGCCACCGCACATATTCATACGCAGTGATTAGGTCGTATTGACAGGATATCAAAAATATTTCACGGCACTGTGTTTCACGGCACATACGCACTGTGTTGACGGGATAAAAAACTAGATTGGTCAGTAAGCAAGGCTTACGGAATACCCCCCGCGTGGGCCCAGGTACCCCTAAAATATGTAAAATTTCCAAGTGTGTGGGCTTGTGACCTTGACTCTGGGCTTAGCGGGAGCGGCATGCACGTGAATTTGTCACAGGGTGGTAGAGGTCCATTGGAGCAATGTGTGTGTGAAATGTGAAGCAGATCCGAGCAAGGAAATAGAAGTTATAACCGATTTCTCTGATGTTAAGTTTTGTAAAGAGACTAAGTATGTGACCTTGACCTCGAGATCAGCAGGAATTTGTCACAGCATGATAGTAGAGCCTTAGAGGAATGCATGCATGAAATATTAAGAATTTTCAATGAAAGAAATAGAAGTTATAACATATTTCTCTGATGTTAAGTTTTGCAAAGAGACTAAGTATGTGACCTTGACCTTGGGATCAGCGGGGGTTGGACGGTCGTAGATTTGTCACAGCATGATAGTACAACCTTAGAGGAATGCACAAGTGAAATAATATAAGAATTTTCAATGAAGGAAATAGAAGTTATAACTTATTTCTCTGATGTTATGTTTTGTAGATACTAAGTATTTGACCTTGACATTGGGATCAGCGGGGGTTGGACGGTCGTGGATTTGGCACAGCATGGTAGTAGAGCCTTACAGGAATGCATGTGTGAAATATTAAGCATTTTAGATGAAGGAAATAGAAGTTATAACAATATTTCTCTGATGTTAAGTTTTGTAAAGAGACTAAGTATTTGACCTTGACCTTGGGAACAGCGGGGGTTGGACGGTCGTGTTGTCACAGCATTGATCAGTACAAACCTTAGAGGAATGGCACAACGATGCAAATAAAATTAAGAATTTTCAATGAAGGAAATAGAAGTATTTAAAACTTATTTCTCTGATCTTTAAAGTTTTGTTTTAAAAGAGACTAAGTATTTTGACCTTGACATTGGGATCAGCTGGGGGTTGGACGGTCCCCCAATGGATTTAGGCAACAGCATGGAAAGTAGAGGCCTTACAGGAAAGCAATGTGTGGAAAATATTTAAGCATCATTTTAGATGAGGGAAAAGCGGTAAATAGAAGTTCTAATAATATTTCTCTGATTTAAGTTTTGTAAAGAGACAAAGTATTTGACCTTGACCTGGGAACAGCGGGGGTTGGACTTCGTGGATTTGGCAACAGCATGGTAGTAGAGGCCTTACAGGAATGCATGTGTGAATATTAAGCATTTTAGATGAAGGAAATCAGAAGTTATAACAATATTTCTCTGTGTTAAGTTTTGTAAAGAGACTAAGATATTGACCTTGACCTGGAAAACAGCGGAGTTGGCTACGGTCGTGTTTTCACAGCATGATGAAAATAATATAAGAAATTTTCAATGAAGGAAATAGAAGTTATAACTTATTTCTCTGATGTTAAGTTTTGTAAAGAGACTAAGTATTTGACCTTGACATTGGGATCAGCGGGGGTTGGACGGTCATGGATTTGGCACAGCATGGAAGTAGAGCCTTACAGGAAAGCATGTGTGAAATATTAAGCATTTTAGATGAAGGAAATAGAAGTTATAACAATATTTCTCTGATGTTAAGTTTTGTAAAGAGACCAAGTATTTGACCTTGACCTTGACCTTGGGAACAGCGGGGGTTGGACGTTCGTGGATTTGGCACAGCATGGTAGTAGAGCCTTACAGGAATGCATGTGTGAAATATTAAGCATTTTAGATGAAGGAAATAGAAGTTATAACAATATTTCTCTGATGTTAAGTTTTGTAAAGAGACTTAAGTATTTGACCTTGACCATGGGATCAGCGGGGGTTGGACGGTCGTGGATTTGGCACAGCATGGTAGTAGAGCCTTACAGGAATGCATGTGTGAAATATCAAGCATTTTAGATGAAGGAAATAGAAGTTATAACAATATTTCGCTGATGTTAAGTTTTGGAAAGAGACAAAAGTATTTGACCTTGACCATGGCATCAGCGGGGGTTGGACGGTCGTGGATTTGGCACAGCATGGTAGTAGAGCCTTACAGGAATGCATGTGTGAAATATTAAGCATTTTAGATGAAGGAAATAGAAGTTATAACAATATTTCTCTGATGTTAAGTTTTGTAAAGAGACTAAGTATTTGACCTTGACCTTGGGAACAGCGGGGGTTGGACGGTCGTGTTGTTACAGCATGATAGAACAACCTTAGAGGAATGCACAAGTGAAACTAGATTGGTCAGTAAGCGAGGCGTACGGAATACCCCCCGCGTGGGCCCAGGTACCCCTAAAATATGTAAAAATGTCCAAGTGTGTGGGCTTGTGACCTTGACTCTGGGTTTAGCAGGAGCGGCATGAACGTGAATTTGTCACAGGGTAGTAGAGGTCCATTGGAGCAATGTGTGTGTGAAATGTGAAGCAGATCCGAGCAAGGAAATAGAAGTTATAACCGATTTCTCGGATGTTAAGTTTTGTAAAGAGACTAAGTATGTGACCTTGACCTTGGGATCAGCGGGGGTTGGACGGTCGTAGATTTGTCACAGCATGATAGTACAACCTTAGAGGAATGCACAAGTGAAATATTAAGAATTTTCAATAAAGGAAATAGAAGTTATAACTTATTTCTCTGATGTTAAGTTTTGTAAAGAGACTAAGTATTTGACCTTGACCTTGGGATCAGCGGGGGTTGGACGGTCGTGGATTTGGCACAGCATGGTAGTAGAGCCTTACAGGAATGCATGTGTGAAATATTAAGCATTTTAGATGAAGGAAATAGAAGTTATAACAATATTTCTCTGATGTTAAGTTCACGGACGCACACACGGACGGAAGCACGGACGGACGAACAACCTGACTCCAGTATACCCCCCCACAACTCATTGCGGGGGGTATAAATAAACCAGACCACTTGGTTTCAAATTGATACACAATTTCAACTGTTCTGTAGTTTATTCATGCATAAAGTTGAACTAAAGGTTATTGCCATATACCAAAATGTGGCTACTTGCAGCCTATGAAAACTCAGCATGGTGTAAATCAATTGGAGCTGGAAGAATCCCAATATAAGCATAGCACATGAAAGGTTAAAGGGTTATCTGTCCAAGGCAGGGCTCCAGATAAGGAATTAGTAATTGAGTATTGTCACTCCATTATTTCTGAAGCAATTGGGTATTTCAAAATTTCAATAGGGTAAAATAAAATTACTACTGTTTACACATCAACAGACAGCAATTATTGAATAGTTTGCTTCGAAATGAAAACACATCTTGGTATTTCATTAGAATTGTCTCCAAGGAGACAATTCTAATGAAATACCAAGATGTGTTTTCATGGAAATAAGAAAAATATGCTATATTTTTGGTCTGTTTATTGTTTTCTGCAGCACGATAAAGGTAACACAAAATTTGCATTGCTTTTTGATACTCGTTACTTCTGATTTCAATTGTTGTTTTTTTGGCAATTTTAATTGGGTATAGCAAATACGCAGCTTATCTGGAGCTCTGGTCATATAGGGATGGGACCTCAGTTTCACGTATCATCCGAAAGGGCAGACATGGAAATACTATGTCAGCATTTTTTCCTACAGGGATTGAACTCACAACTGTCCGTACTGAAGTCCACGAGATAATGAACTCTGCCCTACATACCACATGAGCAGACGCTTCCAGGAAGTTGTTGTTAAACATGGCCGCCATCATCTCGCAGCGAGCAGACAGCAGGGGCTTATGGGCCAGAACAATCCCATCATCCACTTCAAAAGCGATGTCTGTAGAGAGTATACGAGAAAGGCCATATGATTTTGTACCTAAGAATATGTGCGATTTCTCATGAAAAGCATTTACAGAAACTGTGACATTTTCTGTAAATGACTTCTACTGTTGACAAAATGTTCATCGCAAATGCGGAATTGAATTCCGCATTTGTTCTGAACATTTTGCCAACATTAGCGGAAAATGTGGTGAATTTTGTAAATATTGTTCAAGTGATATAGCACATCTTATTAGGGCGATTCCATCATTGATCGTATAGGGAGAGTGGAAGGCACCTAACTTTTTTATGGGAGGTGGGGTTGAAAAAATTCAGTGATTTATCTGACCCCTGTTTACTGCATCCCTGATGCATTTTATTGGCCGAGAAAACAAACTGACAATTGGCACTGCATCCCGTGGACCCTCAAAACTTGGCGGTGCAATTGAATCATTTTCAAAAGTTTACACAGAATTTTTACACTTTTTTGGGAGAACCTGTTCTTTATAGAAAAGAGTTCAGATAATTCAGGACTATCAATACCATTTTGATATTATTTTTAATGAAATATGTGTATGAAACTTGGGACCCTAAAAAATCACCAGGGACCGCTAAAATAGTAAAGTTGGGAGTCCTGGGACACACATTTAAAAAATCCTAGGGAAATCCCTGATGTTTTTTGTCCCTCAAAAAGTGCCTTCTATACAATTAATTCTGGAATTGCAATCAGGTACAAACTCACATATAGAGGTAGGTTAGTGCTGTGATGTTTGTAAGGCCAGGAAAAAAGGGCATATTCAGCACGTAAACTTTGAAAACGCAGAAAATTGAACGCAGGAAACGACATTTTTAATATTACATTGTACTTGCAAATTACATCATCATAAAAAATATGAATGCCAGTAAAATTATTTTGAGTTTAAAATTTTGGTTGAATAATTATAATGCCAGTAATGGTGGCTGAGCAATAATGTTTTTTGGGGGAAGCATGGCACCACCGAAATGTCTCTAAAATTCCCCCCCCCCCACCACCCACCCCCCCCCCGGGCGTTTGATGATTTTAGCAATTCTAATCCATCAGATAATAAGATGTAGAAGTAGAGGGTTGTTTTTCAGACAAAAACATGTGTCCCCCCACACTACCAATGCATGTTATCAGGACTTAGAAAATTAGAATTTAAGGCAACAACAGCATATATGTAGCACCTTGTTGTTTTCGGCGTAAGTTAGCTGAAAATTGGGAGATAGTAATTAAAATAAAAAGAGACAACATATGCAATGTTCACTTGTCAAGTTCCATGACTCTGCCACTATTAGATGATCGAATATATGGGAGAGACATAATTACGTTGAAAAGTCATCTATTTTTTTTAGAAACCGGCTTCCGTAATTCAGAGGTTCCGGTAATAAGAGGTTTTTAGTACATTGAATAAAGGAAAATAAAATCGTGACTTTGGAAATTGTACTGTTTTGGGAGTATTCCGCTTTTTAGAGGGACCGGTTTTGGGAGGTTACACTGTACCATCCTGGCTTAAAATCTAAATATCGGAAGAAGTATTCATAACATAAACATAACTCACTGAGATTGATTGTGCCCCTCACACATATTAGACACACCAGCAGATTTTGTACCCAAGAACATGTGCAATATTTCACAGAATATAGTTACAGAAACTGATATTTTCTGAAAATGCCATTGAAAGTTGACAAAATTTCCATAGCAAATGCGGAATTGAATTCCGCATTTGCTATGGAAAGTTTGTCAACTTTCGACGTCATCGACGGAAACTATCATAACTTTTGTAAATATTTTTTATGAAATATCGCACATGTGCTTCAGTACAAAATCGAATGGCGTGTCTCATACCGACCTGTGAGTAATTCCTGGCCGAGAGCCAAGCCGACCAACTTCCTGTGTCGCTCATCGCGGAAATGTCGGTCCAGCTCCAGGTTCAGATATTCTTCATCCGACTGAATATTCAAAATCCTCAAAGTCAGGTCAGGTAACTGAAGTAAACGTGTGGCAGTCTGCACTTCATCAAATACCCCCGGTGATGCCTTCACAGCACCCGTGTAGATATATTCTAAAATGTACTGCCACGCCTGTGGAGTTATATCGGAATGTAACGTCACTGTTGTTTGCCGACTGGTTTGTCCCGAACTGAAAGGAATGTCCGTGTTTCTCCCGTGCTCAATTGAAACAAAGGCGGGATTGTTTGTTGCGAGCTTGATTTGCTGGTTCGAGTGAATGCTGCCGTCATTGAAACACGAGCTAGGCACTTCTTCGTGGTCAACGAGAGATTTGTTCTCATTGTTTGTCAAAGATTTGTTGGACACAGATTTGTAGTTTAGATTAGATTCCACAATCGCGGTGGACGCTGTGTTAATGTTGGCAACAGGCACGTTCTGAGACGCGGCATCTGGAAGGAATAAATCGCGAAACACATCGGCGCCGATCGCAAGACAGATCTTGTGCGCCATGAAACGCTGACCACGAACGATGAACACAACGTCACCCTCGGACTGTTTACCTAAAAGTTGACACAAGTCGTCATGCAACAACGGCGGCGGGACCTCAACACTGGGCAGCTTAAGACGCGGCAGTTTCATCGGCGCCTGAATCTGTGGGTACTGTATACGGCGCAGCTGTGAACTCCAGAAGCGGAGTTTGCGACGTTCGACCATCGCGGCTCGAACGACATTTACAAAGACGTCCTCGACACCATGCTTGTTGAGGATACTACACTCGTAGTACGGACACCCAATCTCCTTGGCAACGGCTCGACCTTCTTCCGGGGTCACGAGGTCCTTCTCCCGCACAGTCCTACAGAAATAGTTCTGGCAATCGGCAATCGAAATGGAGAATAGCTGGCTCTATATCAAGTTTATTAGGCAAGCCTAGGAAACATGTAGGAATTCCGAGGCAATATACGCCCGTCGAGGCATGGCCAGTAAATAATTGGAGATAACTCCCTGAAAATTAATAGGGTCCTTCCACTTGCATCGATTCAAATCCCCACCTGCCCTTAAATTTAATGTACAAATATAACACATGGTTGCCAAAATAATCAATGAATTAATAAATGAATGCTATTGTCACGGTACGGTCACAGCCCAAAATGTACCCAAAATATGGAATTCAGAGACAAATTTCAATTTATCGGGCGAGTATGTCACTATATGTAACTCACTATGGGGAGAAGGTGTGATTCGGCCCGGTTACCTCAGTCAGTCAGAGCGATGGTACGGTAAACCAGAGGTCCCGGGCTTCAGTCCAATGGTCGGCTCCAGATAAGGTGTGTATTGGCATAATTTATGCACTTATTTTAGCAGAATATGCACCGATTATCAAAAGTGGGAGTACAAAATACTCACACCAATGTGAAAATATACATTGATTTTCAAATTGAGTAGTGAAAAAAATGTGATAAAGTTGAAAATTACTTATTAGAGCTGCAAAAAGCAAACAACGTTTGCTTTTTGCTGCTCAAATAAGTGAATTTTTAAATCTGTTTTAATTTTTGTTATCATTTGTTCCCTACACTATTTATTAAGGAAGAAAATCAATAATACATTTGTAAAAGTAAAATGTGCATTGAACTTGAAATCTGGGGGTATAATACTCTTCAGATACAAAACTTATCTGGAGCTCTGGGTGGGCATTTCCTCGCCTGGTGACACTATAAAAGAGCAGTACCTGTAGAGAAGTCCTTTTGCCATGCTTATATAGCCGGTATCGCGATACAGGTACCGCAGGTCAGCCTGACATCCGACGATGACGACGGGGGTGGTGGGGAGACGCCGCCGGATCTCAGGCACCCACAGTTTCTGCAGGTTGAGCAGGGAACGAACCCGGCCCAGGTTGAAGCACAATAGCACCACATCAGCACTGTGAAGGAAAACATTGCGCATGGATCAGGGCTCCAGATAAGGAATTAGTAATTGAGTATTGTCACTCCATCATTTCTGAAGCAGTTGGGTATTTCAAAATTTGAATCGGGTAAAATAAAATCACACTACTGTTTACACATCAACAGACAGCAATTATTGAATAGTTTGCTTTGAAATGAAAACATGTCTTGTTATTTCATTAGAATTGTCTCCTTGGAGACAATTCTAATGAAAATACCAAGATGTGTTTTCATGGAAAATAAGAAAAAATATGCTATATTTGTGGTCTGTTTTTTGTTTTCTGCAGCATGATAAAGGTACCACAAATTCTGTATTGCTTTTTGATACTCGCTACTTAAAAAAGCTATTTAAGCAAATACGCAGCTTATCTGGAGCTCTGTGGATACAATTTTGTTGCTACATAACCATGCACTTACCCAATTCTTATAAAGAACTTGTTATGCCTAATCGATAGGGCACCGACTAAAAATAATAGTAGTGAAAATAATATTATTTTTTTGCAACGAATAAGGGATCGATTTTTCCACTGACCCCTAAAATCTTACAACAGACAAATGTCTATCAATGCATAGAAAACACAGTCTTTGTCAAAGTAACCAAAAAACGATTAAACGTTCTAATCCCAGAGTTTCATTATTTTATTCTTGCAACAGCAAAACATCTACCAGTACATTGTAGGTGGGTGGCAGGTGGGAGCATGTGATGGGTAATTTAACGGTCGGGGTTCATCCTTACCAGAATTCCGACTGGAGACCTGTAGCCCATTTCACCAACATTGCAAAGTATACTTTTCTAGCAAAGTTAAGTATACTTTGAGGGAGAAATTTTAAATTTTAGGATAAATTTATTAATTTTTATTATACTAAATTTATTACATTATCACAGCCAATTAATGTAATAAATTCAGTATAATAATTCTGCATACTTTTAATCATCAAATATATGCAGTCGTTAGTTCTATATGACATACCGGTAATGCATTTCGGAAAATATAAATGATTTCACACTCAAAGTATACTTTGCTAGATAAGTATACTTTGCAATGTTGGTGAAATAGGCTACTGGTTTGGCCCTCACATACGACTTTGGCATTTTGTATGTGACAGTTGAATTTGGTTATACCCCTCATGTGAGTATTACGATTATTCGTAATCCTACTTTAGGGGAAGGGGCCAAATGACTTTGGTGTGGTATGGACCTGGCACGAGGTCAGGTTATTCTAATTTCAGGGCTGAATATACTTTTTCTCGATGTAAATATTCCATTCTGATTTTGGGATTTTCCCCCCAATGCAGCAGGTAAAACGGGATCGAACCCGTTTGCCCGGCCTTACATGACCGTAGCTGTTGATAGGCCGTTAAATACCAATAAACAAACAAATCCAGTACATGGCCAAGCAAGCTAGTTACCCTCTATAAGCGAAGCCGCGATCTTTGTCATGGTAACCGAATGTGTCCCAGAGTCGCAGCGAGACCTGAACACCATCTACCTCCACCACCGATCTCTCCAATATCTGCAATGCAGTAAAATGGTGGTACAGGGCTCCAGATAAGGCACGTATTGATGCATTTTACGTATTTGTATTAGCGGAATAAGCATTGCTTTCAAAAGTGTGATCAGGAACTTACAGCAAATGTCATAAGTCCCATTTCTCTAGTCACAGCCACAATTGTGGCTGTGTCTGGAGAAATGGGGCATATGGCATTTGCGACCAGTGTAGACTCGGAGCAGTCCGCACATGCGCAGTTTGATCAGGGTCTGCAATATTCACGATGTCTTTTTCGAGTGTATTGCCCAAGTCAGCCTGCACATCTGAACATATAGGTAAGTTTGACCTACTTACATACCTGTCCTCGCTACAGGGAAGCGCCAGCAGATCAAGAACTAGCCACATATATCTTCATGGGTCACTGTGACCTACTTACATTCCTGTCCTAGTAATAGTGATCATGTGCGCCCAGATTGCAGGATGACGTGTGCTAGCGGATCAAGAACTACACTTGAAGCCCTATTTCTCTAAGTCACATAATATTATACAGCGCTCCAGATAAGTTTTGCATCTAAAGAGTATTATACACCCTGATTTCAAATTCAATGCGTATTTCACTCCTACAAATGTATTATTGATTTTCTTCCTTATTAAATAGGGAACAAATGATAAAAACTTAAACAAATTTAAAATTTCACTTATTTGAGCAGCAAAAAGCAAACAATGTTTGCTTTTTGCAGCTCAACTAAGTAAATTTTCAACAGTATTATAGTATTTTCACTACTGAATTCGAAAATCAATGCGTATTTTCACATTGCTGTGAGTATTTTGTACTCCTACTTTTGATAATCAATACGTATTCTGCTAAAATAAGTTTGTATAATACGTCAATATGCATCTTATCTGGAGCCCTGCATATATGGGTCACTGCGACCTGCTTACGTTCCTGTCCTTGCTATAGTGATCGTGCGCCCAGACGGTGGACACATGTGTCTTCACCAGCTCCTTGAGCGAGTGTGTCGTATCGCAGGCCCATGTGGTGATGAGGTCAGTCTTACCGACGCCCGAGTCACCCACCACCACACACTTGATGTACTCGTTGAGGGTGCTGGCGCGGTGGTAGACCATCTCTGCCCGCCGCGCAGTCGCCACCGGGGAGTCGAGCTCGCTCTCGTACATCGGACATGCCCAGTCACTCAAGCGAAATATACTGAAAATGAGTGTTCAACAGAGCTCCAGATAAGGTGCGTATTGGCGTATTTTACGCATGTATTTTAGCTGAATACGCATTGATTTTCAACAGTGGGAGTACAAAATACTCACAGCAATTTGAAATGAAGGGGTACAATACTCTTTAGACACGTAACCTATCTCCAGCTCAGTAGCCTATTTCATCAACATTGCAAAGTATACTTTACTTAGCAAAGTATACTTTGAGGGAGTAATCATTTATTTTTCCTGAAATGCATTATTTCATATAGAACTAACAAATGCATATATTTCATGATTAAAAGTAAGCAGAATTATTATACTGAATAATGTAATAAATTCAGTATAATAAAAATTAATAAATTTATCATAAAATTGAAAATTTCTCCCTCAAAGTATTTGCTACTAAAGTATACTTTGCAATGTTGATGAAATAGGCTACTGGTTCAATGATGATCTTCTTATTTGTTTCAATTTGACTATGGTCGTGATAAATAAAATGAGAAATCTGATCGAAAAATGTACTGAAAATTAGTGTTCAAATGATGATCATCGTATTTGTGTAAATTCGACTATAGTCCTGATATAGAATATGAGAGATCCGATCAAACAATATACTGAAAATTAGTGTTCAATTAATGTAGCAACAGATACATTGAAAAACAAGAACTGGCATCGTCAAACGAAGCTAATCCTTGGCAGCCTTGCTAATAAAAAAAAAAATCAAGTCCTCAGAGACTTTCACCTTGGGCGGTCAGATGTGGATCGTATGCAAAGCAAAGCACCATCCCCAGACACACATTATGGCCAAATATTATCAAAATCGGTGAAGCGGTTGATGGACTTATTGAAAAAAGAAAAAAAAGTTAATAGTTTTGCCTAACAAACAAGGTGAACTTCCAACTCAGCACAATGGCTGCATGCATGGGACAGAGAATGAATGTATGGATGATGACTAATAAAAGCATATAAAGTTTCAAGTCAATGTGACTTATGACTGCAGAGATAGAAGGTATTTAAAAACTTTAACGCAGATTTCGGACGGACGGACGGACGGACCCGGACGGACGGACGGACGGACCCGGACGGACGGACGGACGGACCCGGACGGACGGACCCGGATGGACGGACGGACCCGGACGGACGGACGGCCGGACGGACCCGGACGGTCGGACGGACCCGGACGGACGGATGAACTTACATTTCGGACCTTAGGTGGTACTTGCTATATAAAAGATCAAGGGAAATACCCCATAAGACACAATAGGCTTACGGGGTACGGATTAAGTTCCATTGTGTTCTAACCCTAACCCATTGTCTTAGACCACGCCCCCTACCCCATAAGTACCCTAATGTGTGCCCGGACGGATGGACGGACGGACGGACGGACGGACGGACGTACTGACGAGACGTACATTGTGAGGTTACTAACCCTAACCCATCCTCAATCAAACCCCGTAAACATCAATCGTACAGAAAAAAACAACCCCACAAGAGCAATTTATAACGGGGTTAAAACGGAATAAGCATCTCTTAACAAGTCTATCACTGTGTGGTTAACCTCACAATGTAGTTCTCGTCTGTACGGACGGACGGACGGACGGACGAACTTACATTTCGGACCTTAAGGGGTACTTGCTATATAAAAGATCAAAGAAAATACCCCGTAAGACACAATAGGCTTACGGGGTACGGATTAAGTTCCATTGTGTTCTAACCCTAACCCATTGTCTTAGACAGCCTACATAAGTACCCTAATTGCCCTAAGTCGGACGGACGGTCGGACGGACTGGACGTACACGGACGGACGGACGGAGGACGGACGGACGGACGGACGGACGGACGGACGGACGGACGGACGGACGGACGAACTTACATTTCGGACCTTAGGGGGTACTTGCTATATAAAAGATCAAAGGAAATACCCCATAAGACACAATAGGCTTACGGGGTACGGATTAAGTTCCATTGTGTTCTAACCCTAACCCATTGTCTTAGGCCACCACCCCTACACCATAAGTACCCTAATGTGTGCCCGGACGGACGGACGGACACCCGGACGTCATTGTGATCACTATGCCTCGCTTTCCGCAAGCGGGCTCGACAAAAAATGGTCATTGTAAAATTTGTAATAACCCGAGAACCTACCTATCTTGGAAGGACGGAATCAGTCAATCAAAATCCATGAACATTTTCATATGTGATGGTCGTGAGGTGCCATTTGAGCATGGGAATGTTTGTTAATTTACTCCATCAGATAAATTTTTATTAATCATACCCCCAGATTTCAAATTAAATGCGTATTTAACTTTTACAAATGTATTATTGATTTTCTTCCGTATTAAATAGAGAATAAATTATAACAAGAGTGCCGCAAGTCACAAAATACGCCGTCAAATATGGGCCAGACAGCGAAGATGCAGAAATGTGAAGCTGTCACCAAGACAAGAAACATTACCGGTAATGAGAATTTGAAAGTCTATAGCACTATTTCTTCATCTCATTGTGCTAAACATGTATACTAATTTAGGCAGAGATAGAAAAGTAGAGTGTAAAGTAGAAATGATAGGGAATTGGATACAATAATGTAGAAAAAATGGCTAAGTTAAAAAGGTGATATTTAAAAAATATTTTTTCGGCATAAAAACACCAAGGTGCACATTTTCAATATGTGTAGAAGACGTGTGTATAGTTTCAGAACGATCGACTGAACAGTTTCGGAGGAGTTGTGTACACAAACTCTGTATTGTATATAGAATTGAATAGAAAAATGTAGAAAAAATGGCTAAGTTAAAAAGGCGATATTTTTGTTAAAAAATATTTTTTCCACATAAAAACACCAAGGTGCACATCTTCAATATGTGTAGAAGACGTGTGTATAGTTTCAGAACGATCGACTCAACGGTTTCGGAGGAGTTGTGTACACAAACTCTGTACCGTATATAGAATTGTATAGAAAAATGTAGAAAAAATGCCTAAGTTAAAAAGGTGATATTTTTGTTAAAAAATATTTTTTCCACATAAAAACACCAAGGTGCACATCGTCAATATGTGTAGAAGACGTGTGTATAATTTCAGAACGATCGACTGAACAGTTTCAGAGGAGTTGTGTACACAAACTCTGTACCGTATATAAAATTGTATGGAAAAATGTAGAAAAAATGGCTAAGTTAAAAAGGTGATATTTTTGTTAAAAAATATTTTTTCGGCATAAAAACACCAAGGTGCACATCTTCAATATGTGTAGAAGACGTGTGCATAGTTTCAGATCGATCGACTGAAAGGTTTCGGAGGAGTTGTGTACACAAACTATGTACCGTATATAGAAATGTACAGAAAAATGAAGAAAAAATGGCTACGTTAAAAAGGCGATATTTTTGTTAAAAAATATTTTTTCGGCATAAAAACACCAAGGTGCACATCTTCAATATGTGTAGAAGACGTGTGTATAGTTTCAGATCGATCGACTGAACGGTTTCGGAGGAGTTGTGTACACGAACTATGCGCTTTTTCTTCAGCCGCCAGCCCGCCCGCCGCCCGCCGCCCGCGCCCGCCGCCCGCCTGCCGTGCGGTAAAACATAATACGTACCATTTTTTAAAAACGGTCATATAAAAAACAAAACAAATTTAAAAATTTCCTTATTTGAGCTGCAAAAAGCCAACACTGTTTTCAACTTTATTACAGTATTTTCACTACTGAATGAAAATCAATGCGTATTTTCACATTGCTGTGAGTATTTTGTACTCCCACTTTAGATAATCAATGTGTATTCTGCTAAATTAGGTGTGTAACATACGGCAATGCGCACCTTATCCTGATTTCTGCTCCATCACCCATAATAACTGCCTTGATCTTTTACAAAATAGGTGACAGATAGTATTATATAAATAACAGTTTAGTTGGTACACGGTAGCTTGTCTAGTTTTATGTGAGGCCGCTTTGGTCACGATTTCAAAAGAGGGCCGTATTGACTGGGGGCGAAACGAATATATAACCCTAAATGGAATCTACTACAACGTCAGTCTGTAGAGCAATCCCCGATCACTACATGTTCACAAACAACTGATGTTATCATAATGTATGTCGATGTCACATTGTATTTACCTTTTTATTTTCAATTATAACGTTTTGACATTTGCGTTTTTGTTTTTGTTAGATAATTGGCCGGACTTGATTTTGAAACGCAACAATTCTTGGGGATGGTTTATACTGCACTCTGGCGGTCGCGAAATACTGAGACTGGGTCTGTAGCTTCATGAAATGATGAATATATTCAAAGGGTCAGCGGTCGCCATTCCATCAATGAAACGAGCTTCATGTTTCTAACAAGCATATGATTTATAATCAGTAGCTGATTTCATCAACATTGCAAAGTATACTTTACTAGCAAAGTATACTTTGAGGGAGTAATCATTTAATTTTCCTGAAATGCATTATTTCATATAAAACTAGCAACTGCATATATTTGATGATTAAACGTATGCATAATTATTATACTGAATTTATTACATTATCACAGCCAAAATGGCTGTGATAATGTAATAAATTCAGTATAATAAAAATTAATAAATTTATCATAAAATTGAACATTTCTCCCTCAAAGTATACTTTGCTACTAAAGTATACTTTGCAATTTTGATGAAATCGGCTACTGGTACAGGAGTGTGCTATTTCACATCTGGATCTGCACTAGCTGGTCACAAATCCCATAAGCCCCATTTCTCCAGTCACAGTCACAAATATTCATGTTGAATAATGCAGTGTGTTGTCTGATACAGAAATCGATGGAATTTGTGTACATACATATACTATTATTATAAAAACACACAATGTCGCCAAGGATGTCAACATTAGTGAGGTTCTGCTGATTTTTTATTTATTTTTATTTAAATAGAAAATCATCCTTCCCATTTAGCCATTTTAAAAGTGGATTATCTCCCTTGGCTTTTTAGTATAAGGAAATTACGGTAAAATTCCTTTGTTTCATATACAAATATTTCTAGTTTGCGTCAAAACATTAAAATGGGCCCTGGTATGAGCAAATTAATGGCAGATATCATATAAGTACAGTACTAGTCCAAACATCGTTATTATGATGTATATAGCTTCATGCATGTATTAACAAATATAGTAATAACATGAATATTTGGGTAAGATTTGGGTAGATTTGGGTTCGATACCCATTCCAGCCGTGTATGTACATACACGTGTTGTATATCAGTACCGGGAACCTCGATTGTATACAATTTGTATGTGTACATGTACTGAAATATGAAATAGAATACCGGTCAAAATCTTCAGCTAGTTGAAGGAGGCCTGTATACGGCAGAAACAGAAACTGAAACAGTAAACAATTTAGACGACCAGCAGAGGGCAGGCAATTCATTATAATCGTCAATCAGGACTCCCAAAAATGCCCATGGCAAGCACATTTGGCTCTGAAAACATTGAATAAAGCTGGAAATGTCTATTCACAGCCGTTACATTTCAATATAATAATTTCACTGAAACCACAAAACGAAATATAGAAGCAATGTACAATATAGACCCATGAAATCTGGAAATAAGACCATGCAGCCATCAAAATACAGTGGAGTCGCACTAAAGCAGACTCGGATACTGTTCTTTTTTATGTCGTTATTTTATTAAATTCGATGATAGTGCACGTTCATGGTCACAAATCAGATCGCTACACACAGCATACAATGTTTTAATAGTATGTACAGTGGAAGATCTCTAAACCGGACACTCTGGAGAACTACCAGGATATACCGTTTAGAGAAGTTTCATACAGTATATATTTAAACAATCAGTGATATAATCACGGAACATGAACTCATACAAAATATTTATTGCGCGGCTTTGTTGCTGTTTGTTGCTGTTGTTCGTATGTATGTATGTGTCGCAGACTGTACTAGATTCTGACAACCCATAACACATACATACCGCCTCCTAATATCGGCATTTAATAAATCAACTGTAAAAAAGGTGAATATATTTTTTTAGAATACATGTAGAAAGTGCACTAACTGTCAAAATGATAGCAGAATGAAACTCAAAGTAAATGCACACGTAGTGTTACCAATTAAATTAACAGGCACCTGCATGAGTCATATGAATACTGCTTATGACCCAGCAGGCACGTTGTTCACATTTAATACCGCATAACATGTTACAGTTTCGCTCAGCGATAACCACGATAGGGACAGTCATTGAAACGATTTACTACAGTCGCCGCATTGCTCTTCACTGATCCAAGATAATCGCCGAACACAACCGCCAGCAAAAACATAAATAGTTTCCATTTGATATGTGACTGGAGAAATGGGGCTTATGGGATTTGTCACCTATGTAGATCCTGATCACATTGTGCATTCATGTAGCTTATAATTGCTTGTTAGAAGTATGGCGAGTGTTGCATTAATTGAATAGCGAAGAGTGCAGATCCTGATCAGACTGTGCATTCATGTAGCCGGATATAACGACCTACTGTCTGTTTCACGAAACCTGGCCAAATCTCACGGTCATATAAAGAATTCAAAAGCAATTTGTTTTGGATAATATTAAATTTTAGCAAAACTAAACATTGAGCTTTCTTTTTATTTCATAAAAGTTAGTCAAATATTGATTTTATTACGAAAAATTGATTTGTCTATGGGAATTTAACATGGGGGAAAAGGAAGTGTAGGAGCTGGGGGAGGAGCCAAAAAACGAAAAAAAAAGGAAATTGACTCCGAAATGTCGCTAGATAGCTTGGAAATGATCTAACTAAGAAAACAACACAGAGTGAAGATGTCTATGGGGATTTAACAGGAGGAAATTTGTTTTTCGTAATCAAATTAATTTTGGACCAAATTTCACAAAATAAAAAGAAGGCTCATTCTTAAATTTTGATAAAATATTTTATTAACGAAAAAATATTGTTTTTGCATTGTTTATATAGCCGTAAAATTTGGGCAGATTTCGTGAAACAGACAGTAGTTGCTTGTTAGAAGTATGACGAGCGTTGCATTGATTGGATGGCGAACCTGATCATGCAGACTGTGCGGATGCAAATACTGATCTAGATCTACACTGGTCGCAAAACCCATGAGCCCCATTTCTCTAGTCACAGCCACAATTATGAGATTTCTGAAACGAGTCACGTAGAATATATACGTTTTAAATGCAATAACGTTAACGTCAACAAAACATTGCTTTGTCACGCCATTTTGGAGTTTTCATTCTGTTCGTTTGGCATAGCGTACGTGATTTAGCACATACTACGAATAAGTATAATTATATGGTGATGTGGCCAGCCAATCAAATTCACTCTAGGTTTTATTACACGTGTGTCATGTCATTTCTATGGAATGGGTTATAGCACGTCATAACAAGGTTTTCATGTGATAAATTGCACATTGGTTTACTACATTTATTTATTCGTGTCAAGGACCGTACGTGCCAATGTTGTCATAGTCAATAAAACATACACCTCCTAGTATACGTACTGGTGTATCCCCATGTTGAGAGGATAGATCCGGATGAATGCGTTGGTAATATAGCTTGTCAAATAGTATCTGCCATTAAATGCTCTTTCACCAACTGTTTTGGTCACATAATTATGTTATCCCATCTGAATCAATGCCACTTTAAATGACTTAACTTTTTTGCATGGATGCAATTATAAGAATGACTATAGTTAATTGGGGACCATCTTTGATTTATGTAGATATCTCAAAAGGTGGATGGGTGACTGGATAGTTGGATGCATAAAGAGTGTGCGGATAGATGCATAAAAAGGGTACCCCGCTATTTCTAGAAAAGCGAGGGTAACAGGATATAAACTCATCCGTTGTTTAATAATTACCCATACTACAACAGCAGTCTGTCTTCCGGTTTTAGTTAAGAAGCTAAATGCAGACAAACTATTTTGATATTTTTACGATTTAATGGAGTCCTATGATATCATTGCCAACCAGCCTGTTGTAATAGACAACGTGAGTCACAGATTTTATTTACCTTTTCCCTGATAAATAGCACCGCGCTGCTGTCATGTTTCGCTCCCTCCCAAACCAGACACTGTCACTGAGTTGCTGTGCTGATGGAGAAATCAATATCCAAAAATAAGACTGTCACAGCTTTATGATAGCTACAACAATATGACTCACTCTTACTCTGCCCAGATTAGAGACTTTTTAAAACAAAATGTAAAGCTCACCAGATACCCCAAATGGTAATGGTGTTGTTACTGGGACTTCTGTTAAATTATCCACGAGTCGCCAATGGTCCCGACACCATAACCCCACATAATACCATATTAATGGGCTATTCCAGTTTATATAAGTACCCCCCTATGGAAGAGAAAAAAAAAATTGAGGGGGGGGGTATCCAGGGGGGGGGGGGAGAAAAAAAAAATTGAGGTGGGGGGGTATCCGGGAAGAAAAAAATTGAGGGGGGGGGGTGGTATCCGGGAAGAAAAAATATTGAGGGGGGGGGGGGGTATCCGGGAAAGAAAAAATTGGGAAATTGAGGGGGGGGGGGGTATCCGGGAAGAAAAAATTGACGGGGGGGGTATCATAACGATAATATTGAGAGGGGGGGGGTATGGAAGAGAAAAAAATTGAGGGGGGGGGGTATCCCCCATTATGAGACATGTAACCTGTTGATGTGTGATCTTGCACTATTCGATGTCAAATGGACAATCACAAACAATTATGTTACAATTACCATGATTACTGTCATTTCAGCTAATTCTGTGCATCGGCTAATTTGCAATTCACGTCGAATTGAACCTAGCGTAATAAAAAAGCTGATTAATTGCTACGTTATGGCACAATGTTATCATCTTCCGATAGTTTGTTAAAAAGCTATTCAGAATATGGTCAAAATGTGTAAAATCCTTAGACCCTGCTGATGCAATAGCTGTCTTCTATCTATATCTATCTTATAAGTTATTTACCTATCTATCTATCCATATATGATCCAGTATGCTGTTCGCCATTTTTGTTTACACTACCAGATGTGCAGCATTATCAGAAAAAATGTGACGTTGCAAAGTGCAAACACGCAGGCTACATCACACAATTTACGTCATTTACCGACGTCGGAACGTTATGACATTTTACCCGCACAGTCTTCTTTGAACTGGTTTGAATATTCAGGGAATTTGGACTGAATATGGGCATGTTAGTGACATTTAAATTTGTTTGGAAAGCCTTCTAAAGGTGTGCATAATATGCCAATACCATTGTACAGGTTGTATATTTTACATAAGCGATATGACGGAGTAGTCTTCCAAATGTGCATTTGAAGCCTTTGTTTACTTTCTACTTCGTGGAGGGTATGGATTGTGGCCCAGGGGTTAAAACACCTGACTTTAAATCTGGAGGTTGTGGGTTCAAACCTCACCTTAGGCATCAACAATGTAGTACAATGTATTTCCATCCCACTGGTCTGTCAGATTAGACTTTAAAACTGTGGTCCCGTCTCTATATGACCTTAGCTGTTTATGGGACGTTAAACCCATTCACTTTTCTACTTCGTGGAGAGTGACCTAAGAATTTTGCTAATACGCACTATTATATTATTAGGTAAGTTTATGGTATTTGTTTTGTCTCATATTGTAGAATTGTCTCTCAATAAAACTAATTTCAGGACTGAATATATATTTTGATTGTAAATATTGAGTTCTGAAGTTGGGATTTACCCCCCTCGGACAGGTGGATACGGGACACGACCCTGTTGACCCGTCTGCGTGTAGACTCCCTGAGGCTTGTACCTCTATGTCAGAAAAGCGGACGTTAAACCCTATTCACTCACTCACTCTCAATAAAAAATATACCGCAGTATGAACATCAACACCCTGCAGGATTTTTCTATATTTTAGTGCACACACAGTGTAAATGCTATTACGCACATTTTTACCAATGTGCGGCACATTTTTACCATTGACCATGGTGTAGCGATATAGTGCAACCTGTTATCTATTAAGCGGGAAACGTGCAGCTAAGTATTTTTATGCCACTAGACTGTCGGTCCCGTCTCTATATGACCTTAGCTGTTTCTGAGACATTAAACCTATTCACTTTCACACCAAAAATGGGTAAAATAAAATCACATATACACAGTTTAATGTTGTACAGTGAAGCCCCAGGGTATCCGGTTTCGAGAGGTTCTACTGTCAGGGATTCCGCTGGCGATCGCCACTTTCGCAATTGGCGATAAAAATAAACAATTGGCGATAAAAAATTACAATTTTAGAAAAAAAGTGGCGATTTTTTTTTTCCCAGCGGAATCCCTGTACTGAACATGTAATTCAGTTGCTGAATGCCAATGTCAAACAACTGGTGTTTTCCGGGAGTCTGGTTTTGACAGGTTCTACCGTACATTGTAATTGTGGCTTTGTGTGAATAAAGGTATTGTATTGTATTTTTCTTGCAGGGGTCTGGAATTATAAAGGCGGGGTTTGCGGGAGCCCAGGTGCCCAAATACCACTTTCCAAACTTGTAAGTACATGTGTAGCAGAGCTGCCAACTGTTCTGATTGTTCCGGAAAATATGTTAGAAATACGGAAGTATGGACAACAATTAAAAAGTACGATTTTTAAGAAAATCAGCACTGGAATATCGGGAAATAATAATTTTGTTTCCAAATTCTTCAAATAAGTCCTATTTTTTTATTTATTCATGGAATAGGAATAGGAATAGTAGTTTCAAGCGCTCAGCGATATTGATTTCTTCATCGCGTAAATTTTTAAAATGTCTACTCCAAAGCGCACAGCCGACCAATCTGGGTCTTTTTTATCGAAAGAAGTAGAACACAGACGTTCATCACTGATTACAGTGAGACATAGCCCCATCTGGTCCTGTCGAAGCGCGGTGATGAATTTGCATCTTGCAAGCAGTTTAATTGTGATTTTTCCATTGGTCATGGTGGCCGAGACAAGGCTTAAAAAATTGACTTTGTGCATATAGTGAGTACTGATTTGTGTTCCGAATAACATGTGTGGTGTTCCTGAAAATAGCCCCTTTTTCTCTCCATGTTCCTCATATGACCAACATGGGCATGGGATTGGCAGCTCTGGTGTAGCTGTCCAAATGATTATTATAGGAATGAATGGCCTTTTTGTGGAATTTATCGGGGTATTAACTTGGAAAAGTTGCGGGAATACTAGACGAAGCGATAAAAAATTAAAATTTTCTGAAAAAAAAAAAAAAAAATTATTTTTTTTTTCTCGAAAATTGTTATTTTTTAAGGCCTCGTCCAGTATTCCTGCGACTTTTCCAAGTTTATATCCCCGATAAATTCAACAAAAAGGCCATTCATTCCTTATAATTCCAGCATTTTAAATCAATTCATCAAGTTAATGTGTTTATTTTCCGTTTTCTTAAGAATTATTTTAACTGCGCCTCACGGTTACGGAAAGTAGTTTGGCGTGGGAATTTACTGGGATATAAATTTTGGACAGAGCCTTGGTACGGGCCAATCAAATGTTAGGGAATTGTGTAAATATTGTTGTGCTGGAATTATCAGTGTTTAGCTAATTTCATGTTGAAGATACATGTTACAAATATCCAACTGATGTAACAAGTAATGGTAATAGCAAGTAACGTCTGTATCGAGTATGTTATATAGTCTGAAATTATTAATTAGACTTAATACTGAACCATATTAATTCATAAATGAACGTGTACTCCCTACTTCAATCAAAATTGATTCTAAGGTATCGGGAGAATCAAGTGCAGTACACGAGTATAAAATACATTATTATTTCAAGGTTCTGATGAAAGTGTGTTACCTTGTTATAACGAGATTCAACTGTAACTCAATTTAGTGTTATCCTCATATTGTGATAATAAATAAACTATGATTTCATTAATGTGCATTTTTGTCACGCCTGCTTGCGGACAGCGCGATATAGTCGGCAGATTGGTGTATGTATGTACGTGTGTCCGGGTTAAAGTCTTTGGTTTAAAAGTTTTGCGTTATACTATCAATGCCTAGACGGGCGTGACATGCAGGCCACGGCCATCTAGTTTATGTCATATGTCCAAGATTTCCACCTGTGATTTATACCTGTTTGTTGTTACATAAGTAAACTGTTTTGCAGTATTGGTCGGCCCAAACATGTGCGGGTCATGGCAGGGGCCCTGGAGGGGGACATATTTCTTGGACCCGAGGCTGAGGTAAGCTCTCTATGTCAGCCGATAGTACTAATAGAAACATGATAAGTTTTGTATCTGAAGAATATTATACACCCAGATTTTAAATTCAGTGCGTATTTACTTTTACAAATGTATTATTGATTTTCCTCCATTTTAAATAGGGAACAAATGATAAAAACAAAATAAAACACATTTAAAATTCACTTACATATATTTGAGCTGCAAAAAGACCGTTTATCTGGTCTGCAAGATATTTTGAATGTTTATTGATATCGTCATGGGAAGAACCCTATTGAATCTGGGCGTCGTTCCCTCAGGGTCAATGCTGCTAAAGAATGACTTGAATGTACCTGTGAAGTAACGCGAAGGTCGAATAGACATTAGTCGAGTTATCGTACAGAAAGATGCAAATCTGTCTTTAGTAAACTCGACTAATGTCTTTTAGTTTTTGTACAGAAAAATGCACATTAAAAATCTATCTGTAGTAAAGATATATTTTTAATGTGCATCTTTCCATACAATAACTCGACTAATGTCTATTCGACCGTTGTGGTACATTCATATTGACCATGGGAAGATCCTTATTGAATGTGTGCTTTGTCTCCTCAAGGTTACGACCTAATTTTTTTCCGTTTTTTTGTGCGATAATTTGACTACTGTCTGTCCGACCTTCAGTTGAATCCGGTTATACCCATTATACAAGTAGTATGATTAGTGTTAATCCTATTACTTTTTAAGGAGTGGGGCTAAGTGACTCTGGTGTGGTGAGGACCTGGTACCAGATCAGATTATTCTAATTTCAATTATTTCAGGGCTGAATACATGTATATATTTTAAATGTAAATATTCAGTTCTGATTTTAAGATATTCTCTACATCTGTAAGCAATAAAAAACTCTACTCTGCAAACTCGGGCCATGTTGTCATAGCGAGTAATATATTCCAGGAGCACAGAGGCCTACTATCAATCCGATATCCCATGGAACACGGCATTGTGAATGATTGGAACGATATGGAGCGGATATGGCAATATATTTACTCAAAAGACCAATTACAGACATTCTCTGAAGAGGTGAGCCTGTACAAAGCTGACAAATTGAAGGTTAACCCTTTCAACCCTAAATAATTGGAATGGACTGGGATATGTAAATTTACTACCGATCCAATTGTCACAAAGTAATTTTCAGACTATAAATCCATTTATAAAAAGGGGTCGTTTTTCATTTTCTGAACAGAATGAAAATTACTTACACAAATGAAGAGACAGCTTAACCCTACAGACCATAATGCAAATGTTTGCCAACACTGTAGATCCAGATGAGCCGGCTTGTAAAACAAGCCGTCTCATCAGGATCTGCAGTGTTTGCCAGTGTTTTTCAGGCCTTTAAACTGTGTTCCCATCTTTATATGGCCTTAGCTGATGCTGGGACGAGGTAAACCCATTTACTTTCACTTTCTATTTATTCCAGCATCCTGTGTTGTTAACAGAAGCTCCGTTGAATCCGAGGAGAAATCGAGAAAAGGCCGCAGAAATATTTTTTGAAACTTTTAACGTACCAGCATTGTTCATGTCCATGCAAGCCGTATTGAGTTTGTAAGTATTCCGCTGATGGAGTGAACCCTTACAAAGCTGAAATAAAGTTTGTCGTCTGCCTTTTATCCCCTCGCCAGTAAAGAGGGGATATAGCGTTAGTCCGCGTGCGTGCGTGCGTTAGTAACACCTTTCATTTTTCAATAACTGCTTAACCAATTTTGATAATATTTGGCCACAATGTGTGTCTAGGGGTGGTGCTTTGTTTTCCATATGACCCACGTCCGACCGCCGAAGGTCAAGGTCACTGAGGATTTATTCCTCACACAATCGATTCTTCCTCCATCCAATCCGTCCATACATCCGCCACTCAAACAATCCATTCCTCGCAGTCTATTCTTCCTCCATCCTGTCCCTACATGTATTTAACCTTAGCTGTTGCTAGGACGTTAAACCAGGGGGCCGTTTCACTAAACTTTATACGACTAAAATGTTCGTAAGTGCAAAATTATGATAGTCTGTAAATTGCACATTAACAATGTTTTCTTGTAAACAAATATTGGATTTACATTTATTGAGCATAGGCTGCATATGCAGCCTATGCTCAATAAATGTAAATCCATCAATTGAAATTTCCAGACGATCCTAAATTTGCACTGACGGACATTTTAGTCGTACGAAGTTTAGTGAAACGGTCCCCTGTTCATTTTTCATCCACCAATCAGTCGATCTATTGCTGTCTTGGTCTATTCTTCCTCCATCCATCCACCAATCAGTCGATCAATCTATCCCTGTCACAGGTATGCGACGGGCAGGACGACGGGGGTGGTACTGGACGTTGGTGACGGTGTGGCACACGCCGTGCCCATCTACGAGGGATTTGCCATGCCACACAGCGTCATGCGCGTTGATATCGCGGGCCGGGACGTCACGCGGTACCTCAAACTTCTGCTGCGGAAGGAGGGATATGACTTTCACACGTCCGCCGAGTTGGAAATAGTTAGAATAATAAAAGAGGTAATACATAGAGGATGCCAGTCTTTGTCTCTTGATATAAAGTTTACCAGCCGAACCTGAGAAGGGTCAATTTCATGCAACTACCTATACATAGAAAATGCTTTCAACTGTCATTTGATATCAAGTTTTATCAGGCAAGGCTAGGAAACATATTAATTTGGAGGTTTGCCGATGAATTTCTACTGTTTCTGAGCTGTGCCTGAAGAGGGTCAATTTCACACAACTACATGGAGAATACCAGGCTAGTGTTGTTTGATATATTAAGTTTATCAGGCATGGCTAGGAAACGCGTAGGAATTCCGAGGCTTGCCAACGAAATCCTATCATTTCTGTGCCGAGGCTGAGAAGGGTCGATTTCATGCAACTACGTAGAGAATGCCAGGCTAGTGTCGTTTGATATCAAGTTTATCAGGCAAGGCTAGGAAACGCGTAGGAATTCTAAGGCTTGCCGAGGAAATCCTATCGTTTCCGAGCTGAGCCTGAGTAGGGTCGATTTCATGAAACTACATAACCATTATATAGAGAATGCGAGTCTAATGTCGATTGATATTAAGTATCAGGCAAGGCTAGGAAACGCGTACAAATTCCTCGGCTACCGTTTCCAAGTCGAGTCTGATAAACTTGATATCAGACACTAGCCTGATATTCTGTTTATTGGGTGATGTTTTATTTTAGACGATGGGTAAATATAACATGGTTTTCGTTGGAAAGAATGCGGCGTTACACTGACGTTATTCAGAAACGTACAGAGCTCTTATTTCGCAGAATATGCAGTTTATTAAAAATTGCAGTACAAAATACACACACCATTGTGAAAATACACATTGATTTTCAAATTGTGTCGTGAAAATACTGCAATAAAGTTGTTTTGCAGCTCAAATAAGTGAATTTTTAAATCCGTTTTATTTATTTTTATCATTTATTCCCTGTTTAATAAGGAAGAAAATCAATAATACATTTGTAAAAGTAAAATGTGCATTGAATTTGAAATCTGGGGGTATAGTACTCTTTAGATACAAAACTTATCTGGAGCTGTGAACGTAATGTGACACTGTTCGACCAAGCGAATGTCAGAGAAAGTAGTCGTATTGTGAGGGGCTCGTCAAAGAAGTGTGTCCAAGAAGATTGGTTCAAGAAAACGTGTCATTGTAATTGTTATTGATATCTGGCTGTGACTGGAGAAATGTTGCTTTTGGGTTTTGCGACCGGCGTAGATCCAGTCTGATCAGTATTGCTCACCATTCCATCAATGCAACACCCGCCATGCTTCTAACAAGCAATATAGGTTGCTATCAGGCTATAGGAGTGTTATTTGATCAGGAGCTAATTCCAGTCACAGCCACATATGAGACACGCCATTTTGTTGTACCTTTGGACATCTGCGTAAATTCATTAAATATTTTTACAAAATTTATAAAAAAAATTGTAAATAAAGTCAAAAGTTGAAAAAATTAAAAGTTGACAGATAAAATTTTTTGCAATGTTCTCTGAAAGTTTTGTTAATTTTTGACGCCGTTCACATAAATATTGTAAATGTATTTCATGAAATTACGCAGATGTCCGAAGATACAAAATCACATGGCATGTCTCATATAGCGAAAATACAGCGAGTTGTGTAAACTACGGTTGCTCTATTTCATGTTATTCTCTGTGAACTTGTTGAAATCTTAGAAACAATAGGAGAGTGGTGTAAACTGCGGTTGCTCTAATTCATCTCTGTGAACTACTTGTTGAAATGTTAGAAACAATGTCCAGCGCTCCAGATAAGGAATTAGTAATTGAGTATTGTTACTCCATAATTTCTGAAGCAATTGGGTATTTCAAAATTTTAATTGGGTAAAATAAAATCACACTAATGTTTACACATCAACAGACCGCAATTATTGAATAGTTTGTTTCGAAATGAAAACATGTCTTGGCATTTCATTAGAATTGTCTCCTTGGAGACAATTCTAATGAAATACCAAGATGTGTTTTCATGGAAAGAAAAATAAGAAAAATATGCTATATTTGTGGTCTGTTTATTGTTTTCTGCAGCATGATATAGGTACCACAATTGTTCTCATTGCTTTTTGATACTCGATACTTCGGATTTCAATTGGGTTTTTGGCCATTTTAATTGGGTATTTACGCAAATACGCAGCTTATCTGGAGCGCTGCAATGTCTGTTGTGTACGTTTCAGAAAGCTTGTTACTTATCAATAAATCCATTGAAAGAAGAAAGTATGGAAACAGACAAGGCCCAGTACACATTACCGGATGGCAATTGTATAGAGGTATGTATGACCATGTGACCTTCGGACCTTGTCTTCTCATGTGTTGCTGTAGCTGGAGAAATGAGGCTTACGGCCTTAGCGACCAGCATAGTCGCAGATCAGTGTGCGTGGATGCGCAGTCTGATCTGTGTCTATGCTGTTCGCCATTCAGTCAATCTTGATTTTTACATCACTGAATAAGCATTTTTGATCTGACAGTCTAAAGTCTGTACTTCAAGAATATTAGGCTAGTGTTTTTATGCCCCCTATCCGATAGCAAGGGGGGCATATTGCGTTGCTCTTAAGGTTTCCGTACGTCCGCCTGTACTTCCGTACGTCCGTCCGTATGTCCGTCTGTGTACATTTACGTCAAAAAAAGTTTGTAAGAGTTTCTCCAACATGTAATATCTTCAATATTACGCAAAGAATTGCTTCAATATTTAGACACTTGATTCACCTGAACATTTGTCGGACACTCGCGCCGCCATTAACACGACCTTCACCTTTGGCACCTTCGAAATGTCGCTAAAAGACTTAGCCATTTTGTTACGTCAAAAAGTTTGTAAGAGTTTCTCCAGTTACAGTCCAGTATACCATGTGAGCATATCCATGTTGTACAAACATATTTTCTACTGTCTGTTTCACGAAACTTGCCCAAATTCTACGGCCATATAAACAATGTAAAAATAATATTTTTTTGATAATATTAAATTTTATCAAAATTTAAGAATGAGCCTTCTTTTTATTTCGTGAAATTTGGTCAAATATTGATTTTATTATGAAAAATTGATTTGTCTATTGGAATTTAACATTGAAGGAAGCGAGGTGGAGGAGCTGGGGGAGGGGCCAAAAAACTATTTTTTTTGGAAATTGACTTTGAAACCTGGCTAGATAGCTTGGAAATTATCTAACTAAGAAAACAAAAGTTAAATTTTGAAAATCAATCCAGTACATGTATTTCTGAAATTCAAAAAATTGGTTTTATTGTGAAAAAACAATTTCCGCATGTTAAATCCCCATAGACATCTTCACTGTGTGTGAAGATGTCTATGGGGATTTAACATGGGGAAATTGTTTTTTCGCAATAAAACCAATATTTGACAAAATTTCACGAAATAAAAAGAAGGCTCATTCTTATATTTTAATATTATCGAGATTTTGTTTTTGTTTTTTTTGCACTGTTTAGATGGCCGTAAAATTTGGGCAGGTTTCGTGAAACAGACAGTAGTTTTATTTGTTGATCTAGTTTATCAGGCAATACTAGAATTCCCAAGATTTCCAGCCGGGCCAAATCAACTTGATACCAAAAGACTGTGCCACAACTGGGGCCCGTTTCACTAAACTTTGTACGAATAAAATGCCCGTAAGTGCAAAATTATGATAGTCTGTAAATTTCACATTAACAATCTTTTCTTGTAGAGAATTATTGGATTTACATTTATTGAGCATAGGCTGCATATGCATATACAGCCTATGCTCAATACATGTAAATCCATCAATTGAAATTTACAGACGATCTTAAATTTGCACTTACGAACATTTTAGTCGTACAAAGTTTAGTGAAACGGCCCACAGGTTTCAGTTCTCTCCTTATACAGGTGCATTCGTGTCTGTATATGACCTTGCTGGACATCAAAACCCACTCACTTGATCAATCTAATGACAGTAGCTGTTGCTGGGACGTTAAATTCTTTCACATTTGTTTTATGCACCGCCAGATCGGACCTGCGAGATACCGAGCCCCAGAATTGTTGTTCCGGCCAGATCTGATTGGTGACGAATGCGAAGGAATCCACGAAGTTCTAGAATATTCTATACGCAAATCTGACATGGATTTACGGCGGACATTATTCGCTAATATTGTGTTGTCGGGGGGTTCTACGCTGTTTAAAGGTAGGCTGTTTGACATCATTTTCTAACATTAAAGGTACATGCCCACTCAGTAGGCACAAACTGTTCTTTATATCAGAGACATCATCTGAGACATTTTGGTGCAAAATAAACATTCATTCACCATTACCCCACGTATTGATTGGCATTATTATACATTTTACACACTGGTATCAGGGGCGATAACCGTGTTTCCTTAAAATGTTAACGGTGATTACTATTTATTCTCTGTATGTGACAGTTGAATCTGGGTATACCCCTTATGTGAGTATTACGATTTTCGTAATCCTATTTTATGGGGAGGGACTAAGTGACTTTGGTGTTGTATGGACCTGGCACCAGGTCAGGTTATTCTAATTTCAGGGCTGAATATATTTTTATGCCACGTGGTTTCGAAGAAACGGGTGGCATATAGTGTTTGGACCGTCCGTCTGTCTGTCTTGCCGTCCGTCCGTCTGTCCGTCTGTCTGTCCGTCTGTCCGTCCGTCACACTTTTCGGTTAACCAATTTGTCACAGTTTCTCAAATATGCTGCAGGTGGCATCCGCGTTCGACAGACGCATTTCTTGTTTATCAATGTAAATATTCCATTCTGATTTTGGGATTCCCCGCCCCCCAATGCAGCAGGTTAAAACTGAATAGAAGCCGTTTGCCCGGCCTTACTGGACCTTAGCTGATGATAGGCCATTAAACACCAATAAACAAACAATCAAATGCCATTTGTCGCAATGGGAGAACATTTCTGACAGTGTTTTGTTGATGTTGCAGGTTTTGGTGATAGATTATTAAGTGAAGTAAAGAAGTTAGCGCCAAAGGATATAAAGATTAGAGTAAGTAATTATGCTATTATACCCCTGGCGTGTATGCCGAGTTTTTAGTTTTCGCCCGTTCGTCCGTAACGTGGGTGGTTGGTCGGGCGAACGCGACGGTGTAAATTAACAGTAGGGGTTCTTCTTTATAGGAATCACGATTTGCCTGGTTGGCCTTCAGCCTCAGGTACGTTTTTATCTTTGGTTCGTTGTTACCTGGGAGGTGAATTGGGTTATTGCCCATTATAAAAGTAGTAAGATTATTACTGATCCTACTGCTTTTTGGAGGGGGCCAAGTGATTCTGATGTGTTTGAGTACTTGGCATCAGATCAGGATTATTCTGATTTCAGCCCTGCTGAATACGTAGATTTTTTATTGTAAATATTCAGTTCTGATTTTGGGATCCCCCCCGCCATTTGCACAGGTAATAATATGGGATTTAGTACTGAACCCATTGATCCGGCCTTAAATGACCTTAGCTGTTGATAGGCCGTTAAACCCCAACAAACAAACAAAACTGTCTGCAACACGAAAACATAACATTTCGAAATTTGTGTTTAATTTTTAGCTCACCTGAGCGAAGCTCATGTGAGCTATTGTTACCGCAATGTGTCCGTCCGTCCGTCGTTCGTCCGTCGTCCGTGAACATTTTCAAACGTCTTCTTCTCGGTAACCATTGGGCCTATAGTCACCAAACTTCATGGTCATGGTCCTTAGGTAGGGGGACTAGAAAATTGTTAAAATGACGTCGTTACGTAATCCAAGATGGCCGCCGTCTAAAAATAGCACAAGTTCTTCAAAAATCTTCTTCTCAAGAACCGCCAGCCGGATCTCGACAAAACTTGGTAGGAATGATCGATGTACAATGCTCTTTCAAAGTTGTTAAAACTGAATATGGTCATGTCATATATCAAATTGAAGGTATCAATGAGGCGATCACTCTGGTGCATTTTTTGTCGAAATCGGATGGTTATGTCATCCAAGATGGCCGCCAAAAGGCCAAAAGGTCGTTCTTTTATTAGAGATTTCAAAATTCTTCTTCACATGAACCGCTTAGCCCATGGTTGCCAAACTTAAAAGTTATGGTCCATGGGTGAAGCCTTTTCAGATTTGTTAAAATGGAGGTCATCGCTAATCCAAGATGGCCGCCATCTAAAAATAGCATAAATTCTTAAAAAATCTTCTTCTCATAAACCGCCAGCCGGATTACGACGAAACTTGGTAGGAATGATCGATGTACAATGCTCTTTCAAAGGTGTTAAAATGGTGACCCCTGGGTCAAAAATGGGCGTGGCCCGTGGGGTCAAATTGGGGTCAAATTTTATTTTTGACCGAATGTGGTCATGTTATATATCAAATCGAAGGTATCAATGAGGCGATCACTCTGGTACATTTTTTGTCGAAATCGGATTGTTATGTCATCCAAGATGGCCGCCGAAATGTCAAAAGGTCGTTCTTTTATTAGATTTCAAAATTCTTCTTCACATGAACCGCTTGGCCCATGGTAGCCAAACTTAACAGTTATGGTCCATGGGTGAAGCCTTTTCAGATTTGTTAAAATGGAGGTCATTGCTCATCCAAGATGGCCGCCGTCTAAAAATAGCATAAATTCTTAAAAAATATTTTTCTCATGAACCGCTGGCCGGATTTCGACTAAACTTGGTAGGAATGATCGATTTATTTACAATGCTCGATTTACAATGCTCTTTCAAAGTTGTGAAAATGGTGACCCCGGGGTCAAAAATGGGCGTGGCCCGTGGGGTCAAATTAGGGTCAAATTTTATTTTTGACCGAATATGGTCATGTCATATATCAAATTGAAGGTATCGATGAGGCGATTGCTCTGGTGCAATATTTGTCGAATCGGATGATTATGTCATCCATGATGGCCACCAAAAGGTCCATTTATTCAAGATTTTGAACTTCTTTTTCTCAGGAACCACATGGCCGATGCTGGCCAAACTTCATAGGAAGTTAAGATCCTTGGGTGAAGCATTTTCAGATTTGGTAAAATGAGAGTCATCGCTTAATCCAAGATGACCGCCATCTAAAAATAGCACAATTTGTTTAAAACACATTAACTGACTGTCACATTCTCCTCTGGTGTTCATGGAGTCAGGTGAGCGAATTAGGGCCATCATGGCCCTCTTGTTTGTTTGTCTGTCCAGGCGGTGGCCGGGGGTATCAGTGAGCCCCTGATTCTAGTTTTTTTAATAACAAGCAGAGCTCCAGTTAAGGTGCGTAATTTGGAGGTAATTTCTTATTTCTTCATCAAAAATGGCAAGTTGGGAGTGCTTTAGAATCGTCTCAACGAGACGATTCTAAAGGACTACCAACTTGCGATTTTTGATGAAGAAATAACAAAATTTCACCCAAAGTTGGTCAAATTACGCACCTTAACTGGAGCGATGCTACGAAGTGTGTCGGGGGCGGGGGCGGGGGTATATAGTTTCCGTCCGTTCGTCCGTCCGTAAGATTTGCGTTAAAGTTTCTGTTTGTCTGTCCTGTACTGATTTCACCAACATTGCAAAGTATACTTTTCTAGCAAAGTATACTTTGAGGGAGTAATCATTTATTTTTCCTGAAATACATTAGTTCATATAGAACTAATGACTGCATGTATTTGATGATTAAACATATGCAGAATTATTATACTGAATTTATTACATTATCACCGCCAAAATGGCTGTGATAATGTAATAAATTCATTATAATAAAAATTATGAAATTTATCCTTAAATTGTAAATTGATCCCTCAAAGTATACTTTTCTAGATAAGTATACTTTGCAATGTTGGTGAAATAGGCTACAGGCGTCGGCCAAGGGTATCCAAATTGTTTCCTTTCAAATATCTTGTTTATGCACCACAGTCTCGGTTTAGCCTTGAGGCGTACAGTGTTTTGACTGTGTGTCCGTCCGTGGGTCCGTTTAACGTGGAATATGACTATAAAAATACAGTCAAACCTTGTGAATAATGGCCAGCCATGGGAAGTGAAAAATCTGGCCTTTGTTTACAGGTGGTCTTTATTCGCAGGGTCATTTATATAGTAATTGTGCACAACAAAAGTGTGGCCTTTACAGCCAGGTGATTGCTATTCGGAGGTGGTCTTTAGCACAGGTTTGACTGTATATACCATTTTAAAGTTTAACCTTTCCTGGATACCACTATGATTTTTGTCTACAATTGCTGAAAAAAAATACCTTACAACATTTTCAACCATCCTATGACAGGATATGTTTGACCATTTAATTGTTTTAAATTTTGCACATTTCAGATATCAGCTCCACAAGAAAGATTATATTCAACATGGATAGGGTGAGTATATTAGCTGTAATTAATTTAATGCTCAATACATTGTATTGTAAACGATAAACAAATGAAGAAACAAAAGTTATGCATTGGCTTCATAAATATTGGTTGAAATGAAATGGATTATTTCAAAATCGTAGGCGATGAAATTATGTATGACTGGAGAAATGGAGCTTACGGGATTTGTGACCAATGTTGCTCCTGATAAAATATCTCGCTCATGTAGCCTGATAACTATCTATATTGCTTGTTAGAAGCATGACGGGTGTTTCATTGATCGAATGACGAACAGTGCAGATTCTGATCAGACTGTGCGGATGCACAGGCTGATCTGGACCTACACTGCTCGCAAAACACATAAGCCCCATTTCGCCAGTCTCAGCCACATATATGATTGCATATATGTTAACAGAAAATTTCAACATGAATGTTTTTGTTTCCATTTTCAGGGGATCAATTTTAGCGTCGTTAGATACGTTTAAGAAAATGTGGGTGTCGAAGCGAGAATATAATGAAGAGGGCGTGAAGGCTGTGCACAGAAAAACCTTCTAGCCTCGGACAATCTGATCTTATTTACCACTTATGTTCAAGGATGGATCTTTTACCAACTATGGCATACCTCGGTGTCACTCACGGCCAACTGCAGTTTTTGTCTAGTCAATCTGCGCTCGAGACCGGGTCTGAATATGACCTTAAAGGTACATTCCCACTCAGTAGGCACAAAATGTTCTTTATAGGAATTAAATAAGTGTATAATTGTGTCACTATTCCACCAGTTCTAAAAATTACGAGTGCCCGCTATACAGATATAATCATTTAGTAATATTTATTTTATTGATAGTGACTTGCGGTGGTATCGGGCTATTTTCACATGCAAATGAGGCATGTTCTTTTTTTTATTATTTATACTAAATTAAATGCGTCGCTTGAAAAAATAATATTTTCGACAGATAATAAAGTATGATCATTGCACATCCAAAAAATAAATACAGAGAATAAATAGTAATGTTCGTTGTTCGTTAACATTTTAAGGAAACACTGTTATCACCCCTGATATCAGTGTGGAAATTTACGTTTGATGTAAAATGTATAATCCATATTTGGGGTAATGGTGAATGAATGCTTACTTTGCCAGAAAATGTCTCTGATATAAAGAACATTGTGTGCCTACTGAGTGGGCATGTACCTTTAATATTGAACAGACGTAAAACCCCAACTAATCAATCTGTGAGTTCGAGATATTTGAGGCAGAGCTTTTGTAATGTGACTCTTACTTGTGAACTGGGTGTTGTGTCCTTTGCGATTAATCTAGACTTGGATAAGCCTACGTATCTTCACAGTCTGATATGGTCTGCACTGTTCGTCATTCAGTCAAAACAAACATGTGTCGTGCTTGTAGCATGAACACTATTCAGAGTGAAGTGTTAAATTTACTCAATCACAATTGATGGAATAACAGCTCCCAATTCCTTATCTGGAGCCCTGCTGTTGTGTTTCACTTGGACATTTCAAACTGAAACAAGATATGCAGTTTTTGTCTTGCCCACGTTAATAGTAGAAAGTGAGACTAAGAGTATCCAGCATATGTACTGGTGTGGGACTAAGAGTATTCCATATATACTCCGGTGTGTGACAAGGATATTCCACCCGAGTGGTCAGAATATGTTGTCAGAAACGAGGCTTTGCCGAGTTTCTGACGACATATTCTGACCACGAGGGTGGAATATCCTTAGTCACACACCGGAGTATATCTGGAATACTTTTTCTCGCATACCTAGTAAGTCCAGAATCATGTTTAGCCATAATACGCCATCAACGAACCACCATAGTATAATACTAACCTTTTTTTCTTTATATGCTATCTCCAATACAACCACTCAATCGCATTACCCGTATCAAGAAATGGGTGTAAACAAAGTTTACACCAACAAATTAGAGTCTCCTACATTGGATCGAAACATTTAACACATAACGGCCCACTAAAAATACGGGTCTGAAGACGCCCATGACATCATGTGTAAACCCAATTACTACATACACAAAATAAATAGGACGTAGTATGAGACAAACTCATATAAATATTGAAAATAGACCATATATCCTCCATTCAAATTTGTACAATAATGTTTACAGAATCATTTTATGTTTTTATTTTGAGTATTTATTGCAATTCCGAGACGCTGTCTTCAATTACGCAAATATCAGTCCGCCGAAAGTTTCACTCCGACGGACATTTGTCATTTCAACACATTGCCGTTTTCAAGAAATTCTTGCTCACTGGATTATTAAACAAATATTCCAATCACTATCAACTGTCACTATACATATGTTTGGGGAAGAATCAACAACATACGAGGTAAATAGTTTGCTGTCAATTACATGTGTTTTTTTAATAATAATGTTCGGCCAACTGATTTACAGACGCCCCTTACACAACTCGTCCCTCAAATTTATGCAAATTTGATAAAACTGGATAAAACCTGAAATAAATAATAGCCTACATAACAAATCCAGAGCGACGTTGTTGACATTGTTGTCTACTGACAGTACTGTGTAGAGAGCGTGTGTTTGTAAACAATGCAGACGACGTTTGGAAGCCAATACACAAAAAGTAGTTCCGGCAGTGTGTGACATGTCGGCCGTGTGAGATAGCCGTGTGAGACAGAAAAATCCCACATGGGCGTGGCTTCGGAAATAACATTGAAATGGACTCTGGGTATGCGAGAAAAGGATATTTCATCCGTGTGTCAGAATATGTCGTCAGAAACGAGGCGGCTTTGCCTCGTGTCTGACGAAATATTCTGATCACGAGGGTGGAATATCCCACACCCGTGCATATGCTGGATACTTTTTGTCGCCCCTATATCGAACATATTTGCGAATCTCGAAATAATTATCTGACCCAGAATACGACTCTACTTTTTACCCGCTGAAGTTATGCGACTTTTGATACGTCCAATGTGTTCTACATGTCAACAAATGGGTTAAAACAAAGTTTTCATCTACGAATTGGACACTAATACTATTTCCGTGGTTAGTTCACAAAGTATTATCAAATTAATGTTCGATATCATCACCTTACAGCCCTGGCAACGCCAACATGTACGTCATCAATATTAAAACGACGCTTTGACGTGATAATAAACACGTCAACGATGTTAATTATTGTATGGGGTAATTGTAAGACACATTCGCCATAATGTTGCCCTATTAGAAAATGTACTGTTGCGAGGGGTGAGACAAGGAAATCTCAAATGGGCATGACTATACAGATTTATCCCGTCAACACAGTGCGTATGTGCCGTGAAACACGGTGCCGTGAAACATTTTTGATATCCAGTCAATACTATTTTTGAATTTTACAGCCATTTGTAGATGTTGACGGGATAAATAGAATAGTAGGTTAGTGCCATGAATGGGAAAAAATATCTGGCGCGGCACGGAAACGGGATGTGCTCGGCATAGCCTCGCCCATCCCGTTTCCTGAGCCTTGCCAGATATTTTTTCCCATTCACGGCACTAACCTACTATTCTCTATCTATTTTCCTTATTTCTGAACCAAAGTATATGTTGTGACCACTCATTTGAACCGTCTCTGCGAGACGGCTCAAATGAGTGGTCACAACATATACTTCTGATGAGAAATAAAGAAATTCTTGAGCACTATTCTCTATATCCTTGTCTCGGGGGCACCTGGTGGGCGAGAAATAGCAGTCACAATTCCGGCGTCAACGGTGTAATAGTAGTATTAGGCGTCAACAATATTGAACTGTCCAAATGTTGAATATCGCATGATCCGTTAGTTGGATTATTACCAAACTTCATCAATAGCTTCCTCACGTTGATGGCTATCCACCAAGTGTAATTCTGCTGACCTTGACCTTGGTTGCCTTCACCTTTGTGACAACAGTTTGTAATTTACATCCAAATGTTCTGTCAGATCATTACCAATCTTCACCAATAGTTTCTTCACAAAGATGGCTATCACCCAATGATAGTCAAGTGACCTTGACCGTGGTGACCTTGTCCTTCGTGGGTGAGACAATCGATGGCGATCGCCTTGTATACACAGGGATTCCGCTGGGGAAAATAAAAAAATCGCCACTTCAAAAAAAAACAAAAAAAAAACTAACTATTAAATAGGATAAAAATAAACAATTGGCGATAAAAAATTACAATTTTCGAAAAAAGAAAAAAAAATATTTTTTTTCTTCCGAAAATTGTAATTTTTTATCGCCAATTGTTTATTTTTATCGCCAGCGAAATCTCTGTATACAATTTATAGCTTACAGTCGTCAGTGTCCGCTTGTTTGTGTTTCGTTATCTGAAATCCTCGGTTCACATTTGTAGACCAGTAAGGGTGCCTGACATCAGATCAGGATATTGTGGTTTCAGTGCTGAATAGTACTCCCCCAATACAGGTGCATTATTTACAGTATATAAACATGCTGTTGAATGGACATATAGCCCCATTCAATCAATCATTGTTGAACAATGCCGTGGGTGGTTAGTCGGAGCACGCAACGGGTAATTCAACGATCGGGGTTCATCCTTACCGGAATCCGGACTGGAGGCCCTCACTTACGTCTTTGGCATTTTGTATGTGACAGTTGAATCTGGTTATACCCCTTATGTGACTATTATGATTATTCGTAATCCTATTTTAGGGAAGTGACTTTGGTGTGGTATGGACCTGGCACCAGCTCGGGTTATTCTAATTTCAGGGCTGAATATATTTTTCCTCGATGTCAATATTCTGTTCTGATTTTGGGATTTTCCCCCCAATGCAACAGGTTAAAATGGGATCGAACCTGTTTGCCCGGCCTTACATGACCTTAGCTGTTGATAGGCCGTGAAAACCAATAAACAAACAGACATAGACAATGCCATTTTGTCATTTGTGGCTGTGCGTCGAGAAATGGGGCTTACAGGTTTTGCAACCGGTGTAGATCAAGATCAGCCTGTGCATCCGCAGTCTGATCGGGAACTGCACTGTTTGCCATTCCATCAATGAAACACACGTCAAGCTTCTAACAAGCAATATAGATTGTTATCAGGCTACCAGAGTGTGTTATTTGATCAGGAGCTACACTGGTCACAAATCCCATAACCCCATTTATTGCATAAAATAGGCTTTCACAGTTTATTAACACAGTGTAATAAAAATCATAATACATTAGTGTAATAAATATGCAAATGAGCCAGCTACATACAACATGTTAGGTAATCAATACGGCTTCTAATTATGATGATGTGCTTATGCAATAAATAGAATCTAACCTTTGTGTTGATTTAATATGATATTTATCAAACTCGTTGACTGATTTCATAAGAAACTCGGCATAGCCTCGTTTCTTATGAAATCAGTAAACTCGTTTAATAAATATCATATTAATTCACCACTCGTGTATGATCCTCTACTGTCTGTTTCACGAAACCTGCCCAAATTTTATGGCTATATAGACAATGCAAAAACAATATTTTATTTTGATAATGTTAAATTTTTATCAAAATTTAAGAATGAACCTTTTTATTTCGTGAAATATTATTAAGAAAAATTGATTTCTCTATGGGAATTTAACATGGGGGAAAAAGAGGTACTGTAGAGGAGTTGTGGGAGGAGTCAAAAAACGAAAACATTTGGAAATTGACTCTGAAACCTAGCTAGATAGCTTGGAAATGATCTAACTAAGAAAACTAAAGTTAAATTTTAAAAATCGGTCCAGTATTTCTGAAATTCTAAAAAAAATTCACCATGTTAAATCCCCATAGACCTCTTCACTTTGTGAAGATGTCTATGGGGGATTTAACATGGGGAAATTGTTTTTTGGCAATAAAATCAATATTTGACCAAATTTCACGAAATAAAAAGAAGGCTCATTCTTAAATTTTCCTTTAATTTAATATTATCGAAAACAAATATTGTTTTTGAATTGTTTATATGGCTATAAAATTTGGGCAGCTTTCGTGAAACAGACAGTATATCTCCAGCCACAGCCACATTTAAATGAGCAACATACAATAATAATACTCTTTTAACGTTTTGTTGATATGCCATTCTGCTGTCAGATAGAATAAGATAAATATTATAGTTTTCTTATTTGTCAATTAAAGATTATGATGTTTCCACTTAATATATATTGCCTGTATATGACCGTGTTATGGAATGGATGTATCATCCCATTCAAACTAATCAATGGATGATTTTATGGGGCAATCTTCTGTGCTTTTGAGCCGTTAAATTAAATACCCTATTCCGTTCATATTGATTACGTGGTCCCCGGCCACATGCTATTTTGAAATCCCCATATGTTGAGATTTTATTATATCTAAGAGATCAAGGTGCATGATCACGTGGTTACAACAACAACAACAATGGCTGAAAGTGTTGAAAGCGTGCCCACTCCAAAGTAAGTATTATTTTATAGTTTCCTTAATATGCAACGGATTTTGATGCAATATGGCAGCAAACTCGTCTTCATGCACTGCATTTGGTGGTCTCGGGACTTACGCACATACTTATGTCGTTTTGCGAAGAATCGATTTCCGTGTCGTAACTTTGCAAAAACGACAGAAGTTTCGGCCAAAGTACCGAGACCACCAAATTCAGATGAACAAGACGATTTTGATGCACCTTATTTCATCAAAATCTGTTACATAATAAGGACAATATAAAAAGAAAACATAATTTTGAATCGGAGGCGCTTCTGGAAGGTTCAGTAATTGTTGTTGTTGTTGTAACCACGTGATCATGTACCTTGAGAGATGTTCTAAATGAATGTTGCTAGTTTCTCCATGAGGGTGAGCCAACGCTACCACAATTACCTGCTGGCTGAGAAAAGGGACCTTACAGCAGTTGTGACAGTTCCTTATCCAATTGGAGGGGTCTGTGGAAAAAGGGGGCTAAGTCCATAAAGGAATTAGCCCCCTTCTTCCACAAGCCCCACATATATAGTGTCGTATTCGGGTATATATGTGTTTTATAATAAACAGTAAGTCTTGGCTCAGAAACGGTATGAATTCCTCGGCAAGCCTCGGAATTTATACACATTTCCTAGCCTTGCCTGATAAACTTGGTATCAAAAGACACTACCCTGGTATTGTCTAAGTTCATATTTGTACAGTGTATAGACCAAAATTGGTTGTTCAATGACAAACATCGTAAGCGACTGAATGGCGGACAGTGTAGACCATGATCAAAAGCTGATCTGGGGCTACACTGGTTGTAAACATTGTAGGGTCCCCTTTGTTGGCCTGTGTGCCCAAATATCATGCTTCATGTGTTGCTTATAACTAACATACATATGAGACACACCATGTGATTTTGTTCATAAGAAAATGTGCGATTTTGCATGAAATATGTGTACAGAAACTAATATTTTCTGTAAATGACGTCGTAAGATGACAAAATTGTCATGGCAAATGCGGAATATAGTTCCGCATTTGCTATGAACATTTCGTCAACTTTCGACGTCATTTACGGAAAATATCATATTTTGTACATATTTTTCATGAGATATCGCACATGTTGGTTATGAAATCACGTGTCGTGTCTCAAAGAGCATCAGTAGTATCATGTATTAGTTCTTGTAGATAACTGAAACTTATTTATTGTGACAAAATCATTAAGCCGATTAACAAATCATGAAACATTTTCTCGTCTCCTACTCCCCACCTATATTCCCGGTAAGTGTGTTCACGGGGGCGAACGCGATGGTGTAAATTAACTGTTGGGGTTCCTCCTTATAGGAATCACGATTTGCCTGGTTTGGCCCTCAGGTACGTTTTTATCTTTGGCTCTTTTGTTACCTGGGAGTTGACTTGGGTTATTGCCCATTATAAAAGTAGTAAGATTATTACTGATCCTACTGCTTTTGGGGGTGAGGGGGGGCCCAAGTGATTCTGGTGTGGCGAGGACCTGGCATCGGATCAGGATTATTCTGATTTCAGGGCTGAATATATAGTTTTTATACGACCGTTTTTAAAAAAACTGTATTATGTTTTTCCGCATGGCGGGCGGGCGGCTGAAGAAAAAGTGCATAGTTCGTGTACACAACACAACTCCTCCGAAACCGTTCAGTCGTTCGATCTGAAACTGCACACGTCTTCTACACATATTGAAGATGTGCACCTTTGTGTTTTTATGCCAAACAAATATTTTTTAACAAAAATATCACCTTTTTAACTTAGCCATTTTTTCTACATTTGTCTATACAATTCTATATACGGTACAGAGTTTGTGTACACAACTCCTCCGAAATTATTCAGTCGATCGTTCTGAAACTATACACACGTCTTCTACACATATTGAAGATATGCACCTTGGTGTTTTTATGCCGAAAAAATATTTTTTAACAAAAATATCACCTTTTTAACTTAGCCATTTTTTCTACATTTTTCTATACAATTCTATATACGGTACAGAGTTTGTGTACACAACTCCTCCGAAACCGTTCAGTCGATCATTCTGAAACTATACACACGTCTTCTACACATATTGAAGATGTGCACCTTGGTGTTTTTATGCTGAAAACATATTTTTTAACAAAAATATCACCTTTTTAACTTGGCCATTTTGTCTACATTATTGTATCCAATTCCCTATCATTTCTACTTTACACTCTACTTTTCTATCTCTGCCTAAATTAGTATACATGTTTAGCACAACGAGATGAATAAATAATGCTATAGACTTTCAAATTCTCATTAATGTGTCTTGCCTTGGTGACAGCTTCACATTTCTGCATCTTCGCTGTCTGGCCCATATTCGACGGGCGTATTTTGTGACTTGCGGGACTCTTGTTTTTATTGTCAATATTCAGTTCTGATTTTGGGATTTCCCCCCCATTTGTACATGTACTTGTACAGGTACTTGTACAGGTAATATATGGGATTTAGTACTAAACCCATTGACCCGGCCTTAAATGACCTTAGCTGTTGAGAGGTCGTTAAACCCCAACAAACAAACAGTCCATCTCCGCCTCCTCTTATCTATGTATGTTTGTCCCACCCGCGTTTAGGGAAAGTGAGACATAGTGGTCATATTTTTAATGAGATATTGCCCATCTTCTTGGGTGTAAAATCACATGGCGTATCTCATATGTGAAGAAAACAAACGATTGTAGTTGTCAACAGGCCGATAAATGAGAATAAACACTTTAACCTCTAAGTACGAGGTATGGACTCTTCAAATGTAGACTTTTCAAATAGGTGTTTCAAATGAAAAATCTGGAAAAATATCCACAAACCGTGCGGATCCTGATCGTTACGAGCCAGCCGGCTTATGTGAGTTAGAGTATTATCAGATTATGGTTATTCATAATTATATTTCTTTTAGGGGAATGGGCCAAGTGACGTTGGTGTGGTATGGACCTGATACCAGTAGCCCATTTCACCAACATTGCAAAGTATACTTATCTAGCAAAGTATACTTTGAGGGAGAAATTTTCAATTTAATGATAAATTTAGTAATTTTTATTATACTAATTTATTACATTATCACAGCCATTTTGGCTGTGATAATGTAATCAATTCAGTATAATAATTCTGCATACTTTTATTCATCAAATATATGCAGTCGTTAGTTCTATATGAAATAATGCATTTCGGGAAAAATAAATGATTACTCCCTCAAAGTATACTTTGCTAGATAAGTATACTTTGCAATTTTGATGTAATCGGCTACTGGTCGGGGTATTCTTAAATAGGGCTGAATATTTTATTTTGATGTAAATATTCCGTTCTGATTTTGGGATTTTCCCTACAATGCAGCAGGTTAAATGCCTGATCGAACCCATTGGACCCGCCTTAGCTGTTGGTAAGCCTTTAAACACCAATCACTCGATCGTTACGAGCCGGATCATCTGGATCTACACTGTTTGCAAACATTGGGAAAGCGGTCTTTAGTGTTGAAAGCGTTAACCATGAAACTGATTACTCGCTCCAATTGCTAAGCTTTTTTTTAGCTCACCTGAGCGAAGCTCATGTGAGCTATTGTTACCGCAATGTGTCCGTCGTCCGTCCGTGAACATTTTCAAACGTCTTCTCCTCGGTAACCATTGGGCCTATAGTCACCAAACTTCATGGTTATGGTCCTTAGGTAGTGGGATTACAAAATTTTTAAAATGACGTCATTACATAATCCAAGATGGCCGCCGTCTAAAAATAGCACAAATTCTTCAAAAATCTTCTCAAGACCCGCCAACCGGATTTCGACAAAACTTGGTAGGAATGATCGATGTACAATGCTCTTTCAAAGTTGTTAAAATGGTGACCCCAGGGTCAAAAATGGGCGTGGCCCGTGGGGTCGAATTGGGGTTAAATTTTATTTTTGACCGAATATGGTCATGTCCTATAATATATTATCAAATCGAAGGTATCAACGAGGTGATCACTCTGGTGCATTTATTGTCAAAATCGGATGGTTATGTCATCCAAGATGGCCGCCGAAAGGTCAAAAGGTCGTTCTTTTATTAGAGATTTAAAAATTCTTCTTCACATGAACCGCTTGGCCCATGGTAGCCAAACTTAAAAGTTATGGTCCATGAGTGAAGCCTTTTCAGATTTGTTAAAATGGAGGTCATCGCTAATCCAAGATTGCCGCCGTTTAAAAATAGCATAAATTCTTAAAAAATCTTCTTCTCATGAATCGCCAGCCGGATTTCAACGAAACTTGGTAGGAATGATCAACGTTAAAGATGTTAAAATGGTGACCCCGGAGTCAAAAATGGGCGTGGCCCGTGGGGTCAAATTGGGGTCAAATTTTATTTTTGACCGAATATGGTCATGTCATATATCAAATTGAAGGTATCAAAGTGGCGATCACTCTGGTACATTATTTGTCGAAATTGGATGGTCATTTCATCCAAGATGACCGCCGAAAGGTTAAAAGGTCGTTCTTTTATTAGAGATTTAAAAATTCTTCTTCACACAAACCGCTTGGCCCATGGTGGCCAAACTTCACAGTTATGGTCCATGGGTGAAGCCTTTTCAGATTTGTTAAAACGGAGGTTGTCGCTAATGCAAGATGGCCGCCGTCTAAAAATAGCACATATTCTTAAAAAATCTTCTTCTCATGAACCGCCAGCCGGATTTCGACGAAACTTGGTAGGAATGATCGATATTACAATACTCTTTCAAAGTTGTTAAAATGGTGACCCCGGGGTCAAAAATGGGCGTGGCCCGAGGGGTCAAATTGGGGTCAAATTTTATTTTTGACCGAATATTATCATGTCTATCAAATCGAAGGTATCAAAGAGGCGATCACTCTGGTACATTTTTTGGTGAAATTGGATGGTCATGTCATCCAAGATGGCCACCGAAAGGTCAAAAGGTCGTTCTTTTATTAGAGATTTCAAAATTCTTCTTCACACAAACCGTTTGGCCCATGGTGGCCAAACTTCACAGTTATGGTCCATGGGTGAAGCCTTTTCAGATTTGTTAAAACGGAGGTCGTCGCTAATCCAAGATGGCCGCCGTCTAAAAATAGCACAAATTCTTAAAAAATCTTCTTCTCATGAACCGCCAGCCGGATTTCGACGAAGCTTGGTAGGAATGATCGACGTAGAATGCTCTTTCAAAAGTGTTGAGATGGGGTCAAAAATGGGCGTGGCCCGTGGGGTCACATTTTATTTTAACCAAATATGCTCATGTCATATATCAAATTGAAGGTATCGATGAGGCGATTGCTCTGGTGCAATATTTGTCGGAATCGGATGATTATGTCATCTATGATGGCCTCTAAAAGGTCCATTTATTCAAGATTTTGAACGTCTTTTTCTCAGGAACCACATGGCCGATGCTGGTCAAACTTCATAGTAAGTTAAGATCCTTGGGTGAAGCATTTTCAGATTTGGTAAAATGAGAGTCATCGCTTAATCCAAGATGACTGCCATCTAAAAATAGCACAATTTTTTTAAAACACATGAACTCAATGTCACATTCTCCTCTGGTGTTCATAGAGTCAGGTGAGCGAATTAGGGCCATCATGGCCCTCTTGTTAATTTTCTTGGTTGTGGCAAGTAGCTTCATAAATATAGATATCAATATTTTATAGTTTGTTGAAGTGGGCAAAAGGCTTACGTTCTCGTGTTGTAAATGTATGCTTTCATATGGGCGGCGGGAAAGTATTGTAATTTCAAAAATGAATATGCAATACCGTCCCCATGGGCGGATTCAGGGGGGGGCGGACCCGGCGCACGCCCCCCCTAAAATTCTCCGAGTAAAGATTTTTTACAAGTTACAAGGCACGTTTCATGCCATGTATTCCATGCATATTTCGGTCGTTGACTTATTGTTTCAACATTTAAACGTTTTCAATCAAAAATCATGTCTAAACATACTGTGACAGTGTCAATATTTTTGCTCTGAAATGCGCCAGAACGCAGGAAATGCGATGCTCGGTCAAATATTTTGCAATACTTTACTATATTATCGAACGAGCTTAGCTCGTTCGATAATATAGTCAAGTATTGCAAAATAGTTATGCTCCCCCTAACCCGAAATCCTGGATCCGCGCCTGGTCCCCACTCCACCCCCACCATACAGGTGCATTAAAGTAGAGAAATTAATAATTGCCATGAAAACCAAAAGGTGCCTAATTAAAATAAGCGCCTCTAATGTGGCGGTTTTGGGTTTTTATTGGAATTTTTATTTCTCCGACTTTCTATACAAAATGATGGAAATTCTGTAACCATTTTACGATCCCAACTTCACGTTAATAGTCACCTGGTGGCCGTTTCACTAAACTTTGCACGACTAAAATGTTCGTAAGCGCAAAATTATTATAGTCTGTAAATTTCACATTAACAATGTTTTCTTGTAAACAATTATTGGATTTACATTTATTGAGCATATGCAGCCTATGCTCAATCAATGTAAATTCATCAATTGAAATTTCCAGACGATCCTAAATTTGCAGTTACGAACATTGTAGTTGTACGAAATTTAGTGAAACGGCCCCTGATTTGATAGTGTATTCCACGTTTTGCTACCGATTAACTTTTGGCTATTAACCCTTTCAACACCACAGACCTCTATAGAGACAATGTTTGCAAACAGTGCAGATCCAGATGAGCCGGCTCGTAACGAGCAGTCTCATCAGGATCTCCACTGTTAATAATTGTAAACGTCGTACAGATTACCCTTTTAGAAGAATGGGATAATTTGAATGAACAAAATTAATGAAATAGCGTGAAACATTGGCATGGAACATCCTATTAAGTTACTTGGTGTTGAAAGGGTTAAACACATTAAATCTAAAAAATAGTTAAAAGTTAGTACTTTTTTATCAATAACAAAAAAGTCACCCTCCACAAAATATTATTTGATGAAATTCCATCAAATGTTGATTTTATTACGAAAAAACAATTTTCCTATGGGAATTTAACATGGGGGCTATAAATAGATGTTTTGTGGACCGATTTTCAAAATCTAACTTTTGTTTTCTTAGTTACATCATTTTCAAGCTATCTCGCCAGGTTTCGGAGTAAATTTCCAAATTTTTTAGTTTTTTTATCCTACAGCCGGGATCAAAAAACAAAAAGTTTTGGAAATCAACTCCCCATGTTAAATTCCAATAGGAAAATATTGTTTTCGCAATAAAATCAATATTTGGGGAGGGTGACTTTTTTGTTATTGATGAAAAAGTACTTATTTTTAAATATTTTTTAGATTTAATGTGTTTAATGGCCAAATGTTCTTCGGCAGCAAAACGTGGAACAGACAGTAGTGTAATAAATATGAGGATGAAACCGCTACAGAAAATATGATACCGTGATCAGTACAGCTGGGGGGTCATACCAGTAGCCTATTTCACCAACATGATAAATTTATTAATTTTTATTAGCCAGGTTTTTGGAAAAAAAATCCAGGCTATTGGATTGGCGAAAGCCGGGCGGTGGGTGGCGGGCGGCGGCAGCGGGCGGCGGGCGGCGGGCGGCGTCCACAATCAATGTTAAGTTTTCGTGTTTGAGTCCATTTCTTTGTTACTGTACCACCTAGGACCACCAAACTTTCACAGCTTCATAATCAAGGGGTGCCCACCACATATTACTATCCAACATGTTACTTTTTTTTTAACTTGACCCATTTTTTCCGCGCAGTCGACTTAGCCATTTTCAATGTTAAGTTTTCGCGTTTACAATGTTAAGTTTTCGCGTTTACAATGTTAAGTTTTCGTGTTTAAGTCCATTTCTTTGGTACTGTACCACCTAGGACCACCAAACTTTCACAGCTTCATAACCAAGGGGTGCCTACCACATAAAACTTTCCAACATGTGACCATTTTTTTTACCTTCACCTATTATTTCTACGTAATTGACTTAGCCATTTTCAACTTTAACTTTTTAACGTACGTCTGGTTAAAGTTTTTTGGTTAAAAGTTTTTCGTTGTAATATATCTCTGCAACTGCTTCGCCCATTACCTTGAAACTTCACATGGGTGTTTATCATCATCCATATTTTCATTCTACCCCCCAACCGTGTGGCCCCTGTGCCCAATGTCAAGGTCAAATTACTTTGAATTTTTTTGTGTACTATATCTCTGCAACTGCTTCACCCATTACCTTGATACTTCACATGGGTGTTTATCATCATTGTCGCACCCGCTTGCAGAAAGCGCGATATCGTCGGCATTTTGGCATATGTCCTTCGTACGTCCGTGTGTCCGGTTAAAGTTTTTTGGTTAAAGTTTTTCCATCTACTATATCTATTTTTTTGGTGTCCATGCCTCGCCCCAAGGCGCGACATGCAGGCCACGGCCATCTAGTCTACAAAAAGTGGGTATAATTATGTTATCCAAGTGTCTATGCTTGGAAAAAACCTGGCCTTCGTGGCTTTGCCTTGTTTCTTGTTATTATACTGAATTCATTACATTATCACTGCCATTATGGCTGTGATAATGTAATAAATTCAGTATAATAATTCTGCATACTTTTAATCATCAAATACATGTATATGCATTCGTTAGTTCTATAGGAAATAATGCATTTCGGGAAAAATAAATGATTTCTCCCTCAAAGTATACTTTGCTAGATAAGTATACTTTGCAATTTTGATGAAATCGGCTACTGACCTTATACAATTATTGCCTTTTGTGGTGTACATGAGATTTGCGGACCTGAGGAAAGTGATGTTCACCGACGCCGAACCTTTTCGAAGGTCCGTAAATCTTATGTACACCGACTCGAGAGACTATAATTGTTTTATTATATGACCCTTGTCACGAATATTCAGAAAATCAGGAATAGTCACTTACAGTGTAAACAGAATATAAGTTACCTGTATCAGTACCGTATTTATTCGGTGTCAGATTTACGCATGCGCTCTAAGGAGGTTAACAATAGGTTTGTTTACATGAATAAACAAATCTCGGACCGGTCTCGCGGTCCGAGAGTGCTTACTCATGTAAACGAACCGTTCAGAGGTCTACATTCAATTTTTAGATAATCACGTGGTTGTTTTTCAGCCAATGAGAATGACTGAAATACTTAGTCATATAATAATAGCCATTGACAGGCCGTTAAACCCCATTAAAGTGGGTGGTTGGTCGGGTGAACGTGACGGTGTACATTAACGGTAGGGGTTCCTCCTTATAGGAATCACGATTTGCCTGGTTTGGCTCTTTTGTTACCTGGGAGTTGAATTGGGTTATTGCCCATTATAAAAGTAGTAAGATTATTACTGATCCTACTGCTTTTGGGAGGGGGCCAAGTGATTCTGGTGTAGCGAGGACCTGGCATCAGATCAGGATTATTCTGATTTCAGGGCTGAAAATATATATGGTAAATTCTGATTTTCGGATCCCCCCCTTTGGATATGTACTTGAACATGTACATGTACTTGTACAGGTAATATATGGGATTTAGTACTAAACCCATTGACCCGGCCTTCCTTAAATGACCTTGGCTGTTGATAGGCCGTTAAACCCTAACAAACAAACAAATAAACACCATTAAAGCAAATTATATCTATGTCTGATACTGTGGGTTTGCAATAAATAAAAACATTTGCGTTTATTTAATATGATATTTATTAAACTTGTTCACTGACTTTATATGAAATCAGTGAACTTGTTTAATAAACATCGCATTAAATCACCACTAATTTGAGATCTGCTCTGTATAGTTACACGTTGGAGTAACGGACCGAGGTCTATAAATACATTAAATATGCCTAAAAGCATCAATAAATGGAGAAAAAAAATAAGCTAAAAATATTGTTTTTCTCCCTTTATATACATAATTATGTGTATATAGAGGGAGTAAAAAATAATTTTTTGTTTTTTCATTTATTGATGCTTTTATGCATATTTAATGTATTTATAGACCTCGGTACATTACTTCAACCTGTGTGTATAGTAGTTTGAGAAATTGTCGCAATGACGACAAACCTATTTGTAAATTTGTACATATTTATCACATTAGCCGATGTTGTAATTATATAATGTTTTACTCCTGTATGTCTGTCTGTATGTACTCCTTATAGGAATCACGATTTGCCAGTAGCCTATTTCACCAACATTGCAAAGTATACTTTTCTAGCAAAGTTATTCATATAGAACTACCTACTGCATATATTTGATGATTTCAAGTATGCAGAATTATTATACTGAATTTATTACATTATCACAGCCAAAATGGCTGTGATAATGTAATAATTTCAGTATAATAAAAATTAATAAATTTATCCTTAATTGAACATTTCTCCCTCAAAGTATACTTTGCTAGATAAGTATACTTTGCAATGTTGATGAAAATCGGCTACTGGTTTGGCCCTCAAGTACGTTTTTTATCTTTGGCGCTTTTGTTACCTGGGAGTTGAATTGGGTTATTGCCCATTATAAAAGTAGTAAGATTATTACTGATCCTGCTGCTGTTGGGAGGGGGCCAAGTGATTCTGGTCAGGATTATTCTTATTTCGGGGCCGAATATAGTTTATTGTAAATATTCAGTTTTGATTTTGGGATCCCCCCCCCCATTTGTACATGTACATTGTACATGTACTCGTACAGGCAATATATGGGATTTTGTACTAAACCCATTGACCCGGCCTTAAATGACATTAGCTGTTGATAGGCCGCTAAACCCCAACAAACAAACAAACAAACTGTCTGTATGTGTGATACCGCAATGCATGTACATATAGCTATGGTTGCAGTTACTGTATGAATAAAAGGTCCGTCGGTGGACACAACTGACCGACCATCAATTGACAGTGGTTAGTGGAAGAAGGGGGCTAACCCCATGAGGCAGTTAGCGCCTTTTTCCACTGACTCTTCAAATATTAATGAAGCGTACTTGATATGTCATTGACCATCATGACTTTGATTTTATTTATGGTCATACATTTTCACCAGTTACAAATGTAGGGGTCAGTGGAAGAAGGGGGCTAACTCCATGATGGAGTTAGCCCCCTTCTTCCATTGACCCATTCAGTGTTGATCATTCTACTCTTCTAATTATGGGTGGCAGGTGGGAGAATGCGATGGATAATTTAACGATCAGGTTCATCCTTACTGTTATCCCGACTGGAGACCTGGTTTGGCCCTCACATACGTCTTTGGCATTTTGTATGTGACAGTTGAATCTGGTTATACCCCTTATGTGAGTATTACGATTATTCGTAATCCTATTTTAGGGGAAGGGGCCAAGTGACTTTGGTGTGGCCCATGTCAGGTTATTCTAATTTCAGGGCTGAATATATTTCTTTCTCTATGTAAATATTCCGTTCTGATTTTGTGATTTTCCCCCCAATGCATCAGGTTAAAACGGGATCGAACCCGTTTGCCCGGCCTTACATGACCTTAGCTGTTAATAAGCCGTTAAACACCAATAAACAAACAAAAACTCTTCTAATTATGTGTATCTCAACGATGAAACTAGGATTCATATCTTAAAAGTGAATCTTTCTGAGTTTCACATCTGAAGCCAAATGCTCTGGTGTTTGATGTAAGGGTTCCTGGCACCAGACCATGACACTGTATTTCAGTGTTGTTTTAATTGGAATGTTGAATGTTCAATACTCCTCCCGTACATTCTCATCTGCATATGAGGCACGCCATGTGATTTTGTACCTAATTACATGTGCAATATCTCATGAAAAATATTTACCAAATTTACAATATTTCCCGTAAATGATGTCGAAAGTTGAAGAAATTATTCTATTCCGCATTTGATATAAAGCAAGAAAATATCACAGTTTCTGTAAATAAATTTCATGAAAAAATCACATACATATGTTCATAGGTACAAAATCTAATGGCGTGTCTCGTGTCATGCTGTTGGACGGATGTAAAATCCAAATCAGTCAATAAATCAATCAAGCTAATTATTCTGCTTCTTCTCAGTTACACCCTCTGCACTGTGGTGGTTGGTTGAGGGCATGCGATGGGTAATTTAACGATCGGGATTCATCCTTACCGGAATCCCGACAGGGGACCTATAGCCTATTTCATCAAAATTGCAAAGTATACTTTTCTTGCTCAGTACACTTTGAGGGAGAAATTTTCAATTTAAAGGTACATGCCCACTCAGTAGGCACAAAATGTTACTTACATCAGAGACATCATCTGACACATTTTCTGGCAAAATACACATTCATTCACCGTTATTCCACGTATTGATTGGCATTATTATGCATTTTATATTAGCCGTAAATTTAAACACTGATATCAGGGGCGATAACCGTGTTTACTTAAAATGTTAACGGACATTACTATTTATTCTCTGTATTTATTTTTTGATGTGCAATGATCATACTTGATAAACTGTCGAAAATATAATTTTTTCAGGTGACACATTTAATTAGTATAAATAATGAAAACATATCATGCCTCATTTGCATATGAAAATAGCCTGATACAACCGCGCGTCACTATCAGTAAAATAAATATTAATAATTGATTATATCTGTATAGCGGGCACTTGTAAGTTTTAGAACTGGTGGAATAGTGAAACAATTATACACTTATTTAATTCCTATAAAGAACAGTTTGTGCCTACTGAGTGGGCATGTACCTTTAAGGATACATTTATTATTTTTTATTATACTGAATTTATTACACTATCACAGCCATTTTGGCTGTGATAATTTAATACATTCAGTATAATACTTCTGCATACTTGTAATCATCAAATACATGAAGTTGTTAGTTCTATATAAAATAATGCACTTCAGGAAAAATAAATGATTACTCCCTCAAAGTATACTTAGCTAGATAAGTATGCTTAGCAATTTTGGTGAATTCGGCTACAGGTCGGGTTATTCTAATTTATCCCCGTCAACACGGTGCGTATGTGCCGTGAAACATTTTTGATATCGTGTCAATACGACCTATAAATCACTGCGTATGAATATGTGCAGTGACGGGTTATTTTTTTGCATTTAAAGCCATTTGTAGGTGTTGATGGGATAAATAGAATAGTAGGTTAGTGCCGTGAATGGGAAAAATATCTGGCGCGGCACAGAAACGGGATGTGCTCGGCAGAGCCTCGCCCATCCCGTTTCCTAAGCCTTGCCAGATATTTTTTCCCATTCACGGCACTAACCTACTATTCTCTATTTCTGAAGTCAAACCATTGATGCCTCAATGACCAATTCTTGGTCCCAACTGCATGTATTCCGATTAATAACTCTTGATTTTCGTCAACTCGTATTGCCCACATAGAATGTACATTATATGCACAACAATTCAAAAACAATATTGATTGCCCCACCAATTTATTGAGGGGGGGGGGGAGGCATTATTTAAGTTTTTAATCTTTTCTCAATAACTCCTTTACCAATTTCAATAATATAACCCCCACAATGTCTGTCTAGGGGTTAGCTTCATAATAACGATGCCCTTTTTGTCGCGCCTGCTTTAGCAGAGGCGCGACTATATTCGGCGCTTTTCCATCGTCGTCGTAATCCGCGTCGTCGTCGTCCGCGTCGTCCGTTTTTTTTGTAAGGCAAATGCATTAAAGTTATTGTTTTTTCACAACACGGTCAAATGCCTCGGCAGGCGCGATACCGCTTCCGTGGCGGAATTCTTGTACTATCAAGGCTGCAGATGGTGATATCCATGTTATATGAACACAGTTTCTAGTTTCGATAATATGTAAGTGATCCTGTGTTGTTAGAGAGTGCCTTCTCCCCCCCCCCCGCCAAAAAAAACAAAAAACAACTAACACAATTGGGGTACAAATAGACGCCACCTTGTCTGTTTGTCCGGGCCAACGTCCGGCGGTCTAAGAGGTTAGGGGCGTGGCCTAACACAAAATATACCTTTGAATTATTCTGTAAGCTCCTAACTTCTATTGATGTTTATGGGCTTTTTCTTTGTTCTTCAAACAATGGAAATACCCCGTAAACCCAAAATGTTGGTGCGTCCGTCTGTCCGTCCTTCAGTCCGGGCCAACGTCCGGCGGTTTACGAGGTTAGGGGCGTGGCCTAACACAAACTATTCCTGTGGGTGGTGGTCGGGCGAATGTGACGGCGTAAATTAACGGTAGGGTTTCCTCCTTATAGGAATCATGATTTGCCTGGTTTGGCCCTCAGGTAAGTTTTTATACGAACGTATTATGTTTTACCGCGGGGCGGGCGAGCGGTGGAGAGAAAAAGTGCATAGTTTGTGTACACAACTCCTCTGAAACCATTCAGTCAATCGATCTGAAACTATACACACTTCTTCTACACATATTGAAGATGTGCACCTTGGTGTTTTTTTGGCGAAAAAGTATCACCTTTTTAACTTGGCCATTTTGTCTACATTTTTCTACACAATTGTATATAGGGTACAGAGTTTGTGTACACAACTCCTCTGAAACTGTTCAGTCAATCGGTCTGAAAATATACACACGTCTTCTACACATATTGAAGATGTGCACCTTGGTGTTTTTATGCCGAAAAAATATTTTTGAACAAAAATATCACCTTTTTAACTTAGCCCTTTTTCTACATTTTTCAATGCAATTCTATATAGGGTACAGAGTTTGTGTACACAACTCCTCTGAAAATGTTGAGTCAATCGATCTGAAACTATACATACGTCTTCTACACATATTGAAGGTGTGCACCGTGATGTTTTTATGCCGAAACAAATCTTTTTTAACAAAAATGTCACCTTTTTAACTTAGCCATTTTTTCTACGTTTTTAGCTCGCCTGCACGAAGTGCAGAAGAGCTTATGGCATACCCCCGGCGTCGTCGGCGTCAGCGTCAGCGTCAGCGTCCACAAACTAAACATTGGGGTAAATGTCTTATAACTTCTGTTTCCTTTCATGGATCACCTTGTTATTTCATACATGCATTCCTCAGATGACCCTCTATCATGCTGTAGTAAATCCATGACCCACCACCTTACCCCAAGGTCAAGGTCACAAACTTAGCACATTCATAAACTTAACGTTGGGGTAAATTTCTTATTATGCCCCCGCCACCGAATGGTGAAGGGGGTATATATAGTGTTACCGGTGTCCGTACGTACGTACGTCTCGAAACCTTAACGCTCGGGTAAATAGCTTATAATTTATGTTTCCTTCCTCGGATCTGCTTCACATTTCACACACACGCATTGCTCCAATGGTTCTCTACTGCCCTGTAACAAATCCACATTCGTCCCGCCCCCGCCAATTCCAGGGTCAAGGTCACATACTTTGTGTGTTTGAAACCTTAACGCTCGGGGTAAATGGCTTATGATTTCTGTTTCCTTGTTCGGATCTGCTTCACATTTCACACACGCATTGTTCCAGTGGTCCTCTACCGCTCTGTGACAAATCCACATTCGTCCCGCCCCCGCCAAGCCCAGGGTCAAGGTCACATACTTGGTGCGTTCGAAACCTTAACGCTCGGGTAAATGGCTTATACTTTCTGTTTCCTTTCTCGGATCTGCTTCACATTTCACACACGCATTGCTCCAATGGTTCTCTACTGCCCTGTGACAAATCCACATTCGTCCCACCCCCGCCAAGCACAGGGTTAAGGTCACAGACTTCGTGCGTTTGAAACCTTAATGCTCGGGTAAATGGCTTATAATTTCTGTTTCCTTCCTCGGATCTGCTTCACATTTCACACACGCATTGCTCCAATGGTTCTCTACTGCCCTGTGACAAATCCACATTCGTCCCGCCCCCGCCAAGCCCAGGGTCAAGGTCACAGACTTGGTGTGTTTGAAACCTGAACGCTCGGGTAAATGGCTTATTATGCTCCCGCCACCGAATTGTGAGGGGGCATATCGCGTTACCGGCGTCCGAACGTACGTACATCCCGAAACCTTAACACTCGGGTAAATGGCTTATACTTTCTGTTTCCTTCCTCGGATCTGCTTCACAATTTCACACACACGCATTGCTTCAATGGTTCTCTACTGTCCTGTGACAAATCCACATTCGTCCCGCCCCCGCCAATTTCAGGGTCAAGGTCACATACTTTGTGTGTTTGAAACCTTAACGCTCGGGGTAAATGGCTTATGATTTCTGTTTCCTTTTTCGGATCTGCTTCACATTTCACACACGCATAGCTCCAATGGTTCTCTACCACCCTGTGGCAAATCCACATTCGCCCGCCCCCGATAAGCCCAGGGTCAAGGTCACAGACTTGGTGCGTTCGAAACCTTAACCCTCGGGTAAATGGCTTATACTTTCTGTTTCCTTGCTCGGATCTGCTTCACATTTCACACACGCATTGCTCCAATGGTCCTCTACCGCCCTGTGACAAATCCACATTCGTCCCGCCCCCTCCAAGCCCAGGGTCAATGTCATGTTTTCAATTGTGCCCTCGGTTCTTTTGCTGCCAGCGGGGGCATTCGTGTGCCGACAGGCCACATTTCTAGTTATAACTTCTGTTTCTTTACAGGGAACGCCTTGATATTTCATACATGCATTCATCTGATGATACTCTATCGTGCTATTGCAAATCCATGACCCACCCCCACACCTTTCCCCAAGGTCAAGGTCACAAACTTAGCACATTCATAAACTTAACGTTGGGGTAAATGTCTTATAATATCTGTTTCCTTTCATAGAACGCCTTGATATTTGATACATGCATTCATCTGATGATACTCTATCGTCCTATAGCAAATCCATGACCCACCATCCACCCCTTACCCCAGGGTCAAGGTCACACTCTTAGCACATTCATAAACTTAGCGTTGGGGTAAATGTCTTATAACATCTGTTTCCTTTCCTGGAACGCCTTGATATTGCATACATGCATTCCTCAGATGACCATCTATCATGCTGTAGCAAATCCACAACCCACCACCCAACCCTTACCCCAAGGTCAAGGTAACAATCTTAGCATGTTCATAAACTTAACGTTGGGGTAAATGTTGTGTAATTTCTGTTTCTTTACAGGGAACGCTTTGATATTTCATACATGCATTCATCTGATGATCCTCTATTGTGCTACAGCAAATCCATGACCCATCATCCTACCCTTTTCTTCAAGGTCAAGGTCACAAACTTAGCACATTCATACATGCATTCCTCATGTGAATAGCTATCATGCTGTAGACAATCACCAACTTAGTGCGTTCATGAACTTAACGTTGGGTTAATTTTTGTTATACTTCTGTTTTCAGGGAGCGCATTGATATTTCATACATGCATTCATCTTAATATGCTATATTATGCTATAGCAAACCCACGACCCACCTTGCACCACTGACCCCAATGTCAAGGTCCACCGCACGCCCCTTAACCCAAGGTCAAGTTATATCATATTCATGTTGTTTTATGCAATTGTGCCAAGTTTGAGTGAAGGCTGCCAACAGGCGAGCTTCGTTGTCTTCTGACAACTCTTGTTGTATACACTTCTATATAGGGTACATAGTTTGTGTACACAACTCCTCTGAAACAGTTCCATCATTCGATCTGAAACTATGCACACGTCTTCCACACATATTTTAGATGTGCACGTTGGTGTATTTATGCCAAACTGTTTTTTTTTTGACAAAAATATCACCTTTTTAACACAGCCATTTAAAACAATTCTATTCAATTGTAAATAAGTTCTGCTATGCACATCTCTACCTGAATTAGTATACCTGTTTATCACAACAATAGGAAGAAATAATGCTATAGATTTTAAAATTCTCATTAATGTTTCTTGCCTTGGTGACAGCTTCACATTTCTGCATTTTCGCTGTCTGGCCCATCGTCGACGGGCGTATTTTATGACTTACGGCACTCTTGTCATCTTTGGCTCTTGTGTTACCTGGGAGTTGAATTGGGTTATTGCCCATTATAAAAGTAGTAAGATTATATTCCTGACCCTGCTGCTTTTGGGTGGGGTCAAGTGATTCTGGCGAGGACCTGGCATCAGATCAGGATTATTCTGATTTCAGGGCTGAATATATAGTTTTGTTATTGTAAATATTCAGTTCTGATTTTTGGACCCCCCCCCCTTTGTACATGTACTTGAACATGTACATGTATGGGATTTAGTACTGAACCATTTGACTGGGCCTTAAATGACCTTAGCTGTTGATAGGCTGTTAAACCCCAACAAACAAAATATTCATTTGATTTATTTGGTAAGCTCCTAAATTATATTGATGTTTCTGGGTTTTTCTTTGTTCTTCAAACAATGTTGGTGGGTCCGTCCGTCAGTCCGGGCCAACGTCCGGCGGTTTAAGAGGTTAGGGGCTTGGCCTAACATAAACTATTCCTTTGATTTATTCCGTAAGCTCCTAAATTCTATTGATGTTTAGGGACTTTTTCTTTGTTGTTCCAAGAATGAAAATACCCTATAAACCCAAAATGTTGGTGCGTCCGTCTGTCAGTCCGGGTCAACGTCCGGCGGTTTAATATGTTAGGGGAGTGGCCTAACACAAAATATTCCATTGATCTATTCCGTAAACTCCTAAATTCTATTGATGTTTTGGGACTTTTTCTTTGTTCATCCAACAATGAAAATACCCCATAAATCCAAAATGTTGGTGCGTCCGTCCGTCAGTCCGTGCCAACGTCCGGCGGTTTAATATGTTAGGGGCGTGGCCTAACACAAAAGATTCCATTGATTTATTCCGTAAGCTCCTAAATTCTATTGATGTTTTGGGACTTTTTCTTTGTTGTTCCAAGAATGAAAATACCCTATAAACCCAAAATGTTGGTGCGTCCGTCTGTCAGTCCGGGCCAACGTCCGGCGGTTTAATATGTTAAGGGCGTGGCCTAACACAAAATATTCCATTGATTTATTCCGTAAACTCCTAAATTCTATTGATGTTTTGGGACTTTTTCTTTGTTCATCCAACAATGAAAATAACCCATAAATCCAAAATGTTGGTGCGTCCATCCGTCAGTCCGTGCCAACGTCCGGTGGTTTAAGAGGTTAGGGGCGTGGCCTAACACAAAAGATTCCTTTGATTTAATCCCTAAGCTCCTAAATTCTATTGATGTTTAGGGGCTTTTTCTTTGTTCTTTAAACAATAGAAATACCCTATAAACCCAAACTGTTGGTGGGTGCGTCCGTCAGTTCGGGCCAACGTCCGGCGGTTTAAGAGGTTAGGGGCTTGGCTTAACACAAAATATTCCTTTGATTTGGTTTAAACAATATTTATTTATTAATTACAAATAACAATATACATTACAATACAAGAAAGGTGGGATTCGAAAACAAGCCATATGACTTATATGAATTCGTCTCCAAGCATGAATGTTACGTACATGGCATGGCATATTATTGTGATACATTATATTACTATTATAAACCAATTTTGTATGCGATTTATGAAAACAACATATACAAGCATCAGTATTTAACAATATATATGAAGAGAGGGAGAACAAAAATGCAGGGGTAGAAGTAAGGTGGTGGGGGGGGGTGGGGTACAATTATATGTGTAGGGTTGTCCCGTTACACATGCTCGCACTGCCCCGACCGATCCAATGCGACATCCGAACCACTGTCACCAGTTAGTTGTCTGATCTGTGAAAGAGAAAACCTTTTGACACCAATATGTATGTCTGAACCGCGGCATAGACTTCTTCATTAACACCTACAGGAAGCAAGAGATTACCATTCAACAAGACCAACGCATCTGCTAACGACGTCGACCATTTCTTGTCTGATCAAATCAAATCTTGGACATTTGAGGCGAAAATACTCATTGTCTTCGACTTCGCCACATGCACAGAGTGGACTACATACAATGTGTTTCGTGAATAAGTGCTGGTGCAAACCGCTAGACTTCGTACGTAGCCGTGTGTGATAAAATTGCCCAAGTCAGTTGCCAAAGTAGAAGTATGGCATTGGTTTGACAAAATCGGTATCTTGAATGCTTCAAGAGAAGTGATATTAAGAGCCCCAAGTGGGAGAAGATTCCATTCATTGATAGTAGAAGGTAGGAAAGATTCTTTATAGAGTTGAATGAAACTGGATCGTTTGCACATTGTCAGCATTACACAGATTATAACGGGAGTTACCACCAACTACATTAAGAACAAGACCAGTCAGATAATCAGGAGACAGTTGATTGTACATCTTATAGAAGGTAACAAGTTTATGCTTGCGCCGCCTGGATGCTAACTTATCCCAGCCAGTTTCCTTATAGAGGGCATTGAGCGAGACAAGCTTTGTAGCACCTGTAGCGATTCTGGCGGCTTTTAGTTGGATTTTTTCAAGTTCTTCTTTCTCCCGCAGAGTGCAGTTGTCCCAGACGATATCCGCATACTGAAGAACTTGCCGAATAAAGATGAAGTACATCAATTCCAGAGACTTCCTATCTAGATAGAATTTGTGTTTATGAAGAATATTGATCCGCTTAATCGCTTTAGAGCCAATGTGGTCTGTGTGTGCCAATTTCCAGCTTTAGAAAAGTGTATGCTCAAGTGTTTGTGCCCAGTTACCTCTTTAATAGGGACATGATTCATGTAAAGCCTCGGATGCTTGCATGGGTTTCATTTATGAGTTAAGAGGAGAGTTTCAGTTTTATCGGGATTAAAAGTGACAAGCCAAGATTGTGCCCAAGAATGAATTTTGTCGAGATCATCATTTAGTATGTTGGCCGCCGTTTGAGGAGTGTCCACTATGATGTAAAGGCTTGTATCATCGGCAAAAAGTCTTACAGTTGCACCAAGATCATCTACAATATCATTTATAAAGACAAACAATAATAGTGGTCCTAAGATAGAGCCCTGCAGAACGCCCGCCCTGATAGAAACCCAAGTGGAACAGCTACCAGGTAAAAGCACACGCTTTTGTCGGCCAGAGAGATAGTGTTGAAACCATTTAAGTAGTATGCCAGAAATACCAGACATCTTGAGTTTGTACAGCAAACCTGCGTGCCAGACCCTATCGAACGCCTTCGATATGTCGCAAAATACAGTGCTAACCTCTTTACATTCATCCAATGCCTTACATAAAGTGTTATATATGTCTACAAGTTGGTTGACGTTCGTATCGCCTCGTCTAAAACCTGATTGCAATGGAGTAATAGTTTGACAGTCGAGATAGAAGTTGTACTCATGCTTGTGAGTCATTGTTTCATGATATTTTCCAATAGTGCTTAAGAGAGAGATAGGCCGATAGTTTACAACTTTAGTGGTGTCATCCTCTTTAGTTCGACTATTCGAAGAATAGTTAGAGCTTATGTAGTCACCCCGGCGTCGGCGCCGGCGTCGGTGTCACCGTCACGCTTTGGTTAAGGTTTTTAGTCAAGCTTGTATATGGAATACTACTGGCCCTACACCCACCATACTTGGACAACTTCATCTCCTAGTGATGTACATCAATAACCCGTGATCTATATTTGACCGTGACCTACATTTCCTCTTGAATTACTTAGTTATTTCCCATTGGTTAAGGTTTTTAGTCAAGCTTGTTGTATGGAATACTCCTGGGCCTACAGCAACCATACTTGGAAAACTTCATCTCCTAGTGATGTACATCAATAACCCCTGACCTATATCTGGCATTGACCTACATTTAACCTTCAATTACTTACTTAATTTCCCTTGGTTAAGGTTTTTAGCCAACCTTGGCTAAGGTTTTTATGCAGACCGCGGCCACCTTGTTTGTCAAGCTATGTGTACATCGACAACCCTCGTAGTCGAGCTATGCTGTTCTCCTACAGCTCTTGTTATAAACAGGAGTTACGTTCGCTTCTTTCCAAGCTGAAGGAACAGTACCAGAAGAAATTGAATAGTTGAACAGATCACACAGAGGTTTAGATAAAGGTACAGCTAATTCTTTAAGTAGCCGGTTGTTGATTCCATCTGGTCCCGATGCCTTTCCAGTTTGTAAGCTATGAAGGGTAGAGGTAGCTTCGTCTGGAGTTAAGACAATGCTACTTAGTGTGGTTGCTGTGCATGTGGCGTCTGTATTGGTGGCAGAGATGCATTTGTTTCATCAAGTAGAGTAGTTTCAAGGAAGTGTGTGTTGAACAGGTTAGCCTTGTCTCCTTCGCATGTGATGACAGTGTTGTTGTGAACCAAAGGTGGGATTGACGATGGGGTATCATTATCGAAAAGTTTGAAGGTTTTCCACCAATCCATATTAGTAAGCTCACCAGATTTTAGTCGCTGACTAAGTTTACGAAAGTAATGTGTTTTTGCTTTACGTAGTGCATTTGTTGTTTCATTTCTAATTTTCCTATATGCAGTCCAATGAGTAGGGGAGTTTGTAGATTTCGCTTGACCGTGTGCTCGTTTACCTTTGCGTATTAATTTGCGTAATTCGTTGTGGAACCAGGGTGGATCTGTTAGTTTTATTCTTACAATTTTATTTGGAATATATTCGTCTGCGAGTTTTACAATGAAGTCAGAGATACTATTAGCATATGTGTTTATGTCTTCATGCAAGGATACTGACCAATCTGTGTGAGTGAGTGTATCTCGAAACCCATCACAGTTGCCATCATCATACCTCCACACCCGCCGTGTATAGGTGCCCAATTTCGGTTTCCTATAGTTTAATATGGTGAATACAGGACAGTGGTATCTTACTGGTAGATCTAAGAAAGGTTCATCTACTCCACTATGAACAACGGAGTCAATATCCCTTACATACATTATATCAATCAAAGAATGAGAGTGTTCCGTGTAGTGTGTTGGTTCAGAAATAACCTGTTGGAAACCATAGGGAAGAAACAGAGAGTTCAACTTACGCCGCGTATTGACAACCAGAAAGTTGAGATTTAGATCACCCGTGACGACGATATTATCGATATCAGTGTGAACAGCAAGATCGATGGATCGTTCTATATCTCGAAAGACATCCTGAGTTGAGTTCGGTGGTCTATAAAACACCCCAATGAGAAGACGTTTGCCATTCAAGCGAAGTTCAACCCATACACATTCCAGTCCAATTGGCTCAAGGTCAGTCCTACGGATTGCAGGTATGGAGTTCTTCACATATACGATGACACAACCGTGCCTGTCTCCGCGCCTGTCATTACGGAAAGGAGCATGCAAGTTTTGGAACAGTATATCGCTACTTCCGGTGTCGAGTGAGAGCCAAGTTTCAGAGAATGTGATAACATCAAAATGTGATAGTTCAGCGTATAACTGGTCCTTTCTTGGAAGAAAGCTTTGGACGTTGTAATGTTCAACTGACAGATTGTGCCGGAATAGAGACATGTCAAACGTTGACGAGTCGTCAGCAGAAGTATCGTAGCGCATACTGTTTGGTCCAGTGTTCGTTTCGATATCGCCGAATAAATGCGAGCACATGATCGAGCACATGAACGGGCGAAATCCTAAAAACAAACTTTAGATTTATTCCGTAAGCTCCTAAATTCTATTGATGTTTAGGGACTTTCTCTTTGTTCTTCCAACAATGAAAGTACCCCATAAACCCAAAATGTTGGTCCGTCCGTCCGTCCGTCCGTCCATCTGTCTCACTGTCCGAGATGTGTGTTAAAGTTTTCGGGCACCTACTTTCTCTGTAACCGCAAGTCGGACTGGCTTCAAAGTTCATATGCTTAATAGTCACCGTCCATTTTTTTTAATTCTGTGACCAACTTATGCGGCCCCTGTGTCAAAGTTCATGGTCAAATGACGTAACAAATGTGTGCTGTTAAGGGATAAATCCACCTGTTAAAATAATTAAAATGTGTATGTGACTGGAGAAATGGGGTTATGAGTTTTGCAACATGCGTAGATCCAGATCAGCATGTGCATCTGAACTGTTCGCCATTCCATCAATGAAACACCACCATGCTTTTATAACAAGCAATATTGTAAAGACCCTTCGTTGCGTCTGTCTTCAAGAATACGGTATAGCCCATACTTTTCTGTTCACACAGGGGGTTGGTAGCGGGCCCTTGTGAATCGGGATATGGAAAGGGAATAACTAACTACTTTGCAATGAAAGAATGACAGTAGCGAATTCAGTATTAATACCTGATATTTTGATAACACGTAAAACACAATATTGTGCAACACATACAACTGTATGAGGGTGACAATTCATGGTAACAATAATGGTACCAGGATGATACACAGGACTATATAAATCAACAGTTAGTATTCGTAATACATATATGCGAGTAGAGACTAACTAACATACGCGACTATAGGAGCAACTAGACACAAGCAACTATTTTCTAAAGTGTACAAGCTCGGACCTAGACGGGAATCGCGGGGCTATCATACATTGTGCTACCGAGTGGGGAAGTCACACGGTGGGAATCACGAAGCTGGGGTTGGGAATAATGCTGGGTGGGGGAGTCGCACAGCGGGAATCACGAAGCTGTGGCGGGAAATAATGCTGGGTGGGGGAGTTACACAGCGGGGTGGGAAATCATGCTGGGTGTGGGAGTTACACAGCGGGGGTGGGAGGGGACGCGATGCTAGGGTTGGGAGTCTTAGGGATGGGGATCACACACCAGATATTGGAGGGGGCACGAAGCGGGGGTGGCGAGTCACACAGCAGATGGACACGAAGCACGTGTGTGGATCACACAGCAGGGGTGCACGAAGATAGGGTGGGGAGTCACATAGATGGGGGTCAGGAAACTGGGGTGGGACTAATGCCGGGTGGGGAAGTCACACAGCGGGAATCACGAAGCTGGGGTGGGAAATCATGCTGGGTGTGGGAGTTACACAGCGGGGATGGACAATCATATGCTGGGTGTGGGAGTTACACAGCGGGGGTGGGAGGGGACGCGATGCTAGGTGGGAGTCGGGTTGGGTGTCACAGCAGGGGTGGGCACAACTTAAGGGTGGGGATCACACAACAGGGATTGGAGGGGGCTTGAAGCGGGGTGGGGAGCCACACAGCAGATGGACACGAATCACGGGTGTGGATCACACAGCAGGGGTGCACGAAGCAGTCGTTGAGAATCACACAGCAGGAGTGGGAGGGGTCACGTAGCTGGGATAGGGAGTCACGAAGCTGGGGGGGGGATCATGACACTAGCTGAGTGTGGGACACACAACTAGCTAGGACTGAAGGCGATGGGGTGGGAATCACACAGCAGGAGTGGGAGGGGTCACGTAGCTGGGATGGGGAGTCACGAAGCTGGGGGGGGGGATCATGACACTAGCTGAGTGTGGGACACACAACTAGCTAGAACTGAAGGCGATGGGGTGGGAATCACACAGCAGGGGTGGGAGGGGCACGAAGCTAGGTGGTGAGTTACACAGCTGGGGGTCACGAAGCTTGGGTCGGGAATAGTATCGCACTTGGGAAAAAGTGGGTGGGGTAATTGGATATTGGCATTGTCATTGTTCCAGCCAATATTAATCATCAGTAAGGCCAAAATCTCGTTCACATCATCACATAACGACTAACGGACTATTGGTAACATCATCGGTGAGCAATGGCTAAATTGGTGGATATTTGTGCCTTGGGAGTTCTGAGACGCGAGTTGCATCTCGAGTTGCGTCTCTCGGGACAAAGTCGACAACTGACATATTTCACTCCTATTTATAACATTCGGTCCTAATGTTGTCCACGAATCCAGCCCTTTGGTTGGCTCGTAAAGACTCCGAGGACAACATTCGGACAATGAGGACTATATTTGGAATCCGCGGACAACATGTGAAAATTGTCCCCGATTCCGCACAGTGGATTGGTTGGAATGTGTAATCGGATACCAGGACTTTCACATTTTGACGAAATGTGAAAGTTGTCCCGCTAGGTTTAACGGAAATTACCGAGCTTAAACAGGTTTACGCAGTATAAAATGATACTACCTCCGAGGAAGTACTATAAAAGTGATACTACCTCCGAGGAAGTTAACATATATCTGGATCTGCTGCAATATAACAGTCGTTGTCTCTGCTATGCACTACATGGCACCAGATACCAAAAGCTGGAACTACTGCCGAAACCTCCCCGCATAGATACTTCAAATAGGACAATGCAACACACATAAACTTCATCTCCTTAAAAATTATAAATTTACAGTATATATATTCAAAAATTGTATTTGGTGATGAACTATCCATGAACGTAACTACTGTGGTGAAAGATGCTACTAGTGACATACTAGGTGTGCCTACGAAGGCAGAATATATATACAAGAACAAGAACAAGAACAAGAACAATGGCGGCCGTGTTCAACACACACAGGAAATGTCAACAAACTATTGCGAAGTGTAGCTAACGAAACAAGTTTCCTGGTGTATGAAGACGACGATCATAAACTATTGACAATTGTGAACACCAAAACCACTTGGCCCATTCCCTAAAAGTAATGCGATTACGAATAAGCATGACTCGTATACAAGAAAGCCAATGAATTTGTAAACATATTTAAAAAAAAAATCACATGGCGTGTCTCAATTATAGGTAACTGTTTCGCCACGTTTTAACTGCGTGAATATGAACATTCATTAGCCTAATTGAATCATGAATTCTTCATGGCGAAACTCCCCGGAGGACAATTATTCGTTGTTTACAATCGTCATGGCGTATCATTTCAACCATGAAAAGTTGACATTGATTGTTCCATACTAATATTTGGAATATGTCATTAACCCTTAGACCGCTACTCACAACAATTGTCGTCTGCTGTTGCTTTTATATCTTGCCTTATTTCTCAATAAAAACATGGTTTGACAGCACTTCAGAATCATTTCCATGGAAAAGATTCTGAAGTGCTGTCAGAGCATGTTGTAAATTATTATAAAGTGCTGTCAAAACATGTTTTTGATGATAAAAATGGAAAATAGAGAATAAACAGCTGACGACAAAAAAAATAAGATAGCGGTCTAAGGGTTAATAAAAAATGTGTATTGGTTTTTTTTGCAAGATTAGCGTTAAAGTTTTCGGGTACCCATTATCTCTGCAACGGTAAGTCGGACTGACTTCAAACTTCATATACTTCCTTATCATCATCCATATTTTCATTCCATACCACACACCCATGTGGCCTTCATGTCCAAGGTCAAATTACTTAGAAATTTGCGTTAAACTTTTTTTAAATATTTGCGTTAAACTTTTTATTTGTCCGCCCAGGCGGCAATATGTTCCAAAGAGAATTCTTTACAAATTGCAATCCATTATTATTTAACCCAAGTGGATACCAAGTCTGATTTCCAGCACAGATGTGCGCGCGTTTGAAACACATTCATATCCATTTGTATTATGTGTTATTGGCCATCATAAGTGCACAATCACATAACATGGCCATTGTCGATTTTGGGAAAAAACATGGTGTATGCTTTCGCAAGATAATTGATAGCACCTTGTAACGAATTGTCTTTGGAACTTGTTATATCATGTTTTATTTGTTTATCTGTATGTATTGCTGTCTGTGTTACACGCTACGCTAACAGGCCAGTGACTTGTACATACGAATATGGCCGATACGGCAACACAATCCGCCGTATAGTTATTACACTAACAGGACTCGTGTAATAGTTATTGTTCACATATTGAATTTTCAATAAATTAATTTCGAGAGAGCGTAGTCGAGTGAAGAAATGAGTTTATTAAAACTTCAATATGTGAACTATAACTAACAGATTGGTTGCCCCGCCGCATCGCGGTCATGTGTCTATTAAAATGGAGTGCTGCTCATAAACATGTTTTCAAATTACGATACTATTACGTGATTGGTAATTTGACACTGAATCAATCGTACACATATTGCGCCTCACAGGAAATTGCGTCAATTGTTCTAAATATAACTTTTGATTTATTGCACCATTTAATGATTAATTTAATATATATTGGCGAACGCGTCGCAATATGCGATTAATTGAGTCGAAATGCTCTACTGTCATTGCTCGAGAAACTAGGGCAACCAATAAGTCATAATTATGAGATATTATCTCCTAATTAGGACTTAGTGTCGCCTAAATTAGGGTGGTACTCTTTCTTAATACATAGCAGGACTTGCTACATGTAGCTCCAAATTAGAACTTAATATCCTAATTAGGATATAAAACTATTTCAGCATCGGTACCAGGACGCTTCCATAGCAAACGGATAAACTCCGCCTGTTCTATTTAATTATTAAATGTTATAGTCTGTGGGACAAGCCCACATTTTTTCGATTTCCTCTGCCCTCATTTTCATTTCATCAACTTCAAGTAAAGTATGTCTACTATCAGAATCTGCCTGTTGCCAGTCACAAAAAGTGTCTCAAAGTTGTAGAATCAGGGGGAGATAACTAGTACCCATTTTTGTGAAAATAGTGTGTCTGCTATTACAAATAATGCGTACGTATATGTTATGTGCAATAAAGTTCAGTTTGTCATAAGAGAAACACACATTTTGATGTAAAATAGTATTAACAGGTGCTTGATCTTGAACATTGAACACACAACCCAAATTTGTGAACATTTCTGCCCATTTTGAAATACAAAATGGCCGCCAATCTGGATACATTTCTTGCAATATCTTATTAACCAAGTCAAATAATCAAATAATTTCCATGGATATCACTATCATGACTTCTGGTAATCAGATGGTAATGGCTAGAACAATACAGTTTTGCCCCTATGTTGCATTTCAATATGGCCGCCACCCACAAGACATTTGCCTGGTATTGCTACTACCATATCAACCATATAATTTCGAAATTGTCAATGTTTCACATTGCGCTACTGGATAATACATTGTATGTGTAGGGCCAAAGTAGCAACATCAGTATAAGTATATGACCTGTCATGGGAAAAGCGTGTTTATTGAGACTTTAGCCAGTGTAGTTCCTGATTAGGCAGGGATCTAAAGTGTTTGTTTGATGTATAAATTATGGTACTGATATGCAACGGTGAATACTGTATGTGTTGATACCATAGCGGGATATAGCGATTTTAAATTCAAACACACTTTTATCTAGACAGGATACATACACACATACTATTATCCAAACGTAAATAATGAGAATCGTTTACAGTCGTTATGCAAATGGTCACAAGACACGAGCAGTACATGTATCTAACGTAATAATGAGTTGTTAAATAACTAACTAACTAACAGACAATGGGACATCTAGTTTTAGCATAATTTTATGCTAAAGCTAGATGTCCCATTGTCTGTTAGTTAGTTGTAATACAATTATAATAACTCACCATTGCAATGTATTAATAATAACTATTCTGTTTGTCATGATAATATGGTATAGTAGCTATATCGACTGACATGTGACAGTGATACTGTATTTACTCTTCAAAGATAAGGAAACATTTCCCCTGATTACAATAAATGTTATCAACTTAGTACACATGCTATCATGGTTATTGTTTCAAATGCTTTGCATAATGTATGCCTTTACAGTCATTTAGCCAACTTATTATGAGATACACTCACCAACATTCAATATATTCGGCTTTGTCAATGACAAGCAAAATAGTTGGCGCACGTTGCAATATAGTTGGCGCACGTTGCAATATAGTTACAATGTTTGATTGGATACACAATTTGAGATTTGTCCGATTCATTTCATATCCGGCAAAGCTACACTGGACATTTATAGTTCATGTCACATCTTCTATGCAATATATTGAAATCATATAATAACAAATGAAATGAAATCATGATTTTCCTTCGATGAATACCAAAATAGTATTCATTATTTATCCCGTCAACACAGTGCGTACGTGCCGTGAAATACGGTGCCGTGAAACATTTTTGATATCCAGTCAATACTATTTTTGCATCTTACAGCCATTTGTAGGTGTTGACGGGATAAATAGAATAGTAGGTTAGTGCCGTGAATGGGAAAAACATATCTGGCGCGGCACGGAAACGGGATGTGCTCGGCAGAGCATCGCCCGTCCCGTTTCCTGAGCCTTGCCAGATATTTTTTCCCATTCACGGCACTAACCTACTATTCTCTATCTATTTTCCTTATTTCTGAACCAAAGTATATGTTGTGACCACTCATTTGAACCGTCTCGGCGAGACGGTTCAAATGGTGGTCACTACATATACTTCTGATGAGAAATAAAGAAATTCTTGAGCCTTGCCATATATTTTTTCCCATTCACGGCACTAACCTACTATTCTCTATGTGCTGATCTGAAGGTGGAATGATTGATAGATTCGTCAGTAAGCAGTGCCTTGCACGATAACAGTTCCATAGCCATGGCACCGACTTTTTCACAAAACTATAGAAGATCAGTATATAAATGCAGATGTGAAATGTCAGTACAATTCATGAATGCGTTAAGTTTATGATAAATGTATAGAATGACGGTTGGACAACTTGAGGTCAGTATACCGTTACCGTCATAACTATTTGTGAATTCTTGTATTGTGCAGGTTCTAGTCATATTCGTCATCGGAGTCATCGCTGGAATTTGTAGCAATATCAACTCGATTCTTGAAACATTGTTCACCACAATTGCACGCGTCAGTACATGGCATCTCATTTGATCGACATGAGCATCTCTTTGTGTCACATATTCCCTTACACCCTCAGCTCATAAGCTGAATTACCGCTTCTGGTGCGCGAGGAAGTGTCGTCCAATCGAGCCGAAGTGTCCCATCCTTGACTGTCCATACATGACCATCTGGACTTGGAGCATTAAGGGATTGCCTCCAAATTGCTGCTTGGTAATTTGCCCTCGCTACATGTTTCTCAAGGGCATCTACAGCTGGTGGAAGCCTATGTGTTTCAATACTCTTCTGACACAGTAATGTGTACCGGAGATCATTAACATCAGTTACAGTGCTTCCATATATCGCACAAACAATTGTTTCACACGATTTCACAAGTTCGTCGCTCAAGTTGAAAGAATTTCCAAGCTGTTGCATAGTATCGCACATGGTTTTATTTCCACATACCAATTCAAATGACCTTTTTTTGCCACGGCCCGTGAATGAGCTAGTTGAATCAGAACCAGTAAATGCATGCAGACCTGGCAAGGCATTGCACACGTCTTCATCAAGTTGTTCTGCTATTGCACTGATATCGACATATCGTGTGCGATTCTTTGTCCCCGTATGGACGATAAAACGTACCGGAATGTGTTTCTGTAGATGACACGCCAATATTTATACATCAACGTCAACTGTTCTGATGAGAATACATCCATATCCATGTTCTGCAGCATGGAGTGCATGTAGAAACATGCGCGTGTCCGCTTCTTCGTGTATCGAATAGAGCTCGGGAATGTCATACATTTGCACATGACCGTCTACATGGCACATGTCCGACTATTTGGTGTCATTATTCCATTTGTGATAAGCTGGAACACTAGTGCCGCCAATTCAGAAAAGAACCAAACAGCGAACTTGTGCGATTACTAGATGTCTAGCTAGCACATTCCGATCCGCTTTCAGCTGACTGTCGCGGCCGGGTACCTTAGCACTAGTTGAACGTGCCTCACTTGTGAATGTTTTCAACTTCAGTTGAGTGAGAGGAGCATGGAACTCATCAGTTTTAGTTTGAATACGTTCAGCTACGAATGTGTTCAGTTGATGTTTACCCTTTGCATATGCGTCTATGAGATCACCGCGCAAGGTTTCAGATGCAATGACACCAGATGCAACATTGTGCAACTCGGTGGACGGTTCAAATGGATTTGTCCAATTGCTGAAGACTGACAGCATACGTTGCACATCTGCTTCATCCTGATTTATCCTTTGCTGCGATGCCTGTTTGTGTGCCCATCTTCATCTTTTAGTCCTACCATGATGCGACAATTCTGACTGATAGCTGCTCGTGCATGTGCCGTTGTCATCCATTGCTGCGCTGCCCCCTTTCTTAAAATAAATCCGATTATTCCACCCTTCGTTTTGGTGTCCCTGTTAAGCGTTTGTTCTATAGTCTGATCGACTGCCACTTGTCCAAAGCCATTGCCCATACTGCGCTGCACGGCAAACTCACCATTTAAAAGGTTCTGATGAGCTTCAGGGTGTGTGTCCTCTAGCAATAGCATGTGTGACATGTACACAGGAGTGTAGCGAGCATAGTTAGTCCGATCGTAAGCAAAGAACCATGGGATCATAGATGCCAGTGTGGACAGGTGCAAGTTCCAATCTCCTTCGCGTGTCGAACGGATGAAACACAAAATCAGTGACACCATATCAATGTACAGTCGAACCTCCCCGAACGGCCACCTCTCTACAACAGCCACCTCTCTGTAACAGCCGCTATTTTATATCCCAAATGGATGATTTCATCTATATCTAACCCTTACACTGCTGAGCATGAACATTGTCGTTTGATGTTGATTTTGCATTCTTTCTCAATAAAAACATGTTTTGACAGCATTTTAGAATCATTTCCATTGGAAATGATTCTAAAATGCTGTCAAAACATGTTTTTTATTGAGAATTATTGAAGAAAATAAATAAACATCAGACGATAAAATTGTATTCAGCATTAACCTCCCTACAACAGCCACCTCTCTATAACAGCCAATTTTGCCTCTTCCCATGGGTGGCTGTTGTAGAGAGGTTGCACTGTACAAGTACAATGTGGCCAATGGGTCATTCATGTTATGTGTGTAGTCGACATACGAGTCAACCAAGTTGGCAAAATCTGGTAAGACTTAGCTCTTCAAACGTTTCAGCAGAACATGTTTCTCTTACCTTCAATAAATGTCTGCTGGTCTACTCCTGGAATTGACTGCGTGTCTGCCATATGATTTCCATAGCTTTGCAAGCGCAGATGCAGTAGTGCCTCCAACACAATCTTGTGCACACGAAATGCCCTGTTATAATGTCGACCATCGAGAACACCAGAAATAGACCCGGTTCCAACAATTGAGGACTCGATGAGTACGTCTGCTAAACCAGCATCTCCAAATCTCTTACCAATTACAGATAGCATTGTGCAGGCGGTGTGAAAAGCCCCCATACGCAGTACGACCCTGTCGAATTCAAGAGGATTCTTCAATACAACATCAAGCTCTTTTGCATAGATTTCCTGATTAAATACGATAACGACATCTCTCAGACCCAATTGGTCAGCCATTGCTACATACTTTTTGAGCACCGTATATACAGTAGCAAGATCAGTCGGACTTGCATCAATCACTTGACAATGCCCTACATTGTTCAGGCGAGGAACCATATCCTCCCTCAATTTTGCATCGAAAGGTGTCCACCCAGCAATGCACTGTTCTTCATCATGATTCCATTCAAATAGGGACTTACAGATATCCAGCCGTTTAAGAAACCATGCAAATTCCTTTTCCATTGCTGGCTCCTGGCATTCGATAGTTTGTCCGAACATTGTCAGGTCGATGGTAATCGGTGATTATATGCCAGTACGTTTACCTGCAGTATAAACGATATAAAGGCGATACTGGTGGTGGCGTGATTGATCTTCGCTTTGTTTTGGGTTTTCGCTCAACCTGCAACATTGGTGAACAACTGTCAACTTTGCTTTGAATGACGATTCCATTAGTACAATGTGTATCTCGTCCGGTCAAAGTTTCATCATATATATCATTGTTGTCCCAGCAAAATGTTGCAAATACATTGGGGATTGTGTTACTTGGAAGATATGTTTCTCCGCTTTGTTCCAAAGTGATCTTAGCCATTGCGGTTTATATCTCTTGCACTTGCGAATATGATATCCCATGCCCGAATCTATTCAATATTGTTATTAGTTGTGATGATCCTCCTGTAAGATGCTTTACGGTCATTGGCAGTACTATGTGCTTAGGTGTCTTTATTCTATCATTTGTGGTAATATGCTTCAAGTCTTGTCCAACAAACAATACTTTGTGATGCAAGTAGTCCGGAATAATTACTCGTTCTTCTTCTGGAGAATCCGGGTATCCAACATCAGACATAATCCATGCAAGAAAATTGTATACAAAAACTGGCAAATTAACATTGTCTTCTGTTAAATCGTTAGCGGTTGGTGGCCATGGCATTGAGCATGTGACGCCTTTTAGAAATTTCCTGATATACTTGGCGCAATGATATGATTGCACTACTATATCTTCGCCGGATTGTCTGTTTATTTCTACTGTAGTGCTAGCTGTTGAGACGGCCGAAACGCCAGCTTCGATAATCTGTCCTTTCTCGACGCTGGTGGCAAATATGAATGCCGCCACATCGATTATGTCACCAAAGTAGTTGATCAAGCGTTTCTTCAGCTTTTCTGTCCGATAATGACCTGTATCTAATCCTAGATCATACAAAAGTTCCACATACCGAAAATCTGATAGTTGACATTTTCATTACATCTAGTTGAACAATTATATGGAGACGAGTCTGCACTATTTACGATGTTTGATAAATTGACATCAATACGCGCGATGGTTTTCTTGTTCGTACATTCATCGTACCATGATTTGTGATATTTCACTTTCAGTAAAGAAAGGTCTTGATTATTAATTTGTACCAACAGGCCGGTATAATTTCGAATTTCTACTGCATTTATAAGCGTTTCGGTTGACTTGTCCATTTCACATTTTCGTAACCGTTCAGGTTTTCGCCTGTTTTTCTTTGAAATCTTATCACTTTGACATATGATGCATTTCTCGTAGTCACGAACTGGGGCACTGGACCGTGATGTCCGTTTTATGATAGGTTCGTCGTAGCTTGTAGATGGTGCATGTGTATATTCAGTCACCGATTTACGTTTGCGTTGAATTCTGTCTAGTTTCTGTTTATGTGTGTACTCTTGATAGCAGGATCGATGATAGCCACCACGTGGACATTCCGTCCATCGTATCTTAAGGGATTCCGATATGTCATCCTGTCTAATATCAGCACTCTGTTTTATTTTCATCCAGCTAATTTCTGTGAAATCAGTAAGAGGACCTTTCTCACCAGATATATGACACAAACATGTTGCCCAGTTAACGGTCTCGTCAGTTGGTGTAACTGGTCTGGGATTCAAATTAAAGTCTATTGGATCCATCGTTTCATATTACTATATGTAGCTGCAGTCTATGTCTTCTATGTCGGTTTCAATATACTGTCAGATTACATGATCATTGTATAAACAGTCAATGCGGTGGTACACGTCATCTTCAAACCTGGAAATAAATAGGCGATACAAGACTATAACATTAAGTAGCGGAGTATGCTTTGATTCAAAAGTTGGTTGTATCAATAACTTAAGGTTGAGATTGTGAACTTTAAATTTCGGAGCCAGATTTAATCGCCATAAATTGATATCTGATCACGTCTGCAAAACTGTGTTTATTAATATGCAGACATAATCAGATATTTTTCTTTTTATGTTTCTTTCTTCTCTGAGAACCATGTGTTAATCTTATGAGCTGCTCAGTATCTGATACTGACGTTATTTGTATCAAAACTAACATGTATGGACTGGATGTGCTTTAAATTGATAGCGTAGAGATTATATGTATGATTATTTTTGGTTTTAGCTCCGGCAAGTACATGTGGTAGGCCATACTTGGGGCTCTCTACGCCCCAAGTATGACCTACCACATGTACTTGCCGGAATTAAAACCCAAAATAATCATACATATTTATATACAGACAGCTACATCAGATGGTATATACTGTTCGAATATATAGGTATTATGAATCGTACACTATTGCTATATACGAATGTACATATGTAATTCGCTTTATTGGTCTCAAATTATACAAACATACATTCTGACAACCTGGCTGTGTCAGTCAACTGTCCCATACGTGTGCATGAAGCAAATAACTAACCCACATTCTGACAATTCGTAGCAATATAAATATTATTGAAGACAAACTATGTCTAATTTGGCGGCCATCTTGGATCTAAAACTAACACTGAAATATATATGTGTTAAAAGTATGCACCATCATTCAATAACATTCAAGTCTGTAAAAGAAAACAAGTAAAATGCTGTTTATAATTAGAAAGTTGTGATCATAGCTATACACAATAATGTAGGTTTAGCATAGCTGCCAGTTTAGATATCAGCCTTGGCGGCCATATTGGATATGACATGACCATGGGTAACATACTGCAGTGTACCATTGTTTATAAGTATCAAGTAGCATAACATAATGTAAATAAGAATTATGAGAAATGCTGCTAAATTGAAAACAAATTACATAGATGGATGATAAATATAAACATTTCAGTCTAATTGTACTATGGCGGCCATTTTTATTTAAAAATGGCTGTCAAAATGTACAAATGAAAGTAAAACGCGCATTTTCAAAAATAGGCATGTAATAGTGTGCTTTGTTACCAAGTAGCATGCTGTATCATCATATATATGACTTGGTAACAACGAAATGTGTAATATGTTATCTGAGAACTGCAATAAAAAACATATGGTTAAAAAATGGGTGTGTCTAAAAATTATCTGGAAAATAGCCTTTGGGACACTTTTTGGAGATGGCAACAAGTGGAATATCGTTCAGGAGACTCTAAGCTTTACTTTCGTGCAAATAAATGAGGGCAGAGGGGGAGGGGGGGGGGGGGGTGCAACGAAATCCTTAATTAGGCCCTTTTTTAATTTTGTCCTAAGGACTATTATTGCAAGCTGGCAATTCGCACGCGGCCTCGCTAGGCGACCATTTGCCGTCGGGCTGACACTTGGGCTCGGTTTGTGGAGTGGGCGTGGCACCCGCCACTATGCACGTAAACGGAACACTGTTCTGGTAAACAAACTCGGTGTTGAGCGGATCTGTCAATGTGACTTTCGTGTCGTCATACTGAACGTCACGCAGTTGACAGTGTACGTAGCAACTTCCATATTGCGCCCATGCGCCATTCATGCACACGCGCTTGATAGCTGGGCCGGAATTCACGTAGTTACCGTCTCCACACCTGTCTTCGAATTGCAACTCTTCTCCGCTTCGGTACGTGTGTTTGGAACCATAACCAGTCATATTAATGTTCTGTAGCAGCGGTTCTAATTCCACGAACGGGCAGTCCAGCTGGCATGTCATAGGTATGTCCTGTGTGTTAAGCCCCTCCCAAGATCCAGTACGTGTGCACGTGATATTGTACGTTTGACTAATGGCGCTGTAGCCATCTGCGCAAAGAAGCTGCGCAATTGTATCGGCCGCGTACCGTATCGTTGACGCGCTGCCTATTACGTATGCAGGGTCCGTAACAACTGGAGCGGGACAGTCTTTATAACATCGAAAGTCCGTTATTGACCAGGTACCATTTGGTAAACACGTGACCACGGAATTCCCAAATCCTGTGTAGCCATAAATACAGTAGTACGCGTTTATGGTACCCACGTTTGACTGCGACGATCTCACACCGGCGTTGTCTATCGGTGCGGGGCGTACACACTCGCTGGTCTGACAGGCGTTGTCCACACACCGAGTCGTGCCGCTACAAGGTGGCGTCATATCCCCGCAATGACCAAGCCGCGAAATATGCCAGGCCTGAATCTCGGCCCGAGACGCCAATACGCATAGCTCCGGACCAACACCTTCTCCCAACGATTCATATAACAAACCGCATAGCCGCATTGGACCAGCATACACGATACCGCTGCACCGTTCACGGCGAATACACTCTTCCCCGCAGCTCATCAGACTCTCGCCAACTACGTACATGAACACGTGGTTCATTGAGCATTTAGCTGTGGGCTGCACCTCGAGACGGTCTTGGTTCGCCGTGCACACGCCACCACAGTCGGCGGTAATGTATGTTATATGTAACGTGCATGTATGTAACAATATCGCCAGTAACATCATGACGACTGTCCTGTGGTACAGTAGAACCTCTATAAACCGGGCACTCGTTAACATAGACGGAGTTTGTGCTTTCTGAAACGGAGAGTTGGGCGTCACTAGGGTGTCCGTAACCTGAAATTTCTGTCAGTAGCGCAGACTTAAGTCGACCTGCGTTACAGGCAGAAAATTAGGGTTAAACTGCGTGGACTCGTGGTTAAAGTGCGTGCGTTGCCAAATATGGCCTTAAAATTAACAATAATCTTGTTTTACGTCATTTTGTCGCAATTCCTGGAACAGCGATGTTGCGAACTTTAATCAATCAACCATATCGCGCGACGTCACGTGTGTCTAATGTATTGTATTGGGATGTAATCACAATACGTCGAATAGGCGTTTGCATTATGAATTTATAGGTGTAAATACTCCAATTTATACCGAGCAATAGTATCAGCTCATACTGTCGAAAATATTATTTTTTCAGGTGCCGCATTTAATTATTATAAATAATTAAAAAATATCATGCCTCATGTGCATATGAAAATAGCCGGATACCGCCGCGCGTCACTATCAGTAAAATAAATATTACTAAATTATTATATCTGTATAGCGGGCACTCGTAATTTTTAGAACTGGTGGAATAGTGACACAATTATACACTTATTTAATTCCTATAAAGAACAGTTTGTGCCTACTGAGTGGGCATGTACCTTTAACATACCATGTATTTATCTATCGTGTACGCGATGTATACTTATCGGGTTTACAAACATATCGCGGGAATTAAATCTTCGTTTATAAATGCTGTTTATTCTTGAATACAAGCTAGATTCCAGCTACTAGTATTTTCATCATACATCCGTCTAGTCACTGTCAGAACTACACAACACGAGTTGACTACACTCTATTTATTCATGTATGTCTACTTTTCCCGGAATATAAGCTAGAGTCCAGCTATTTTCATCATATGCTCGTCTATTCACTGTTAGAACTACTCAACATGAGTTAACTACACTCTATTAAACTTTTCCAGGAATGCAAGCTAGATTCCAGCTACTTGAATCACAGATGCATTTATTCAATGGCAAAACTATTCACGACAATGTAATGGCGCCATGAATCCGGCGATGTTATGTCGCGTCATTATGCTTTTACTTCGTTCGTTCTCGGAGGAAAACGGACCCTATGTTTGGAGCTATGGGATTTTGTACCTTCGGACATCTGTGTAATTTCATGAAATTTGATTACAACATTTACAATATTTTCCGTCAATGGCGTCAACAGTTTTGACTTTATTTATGAAACATATTGTAAATTTTTTAAACGTATTTAATGCAATTACGCAGATGTACGAAATTGCAAAATCACATGGCGTGTCTCAATTAAATACACGCACTCTAGATATCACAAAAAATTCAGCCACAAACGTTCGCTGGTGCCTCAGTATTGACTTAATGGCGAACAATGTAGACCCTGATAGACTGCGCGGAGTGAGCATGTTTATCAGCATCTACAATTGCTATGAATGCGAAAAGGACCACGTTGCATGCCAGTCGTCCATTCATTATTTATTTGTACGAATACAATTTAATTTAAATTGTGACTGCATCCAAATGTGCCTCGCAATAACAGGACTGTTCAACGCTCAATTGTCGTGAACAGCGCAGTAGCAGCTCTAGTACTACCAGACGGTGTAAGGTCCGTTTTGTTATGAACATGGATTGTTGCACAATGCGCACTCTAGACGCAATCACAGACATGTTGAAGCGTCCTGGTGCCAATGCTAAACTATTTGTAAACCCTGATCAGACTGCGCGAACACGCAGTCTGATCTGGGACTACGCTGTTCGCAAACTGTGTAATGTTCATTTTCTTGCCCCGGCATATTTGCATGCTGTCACAATTTCAATTATGTTTCATTCGTACAAATAAATAATATATGGCCTTATCGCTTTTTAATGTTTCGCTTTCGCGCGAGCCGATCAGCGAGGTAGTTGGATTTACGGCGAGCGCTCGTCGTCGTTCAGTAGGCTCACAGTTTACTTGGCAAGCGCTCGCTGCGAGCGCTCACGCTGCTGAACATACGTCGGGTATAGATGAGAACAGTGTTATTTTTGTCCGTGCTTTAACCAATAAATGTGATTTATTACACTCTTGCAAATTATTTGCACCGGTTTCGCTGTGAGAGAAAACCCGTAATAAACTGCTTACAAATAATACACCGTGAAGAGAACACCCGTAATTGCGCGCCTGTTTTCTTGGAAACCACGAGCTACAATGCAAACTGTTAACTTTTTATTACAGCCACGAAAACGTTATTTGAACATTTGGAAAGGGTCTCGACTAATCTAGAATGTTACTGTGATTGAACACATTCCAAACATCCACTCAAATATATCTGGTTCATAGAAACAGCTGCGTAATTCACACAAAGTAACGTCAAAACGCGGGAAAACACGTCATTGTGTAACTATTCATGCGCACATCACAATTCATTGATTATAATCTAAAAAATAGATTAAATGTGGATATATATCAGCCGTGGAAGTGTAATAAATAGGATATTCCATCGTACATGTTTGAATAGCGGAAATAATACACTCGTGTAAACGCGGGAAAACACGTCATTGTATAACTATTCATGCGCACATCACAGTTCATTGATTATAATCTCAAAAATAGACTAAATGTGCATATGTATCCGCCGTGGACGTGTCATAAATAGGATATTCCATCGTACATGTTTGAATAGCGGAAATAATACACTACGCTCACTCGCTGCTTACACGGAAGCCGACGCACACTCGTGTATTAGTTCCCGCTATTCAAAATGTACGATGGAATATCCTCTAATTATTACACTCTTGCGAGTTATTTGCATGTGTTTCGCTGCGAGAGAAAATCCGTAATCAACTCCTTACAAATAATACACCGTGAAGAGAACACCCGTAATTGCGCGCCTGTTTTCTTGGAAACCACGAGCTACCATGTAAAATGTTTACTTTTTATTACAGTCAAAATAATGTTTGTTTGCAAACTCGGAAAGTGTTTCGAGTAATCTAGAATGTTAATGTGATTGAACACATTCCAAACATGCAGTCAAATATATCTGGTTCATAGAAACAGCTGTGCAATTTGGATTTTAATCTAAAAAATAGACTAAATGTGCATATATATCCGCCGTAGAAGTGTAATAAAAAGGATATTCCATCGTACATGTTTTAATAGCGGAAATAATACACTCCTGTCCGTCGGCGTCCGTACAAGCAACTCGTTCGCTACGTTCACTCGTTGCTTACGTGGAAGCCGACGCACACTCGTGTATTAGTTCTAGCTATTCAAAATGTACGATGCATTATCCTCTATTTATTGCACGGGTTTCGCTGTGAGAGAAAACCCGTAATCAACTCCTTACAAATAATACACCGTGAAGAGAACACCCGTAATTGCGCGCCTCAGGGCAATAGTGCCGCGGGTCGTCAACAGCACCTCGCGGCAAAGGTTTAGACCACAGGTGGAAGTCGGACCTAGGACCCAATACTTGGCTCATTTGGAAAACGTTGAAGCACCCACCCATTTCCATACACTATACCTTACATTGCATAGTGTATTGAAATGGGTGGGTGGGGTAACGTTTTTCAAATGAGCCAAGTATTGGGTACTAGATACGAGTCTTCCACCTGTGGTTTTGACTGTACCCCGAATGACCATAAAATAACTATACTATTCAACCGATTTTGATGAAAGCGCACGGAGGGCGCACACGTGTGTAATGTTCTCGACTGCTCGTCATTTCCTGATATATCCAGCCATGAAAATTGATGCATATTGTGTCGACATGTGACAGAACTATCATGTCTTATAACTGAAACAGTAAAGTCATGAAGTTTCTGGCGGCCATCTTGAAAACATTGCGGCCATTTTAGATTAATCAAGTGCTTAAGATAGAATTTATTAAAAGGGCAGTATTTGTGAAATTTATACTAAAATCAAATTTTAGTATAAATTTCACACCTGACTGATTTTTGTTCATCCAAATGATCTATTTGGAAGCGAAAACTGAATATTTTTGGAGGGGAGATAATTCATGCAATATCTAAAATTGCTCAAGGATGACAAGATGTCACCCGGCAGTTTATGAACCTAGATATCCTATATATATATAATATCAGTAATAAACAAAATTTGAACGCCAAAACCAAAAAATAAAAACAGAAATTGCTGGGATAAAGTTGACAACCTTGGACCCGTTTCATTAAACCTCGTACGACTAAAATGTTCGTAAATGCAAACTTAGGATCGTCTGGAAATTTCAATTGATGGATTTTAATTATTGTTTACAATAAAACGTTGTTAATGTGGAATTTACAGACTATCATAATTTTGGACTTACGAACATTTTTGTCGTACGACGTTTAGTGAAACGGCCCCCTGTGCCGAAGTGTGTGGGGAAATGGTTGGAAATATCATGAAAGGACAAGTAGTCGAGGATACTACATACATGTGCGCGGTTAGATGCATGTTTTCCGCTTGCTAGGCAATACTTTTCATGATATCGCTACACCACAGTCAACTGTATACATTTGCGGGAAAATCGTTTCCATTTCGCGCACTAAAATATAGCAATAATCCGCAGGGCGTTCACGTTCATACCTCCCTGTATTGTTATTGAGAGCAAATTATACAATATGAGACAAGTCTTATATCATAAACTCACCTTATAAAGTGTGTATTAGCAACATTCTCAGGTGACTCTCAACGAAATTAACAAAGAACGCTTCAAATACCACTCCGTCATAACGTCATATACTCAGAGGTCGTCTGTACACATGTGCTCGGCCATATATTTTAGCATTGGCACCAAGACGCTTCCATAATAAAGCGCACAGTGTGCTAAAATATATTTATCTCCTAATTATGATATATAAGTCCTAATTAGGAGATAGTAACTCCTAATTAGACGATATTAGCTCCTAATTAGGAGCTATATATATCCTAATTAGGAATTAATATCTCCCAATTACGACTTAATATCTCCTAATTAGGAGTTAATATATCCTAATTAGCTCCTAATTAGGAGTTAGTATCTCCTAATTAGGAGTTTGGAGATAAAACATTTGTTAGCATTGACACCGATAGTAAGTCCTAATTTGGAGACAGTAAGTCATATGTAGGAGATACTAAGTCCTAATTATGAGACAGTAAGTTAGTATCTCCTAATTAGGAGATAAATATATTTTAGCATTGGCACCAGGACGCTTTCATACGTTATTTCATCTAAATCGGTGAAATAAGAATACAGTTATGTGCAGATGTGCAGGCTGTTCTTGAGCTACGCTGGTAGCACTACGGAGCCCCACAGGGGACGTAGAATTCTTTTTTTTATTAATTCGTTCCAACGAAATAGCAATTCGTTCCCTCAATTTAACAATTCGTTCCCACGAATTAACAATTCATTCCCACGAATTAACAATTCGTTCACGAATTAACAATTCGTTCACGAATTAACAATTCATTCCCTCAATTTAACAATTCGTTCCCACGAAATAACAATTTGTTCCCACGGGAACGAATTGTTAATTCGTGTGAACGAATTGCTATATCGTGGGAACGAATTGTTAATTCGAAGGAACGAATTGCTAAATTGAGGGAACGAATTGTTATTTCGTGGGAACGAATTAATAAAAAAATCCATCTCCCATGCGGGGCTCCGTATAAATGTTCTCAACGTCGCAGGTTGAGAGCAAAGAGACGCACATAGACAACATTGGAGGGGACCTGGAGGAGAAACAACAGCAGCTGGAGGCCGAGATAGCCGGGTACCAACGGAGACGGGAACTCTATGACGAGAAACAGGAGGCGCTGGACCGTGAGCACGAGGCGAAGTCGCGTGAGCTGGATACCGCCATGGCGAGATGCAGGGAGGAGTTGGATACGGAACTGGCCAACTTTATATGCGTATAGCTCAGACCGTAATGTACATTTACTCATCGACGGTTCAGCATGCAATTACTATTCCAATAGTCTAACTGAATGTCTGAATACTATGTGGATGTGACTGGAGAAATAGGGTTTATGTGTTTTGCGACCAGTGTGGATCCAGATCAGCCTGTGCATCCGCACAGTCTTATCAGGATCTGCTCCGTTCGCCATTCGATAGATGAAACGCCTGCCATGCTTCTAAAAGGCAACACATATCTGTATAAGGCTACACGATTGGGTTATTTGATCAGGAGCTACATTCAAAGTTGGTCACACATACCATAATCCCCATTTCTCCTGTCACAGCCACATATGGGAACATTGTCGAGCCGATTTACTTCTATTTGCATGTTCAATACATTAAACAATTAATTCAAACATTGCACAAAACAAGTCGAGTGATTGTACATAGCTGTAACGTACGGAGCCCCACAGGGACGTAGAATTTTCTCTTTTTATTAATTCGTTCCCACGAAATAATAATTCGTTCCCTAAATTTAACATTTCGTTCCCACGAATTAACAATTCATTCCCACGAATTAACAATTCATTCCCTAAATTTAACAATTCATTCCCACGAAATAACAATTCGTTCCCACGGGAACGAATTGTTAATTCATAGCAACGAATTGTTATATCGTGGGAACGAATTGTTAAATTGAGGGAAGGAATTGTTAAATTGAGGGAACGAATTGTCATTTCGTGGGAACGAATTGTTAATTCGAGGGAACGAATTGCTATATCGTGGGAACGAATTGTTAAATTGAGGGAACGAATTGTTATTTCGTGGGAACGAATTAATAAAACAAAAGCCATGTCCCCTGCGGGGCTTCGTAGTAACGCGACTTATTGCGCATATGAAGCTATTTTGTTTTACATAATATAATAATCGATATTTTGTTTTACATAATAATCGGTCAACGAATAGGTATTATTCCAGGCCCGTAGCCAGCCTTCAAAATAGTTGGGTGCGTAATGAGCCGCGGAGCTGCGAATACGAGCCACGAAGTGCCGACGGGGGGTGGGTCCGGGAGGGGGGTTTTATCCCCTTCCTCGACGGGGGGTTGATTTTTTTTTAATTTAGACGCTAAATCCTGCATTCTGTGACATTTACGACTTTATTTAGGAGTTGGAATTATATGCTATTTTGTGTAGGAAATTTGACTTTTATCGAATTTCTCACAAGAAAGGTGTTATAATCACATTGTGAAGCAGACTATCAGAAACCTTCCGTATACACGTATCTCCACGGTAAGTTTACATACACGCTGTCAGGTCCCAAATAGTTTGAATATTTGTTACATTTTGTTATTCACACTGACGTCACTATACATATATAATATTAGTAAAGTAACTTGATCCTTGGGCGGTGAAAGAATCGAGTTGGTATTAGGCAGATCAACTGGATCAACGAGACGCAATCGAGTTGATCAGCTGATCTGCCCAAGACTGTACTAATATTGCGTTTATTATATACCAGTCAAACATCTAAAACACATATAATTATTGCATTGAAAAATCGCATAATTGGATTACAAAGTTGTAATTATTTTCTGCGCAGTAATTTGACGAGAGCACTGAGACGTCGCGCTAGTGACACGCGACCAGAAACGACGTCAAATTTCAGCTATCATTTTCTGTCCTATTTTCTAAACATATCCCGACTAATATCCTACATCGAGTGTATTTTCCGTTGACAGCATGCATTTTAAGTGAAAATTACTAGCTTTTACGGGGTTATTCTCATTTGAAGGACATCATTATGATTTCCCGAACTTTCCTGATGACAAGTAGTTCTGGCAAATCAGAACGAGAACAGAGTGGAATATGGATTCAGAAAGCCACTGAGTGGAATACGGAATTTCAATCAGCCGTGTCGTATCTGGCTGAGGAATACACCATGGATTCACCACATATCTTTGATAGGTATATAATAAACTTCTGTATGTATATGGCAGTTACGTAAAATGTATTTCCCATTCAAACAAAATATTCAACACGGAGTCTAAATATTTGGACTAGTACAAGAGTGATTCCAATTCCATCCTACGAGGATGTAGGCGTACAAATCGGGATATTATTTCCCGCACATAGTGTTTGAAACCATAATGTCTTTGTCTGGTTCCCGGCGTAATTAAGGATGTGCTCCAGATAACGTGATTGTGTGTTCATGAGCAAAAACAATATTGGCTTGTCCGAAAAAGTTGGGTGCGAACGCACCGAACGCACCGAACGCAACACCCCCCCCCCCCCCCCCCCTGGCTACGGGCATGTATTCACATTAATTCCTGACAAACAATGGCTTAAAGTCTTTGGGACGAATATAATTATAATGGCTTGTTGTTTTATTTCTCGTGTATTTTTGTGTTACAAAACATACCAATCGAAGAAGTACATATAGCTTGTAAATAACGTGTTGCTACGGTGGTAACATGGTAAAGCATTCTAACTCTTTGCATGCTAGCGGCGAAAATATCCGCCAAACGAATTAGGAGTATATGTTTTATTTCTCTCTGTAAATATGTCTTGAAATTTCACTAGAATTGTGTCCTTCCTCCGGACACAATTCTAATAAAATTCCAAGACATATTCATGACATTTATAAGGAGAAATAAAAGAAAATATAATGAATTGTCATCTGCTATTTTTGAACTATTTATAGCCCACAAATGTCCCAGCATGCAAAGAGCTAATTACATGTATGTTTAGAAACGTATGGAAGCGTCCTGGTGCCAATGCTAAAACATATTTATCTCCCAATTAGGAGATACTAACTCATAATTAGGAGATATTAAGTCATAATTAGGAGATAATAACTCCTAATTAGGAGATAGTATGTCCTAATTAGGAGATAGTAAGTCATACTTAGGAGATACTAACTCCTAATTAGGAGATACTACCCAGCAAAACAACGACGTCGGTACGACGTCGGATCTAGGTCGGATCCAGGTCGCGACGTCGGCGACTCAAATCCAACGTCGTCAGCTCGACGTTGAAACCCCGACGTCGAAGCGACGTCGGATTACGACGTCGTACTGACGTTGTTTGCTAGTCGTAGTTCGTCGCGACACAAACACAACGTCGGGTTGACGTCGGAATCACGACGTCGGATCAACGTCCGTTTCCAATGTCGAATAGACGTCTGGTCCAGGTCGCGATTGGTATACACTAAAAGGTGACTCACTGTCAGCAGATCTATCTCTACGTTAGCCTATAGATACGCCAATGGAAGAGCAGCTGATCTAATTTCCACACCAACTTAATTCAGTTTAACCTTTATTTGCGACATGTTTAGGCCTATGTAAATTCATCATTTTATATCCTAGATGATTAATTTTGCGTATGTATTTAGGTTGGGCTGGGCGTACGTGCAATTTCATTAACGTCGCATAATTCTAGGTCAAGATTCTCGTGCGCGCTCGGAGTGTTGACAACTGACTTGCTTTATTAGCGTCCGTGTCCAATTCCACTGGACCTGATTCCCGCGTTACTGCATAGCGGTAGCCACAGATACTGTAATACGCTGGAAAACAGCCGACCTGACTCATTCGGAACTACCTCGGATCTTTTCGCCAAAGCGGAGGTCTGGTTAATCTATAATCCCCGAGGTGCTCCAATTGTGTTTAGGTTATCCCGCCATTTCCGTTTTCTCTTTGTGATTTTAATTTGAAATTGGGGAAAGATCGACGTAATCTTGAAGAAATTAACTTTCTTATGTAAGTATGTTGATGCATGCGTGTCAGGTAACAAGTTTTCAATAACATTTTTAATACAAAAATACATGACAACGCCGTGATCAGTTGATTCACGTTTCAATTAGTGAAATTATTTCGCCCAGTCTCACTTCGCACATTCCTATTCATGTGTTGTTAATATATTGTCGCTATTCACCATTTACAAACTGTATGCATTATCATATAATTGTGCCTTTAATGGAGGTCTATGCAGTCGCGTTTTCTCAAAACTTGTAGGACAGCTATAGTAATTATAGATTTTGTCATCGTTACATACTGTCTTTGTGAAATTATTCGCCTTAGATAATGGCGCATATACTCAAAGTTTATTCGAATTGTACATCACACTGTACATGTACGGAGCCACCCAGGGGACGTATAATTCTTTTTTTTTTGTTAATTTGTTCCCACGAAATAACAATCCGTTCCCTCAATTTAGCAATTCGTTCCCAAGAATTAACAATTTGTTCCCTCAAATTAACAATTCGTTCCCTCTAATTAACAATTCGTTCCCACGATATAACAATTCGTTCCCACGAATTAACAATTCGTTCCCTCAAATTAACAATTCGTTCCCTCTAATTAACAATTCGTTCCCACGATATAACAATTCGTTCCCACGAATTAACAATTCGTTCCCATGGGAACGAATTGTTATTTCGTGGGAACGAATTGTTAAATTGAGGGAACGCATTGTTATTTCGTGGGAACGAATTCATATTAAAAAAATTCTACGTCCCCGGTGGGGCTCCGTAAAAAGGAAGTATGCTGATTTATACACATATTTTTTGTTGGTGAAATTACTTTCTTACATGAGTGGCTATTTATAGAACGAATTTACAAGTTTAATAGGAAACGAGATTTGAAGCTGTAACGCTCATCGAACATGTATTCGGTAGTGGTCTACAACATATACATTAGGCCATACAAATAAGGACTTTGGCAGTCACGGGGTGTGCAGAATGTGCAGCGGGAGAACGGCTTTTTTTAAATATATAATTTGTTTATGTTTGAGATGTTCGTGTGTGATTTTATTTCAAGTTGCCAGATGCATATTTGTGTGATTGTATTCATGCATATATGCATCTGGCAACTTGAAAAGAAATCAGAGACGAACATCTCAAACAAAAGGAAAATGTTATATAAAGTTACGATAAACTCTTTAGATGTGAAAAATCACAAGATATTTGTCAGACATGATTGGATTTAACATATTTTTCATGGTAGTGTTTTTTATTGATCATGTGGCAACATTATAGTACACTTTTATTCTCCATGACGATAACATTCTAGACGCGCAGGGATTATTCAGACGCGGCGATATCTGAGAACCAAAGTACTTTTGATGGCCTAACGTATACTAGTGTATTATTATTATTAACCATTTCAACCCTGGTTATCCTACCTTGTTTTTTTCACACTATTTTTGTACTATTCCATTTATGACAAAAGATAATTAATTCTAGATGAATAATAGTGGCAAATGCGGCAGATCCTGATGATACGACGAGCCGTCTCATCTGGGTATACATTGTTTGCACATGTTGGCTTTATGGAGGTATACATCATGTAAGGGCTAATACTTAAAGATATGCAAACATTTGTATGCTTTCATAATTGTGTTGTTTTATGTATATTTCAGACAACGCTAAGACATACACATACGAGAGCAACACAGAAATGGAAGAGATTGAAGCCGATCGATCTTCCCAACGAGCCAATCTTATCGAACAATGAATGTTTGAAATTACGCTGGCATCCTTGGATACACTGAAACACAGTACGGCCATGGAAATACGTAAAGCGCAGAACGAGATGAAGAAACGATTGAGACGATACAGAGACAGGCAGAGAGAAATTGTGAAAAGTAAACCGGATTCTAATAAGGATCCTCTTGAATAACTGCTGAAGCGACGAATGAAGCACGATGCTAAGATGAAAAAGAATCAGAAACAAGCTCGCCCCAAGACATCGCCTGCGACGCTTCAGGATACGTACAATTCACGCATTCGTAGATCCGACGCGGACTCGGAACACGAGGTGGAAGTGGACGATTCGTTTATGGTTGACCATCGATGAACCAGTGGGGGCATTCGTATCCGTGGACACAGTTCCAGTTCTCCATGAAAAGATTACTTGAAATTTCATTAGAATTGTGAGACAATTCTAATGAAATGCCTAGGTATGTTTTTATCGCGAAATGATCGAATATTCAGAAATTTCCATCCGCATAATTGTCGTCTGCAGCAGGATAATGGTTAAAGTGAACTAAGTCCCTGCTATATGATTCCATCGAGTAACGAATCGCACCATAAATTTATTGCAAAAATATATGTGAAAGTATAATAAAATGCATTTGCCAGCCAAAATATGTGTTTATTACTGACCAGGTACCAAACCAGGATATTGATTAGTTGATCCAGAGTGAAACTGCATATCAAGTAATCAATGCAAAATATTTTTTTCTAGACGATAAAACCCGACATTGAATTGATGTCAGAACCAGACGTTGGATAAAGGTCGTTTTCTGACGTCGGATAGACGTTGGATTATATTTGAAAATGAAAGTATTTTAGACGTCGGAATACGACGTTGAAATGACGTCATAATTAGACGTGTATACAACGTCGAATCCTGACGTCCGTTCGACGTCGGATCCCGACGTACATTCGACGTCGGATTCCGACGTCCGTTCGACGTCGGATTCTGACATCTAAACAACTTTCATTTTCGAACATGATCCGACGTATATCCGACGTCGGAAACCGACATCAGTCCGACATCTATCTGACGTCGTGTGCCCACTGGGTAAGTACTAATTATGAGATGCTATCTCATAATTAGGACTTCGTATCTCCTAATCAAGAGATGCTAAGTCCTAATTAGGAGATACTAAGAAGTACTGATTAGGATTTAGTGTCTTCTAATTAGGAGTTAGTGTCTCCTAATTAGGAGATACAAATATTTTAGCATTGACACCAGGACACTTCCATGGAAACGAGCAAAACATCATAGAAATACAAATAAATGCCACTAAAAACAAACTAAAACTCGACTGTAAATGCCTATTATTTCATAATCATCATTTAAGGGCGAGTTCCGAACACGCGTTGCTTACACCTGAAGCAAGACAGGCCTGTTGTTGATAAGGTCATACAAATGTACGTTGGTTCTCAGATATCGCCGCGTTAGATATCGCCTGCGTGTCGAGCAGTTTATCGTCATTTAGAAATAAAACCGTACTATAAAATTGCAAACATGATCAGTAAAAAACACTATCATGCAAAACTGTGGTGATTTATCACATCTAAGGAGGTTATAGTAAGTTTATAAACATATATGCATCTGGCGACTTGAACAAAATCAGACTCTAACATCTCCAAAAAATGTATTGAAAAATCCGCCCTCCCGCGTCACATTCTGCAAAACCCGTGGCTGAGAACCAAAGTACTTATTTCTATGGCATAAATAAAAACATTTATTTTGTCACTCGTGAAAATAGACATTGCCGTGTTGAGAACGCAACATAGGATATTCCATCGTATACGTTTGAATATCGTGAAATAATACACGAGTGTACGTCGGCTTCCGCGTAAACAACGAGTAAGCGATGCGAACGAGTTGTTTACGCGGAAGCCGACGTACACTCGTGTATTATTTCAAGCTATTCAAACATGTACGATGGAATATCCCATTTAATACATTCCTGAACAACATTTTCGAACAAAAATGCAGTTTATACTGTTTCCAGGGCGTTTGTATCTGCGTATGCATTTTTGTGGGCGGTGCTTATTTTATAACGACAGCAGGAGAGTGTACGCCGGGTGTCCTCTTCACGGTGTACTATTTGTAAGTTGACACTTACGGCTTTTCTCTCACAGATAAATTCATGCATATAATATCTTGAAATGTAAGAAATAAAAATAATCTTATTATTACTTTCATTAATAATTGAATTGAAACCACCTCACATGACACGCATGTGCCGAATGACAAAGTAAATCCCATATATGTTCTTGAAAATGATGACAAAGTTACATTAACTAATACTATTTTTTGCATTTTACAGCCATTTGTAGGTGTTAACGGGATAAATAGAATAGTAGGTTAGTGCCGTGAATGGGAAAAATATCTGCCGCGGCACGGAAACGGGATGTGCTTGGCAGAGCCTCACCCATCCCGTTTCCTGAGCCTTGTCAGATATTTTTCCCCATTCACGACACTAACCTACTATTCTCTATCATGCATGAATGTATATGTGAGAGAAAAGCCGTAAGTGTCAACTTACAAATAGCACACCGTTTGTGTGGGCGGTGCTTATTTTATAACGACAGCAGGAGAGTGCACGCCGGTGATTACGGGTGTACTCTTCACGGTATACTATTTGTTTGTAAGTTGACACTTACGGGTTTCTCTCACAGATAAAGTCATGCATATAATATCTTGAAATGTAAGAAATAAAAATAATCGTATTATTACTTTCATTAATAAAGTCAGCGGCTGGAATTGAAACCACCTCACATGACACGCATGTGCCGAATGACAAAGTAAATCCCATATATGTTCTTGAAAATGATGTCAAAGCTACATTAGCATGCATGTGAAGTGGATTAGTACACCAATTGAACGGGTTCTGCAAGCAAACAGTGCCTATGGTTTAACACATCTGGAGTATTGTCTTTACCGTATCACCACCCCACTGTCCCCTTTAATTTCACGTTTATTTAATAAGACAGCGGAAGCTGCATATCAGACAGCGGTAGTGGGCTGTCGGTCTAGCACACATACATATACCAAATTAAATGGCATACATAAGTCTTCCTAGCACAAAATATAGCGCAACAGTCCCCGCATGTAATCAGTGGTCGTCGGTGGCAGCGGTTATGCACGTTCATATTATCATCATAACCATCCCATATCAAGTTCAAACGGCATCATTGATCACCCAAATGCATAGCTGGTCATAAATAACGTATTTAAAGCGTATATCCTTGTTATATTGTGCAGGCCATAAGGGTAGATTTTGGCAAATTGTGTTTATTTTGTTGTATATATCATAAACTTTAAACCAAATTTTTTTCGGCAGCCATCTTCATATTTTGGCGGCCATTTGATAGATCTTCAAATGAACCTAATTAAGATTATTTACTCGGTACACACATTGGTATTTATGTTTTTATACCAGCACATATTTTCCCATAAAAATCTATAGGTATCCAATTGTCAAAATTCCGGCCAAACCATACATCTCACATGTGCCACATAATAAATACAAATATATTGCGATGGAGATGAATTCGATGTCGAGAAATGTAGATGAACATTTACTGCCTAAAACAAAACATTTCTTATCGTTATTATTTCTAATTTATGAGCCATCATGTTCAAAATGGCCGCCAAAGTAGTTTGAAACGTATCTTCTAATTTCGGTCGCAACAATGTCAGTAGTTTTACAAGCTCATTAACTGATTCATATTCCAATAATCAAATCGATTTCGTAGTAACAACTTGTGCTAATAGTTATCACAATTAATTGCATTAAAAATGACCACCAAATGAAGAGACACGACATTGTTTGGTTTCCGACGTTACATCCGAGAACATGCGTATCAGTTGGTATTTGTCTATGCATGGGTGAATGTGTCCTTCTGTTGTCATTAGCATACGGTTTATGGTAGGGAATTTGTGTTTTCATATTACATGGTTCATATCAATATCACGAGAGGACCGTGTGATGACCAGCAGTCAAGCCATCATCGAACTTGATTCCTTGATCACTAATTCCGCTTCGCCCACATTTGTCTGACTTGGTTTTGTTTCTGCCGTCCTTCCAAATACTGGTACTTTTGACATGGTGTCCCATAGGTTTTTTTATCACCACCCAGTCTTTCCTTTACATATATCCTGTATTGTATTGCTCCTCGCCCCGCTTCTCAGTCTCCAGTATGTTCTTGGCTAAGTTGTCAGGTATGATCACATTTTCTTGTCATATGAACCAAGTTATGTTCAGTTCCGTCTATTGTTTCAGGCAATTTGAATGGATTGGTGTTAGCTAATACCTCTTTTAGCCGGGAGATATCATGTGATGAGTTCGTTTTACTTGGCTAGTATCTAATATTTGTTATGTTTCTCCTTGGATACTCGTGTGAGATCACGTGTGGTCAGGCAATATTTCATCAACGCTTCAGGATTTTTAGTTATTCGTTAATACCACCATCACCTTTGTGAACTTTATTCACCTATTATTCATATGCTCCTGTGCTTGATCTACGCCGACAACAGTGAATGGTATATTATTGGTATTTACTGTGAAATTACCCTATGCTAACTGACTCCAGATGTCAGATGCCGAAGAACATGTAGCCTATTTCACCAATATTGCAAAGTATACTTTTCTAGCAAAGTATACTTTGAGGGAGTAATCATTTATTTTTCCCGAAATGCATAATATCATATAGAACTATTGACTGAATATATTTGATGATTAAAAGTAATCAGAATTATTATACTGAATTTATTACATTATCACAGCCAAAATGGCTGTGATAATGTAATAAATTCAGTATAATAAAAATTAATAAATTTATCCTTAAATTGAAAATTTCTCCCTCAAAATATACTTTGCTAGAAAAGAATACTTTGCAATGTTGGTGAAATAGGGTACAGATGCACATCTTCTCCAACGATGCTAAATACAAGTCCCACTGCCATAATCTAATGTCGCGGAGAAGTTGTAGAATTGTGCATACCTGACGCATGTACATCCTAAATCATATATAATTTGGATATGTTAACTTTGCAACATGTTCGTTTGTCTCACACGATGTATCAAAATGGTCTGAATGCTTCTAGCGTGAATTGGTGGCATTCAAATACCCGCCTGTAATGTTTGTCATTGATCATTTTCATAATTATGACGCTACTGTAGACATCGGTTTCTACCACGTGTCATCAATCCCCCTCCCATACACAGTGCGACCTAGGCATCGAATAGCACACAGGCATATATATGGAATTGGCCCCATGATTCTAGCCATTGTCCTTGTTAAGTTGTGGGTTCAGGTAGGAGAGTTTTAAAACCCGTTTATATAGGTCCATGTCCAACCACACACACACCGGCTCTTTGGAATCGCTCCCTCGTGTTATTATGTTCACTTTGTGTAATTGTTCTAGTGATGTAATTAATGTCTTCCACTCATGTGGGCAAGAACTTATCAATGGCAATGGATGCACATTATCAATATTTACGTGTTCATGTTCATGAGTCTAATATGTAAGCAACGAATTGTTTTCAGAGGTTCATTGTCACTGAGTATTTCTTTAGCTGCTTCTGTCGATGTACTACAAGTTGTATCAACGTTTTCAGGTGATACCTGCGTTTCTCGGTGAACGTTACTGTCTGTTTCACGAAACCTGCCCAAATATTACGGCTACATGTATATAAATAACGCAAAAACAATACATTTTTCAATAAAATTAAATAATAGCAAATTTTAAGAATGAGACTACTTTTTATTTCGTGAATTTTGTCCAATATTGAATTTATTGCGAAAAAACTATTTCCACATGTTAAATCCATGAAGATGGCTATGAGTATTTAACAGGGGGGTTTTCCAAGCTATCTAGCTAGAGTCAACTTCCAAAAAAAATAATTTTTCGATTCCTCCTCCAGGTTCCCTTCCTCTTTTCCCCATGTTAGATTCCCATAGAGAACTCATTTTTTTGTAATAAAATCAATATTTGACCAAAATTTCGCGAAGTAAGAAGAAGGCTCATTAGTAAATTTTGATAAAATTTAATATTATCGAAAAAAATATTGTTTTTTCATTGTTTATATGGCCGTAAGTTTTTGGCAGGTTTCGTGAAACAGACAGTAGTAGATGTTCGACTGTAGTGTATAAATAGTAGCCACGCGATATCTTGATGTCCAGTCTGTTTAAGCATTTGTTGATGCTCCATTGGTTTGAAATCTGGATAATGTGAACTATCATTGGGATTAGGATTACCAACGATCTTACAATCTACTAAATGTATTCCAAATAAAAGCACATTTGTCAATTTGTTATCTGATGATGTTTCATTTAAACTCGCAGCATGTGCTACCAGTTCCGCCTTATCACAGTTTGGGATTGTTATTTCATTCTGTAGCCTATTTCACCAACATTGCAAAGTATACTTTTCTATCAAAGTATACTTTGAGGGAGAAATTTTCAATTTTGGGATAAATTTATTGATTTTTATTATACTGAATTTATTACATTATCACAGGCATTTTGGCTGTGCTAATGTAATACATTCAGTATAATAATTCTGCATACTTTTAATAATTAAATATATGAAGTTGTTAGTTCTATATGAAATAATGTATTTCGGGAAAAATAAATGAATACTACCCGCAAAGTATACTTTGCTGGAAAAGTCTACTTTGCAATGTTGGTGAAATAGGCTACTGGAATGTAATTTCTGTGAGGCCATGAAACAAACGATGCTTTACCGTCTGTGATATCCACATTCGCATCGAGGTTGTCGAGTGCTGTCCGAAGAGGTGGAATGTAGGTTTCATTGTCTTCAATAGTTTCTTGCACCGCACATGCAACCTTGTTCACGTGTTTCATTGTTTGTTTCATTGTCAAGATGGCGTCCAAAAAATGTCAACCCACTTTTCCTTAAAATTTGGGATCATATTGAAATAAAAATTCATATTTGCAAAAATCTACCATCAAGGCCTACAAGAAGCAATATCATGACAAAACGGAATAAAGGATAACATTATTGTTCCGGGGTTACATTATAGTTCCCCCTCCCCACCTCCGTTCAGCTACGGAGTTTACATATATCACAGTTTACCACCAGTTGGAGTCTGAATTTAAATGCCGTAAAACACAGGAAAGTGCTTTTCGAAGAGCTCGAAAAAATAGGACAACCTCCTTGTTGCGAGAGTAGATTTCAAGAGTTACATTCGCAACTGGACAGGAAAAGAAAGAAATGTTATATCGTGGGAACGAATTGTTAATTAGAGGGAACGAATTGTTAACTTGAGTGAACGAATTGTCATTTCGTGGGAACGAATTGTTAATTCGAGGGAACGAATTGTTATATCGTGGGAACGAATTGTTAATTCGACGGAACGAATTGCTAAATTGAGGGAACGAATTGTTAATTCGACGGAACGAATTGCTAAATTGAGGGAACGAATTGTTATTTGGTGGGAACAAATTAATAAAATAAAATCCATGTCCCTAGCGGGGCTCCGTTTTGTCACAACAACGTCACAATACATACATGTACAATACATACATTACATGTATGTATATGTGGCTGTGACTGGAGAAATTGTGGCTTATGGGAGTTGTGACCAGTGTATTTCCTGATCAAACAGCACACTGTAGCTGTATATTTTGTATTAGAAGCATGGCGGCTGTTTCATTGATGGAATGGTGAACAGTGCAGATCCTGATCAGACTGTGCGGATGCACAGGCTGATCTGGATCTGCACTGGTCGCAAAACGCTTAAGCCCAATTTCTCCAGTCACAGCTACATATCATGAACGTGAATAAAAATATGTATATGTGGCTGTGACTGGAGAAATGGGGCTTATGGGAGTTGTGACCAGTGTAGCTCCTGATCAAATAGCACACTCATGTAGCCTCAAAACGACATGTATTGCTTGTTTGAAGCATGCCGGGTGTTTCATTGATGACATGGCGAACAGTGCAAATACTGATCAGACTGTGCGAATGCACAGGCTGATTTGGATCTACACTGGTCGCAAAATCCATAAGCCACACGTCTCCAGTGACAGTCACATATTATGTACATGTAGCTTTAGCATGCACGTTCCCACAGGTTACGGAAAAGTCACATGACAGTATATAGTATGTATATTTATTAATGATCAGATTAGTTTTTCCCATGTGACACGTTCCATTACCCTCTAGGTCTATATGTCTCGCACTATGGGTCATACAAATATTGTTTTAATATGGGTCGATGTTAATTGATAGGCCCTGTTTTGATGAACCATAACGGACATATATACGGAAGTCCATTCGGACCACAGTTATTATTTTGTATTTTACTTTTATTCAAGATTGTATCATCAATTTACATCAATGTTCTTAAATGTTCAAGATCTTTTATTGGTTCTGTTCTTGAGGTTTCATGATCTATATGTGAATTACATGTACACCTTATTTTTCTGAAATTTTCAAGATCGTTTATTTAAAATTTCCTTTCTACAATTTGCAACTTTTTACTTGAATTTTCAACAACATTTTTCCTTGAATTTTTATGTTTTAAGATGGTTTCTTCTTGAATTTTCAACGTAATTTATATTCTTGCATCTTGAACAAGAAAAGATGTTAAAATTTCAAGAAAAAAATCATGAACATTCAAAAGATCAGAAAAATTCAAGAAAAAAATGAGCATTCAATAAATGGGAAGACAAAAAAACAACCGAACAACTATGGCCCTAATGATCTTCCGTAGACATTGTATACTACTATCTGTTTCACGGAACCTGCCCAAATTTTACGGCCATATAAACAATGCAAAAACAATATTTTTTTCGCTAATATTAAATTTTATCAACATTTAAGGATGAGCCTTCTTTTTATTTCGTGAAATTTGGTCAAATTTTATTTTATTACGAAAAATGAGTTCTCTATGGGAATTTAACACGTGTAAAAAAGAGGTGGAGAACCTGGAGGAGGAGTCGAAAAGCTAAATAAATTGGAAATCGATTCTGAAACATAGCTAGATAGCTTGGAAATCATCTAACTAAGAAAACAAAAGTTACATTTTGAAAATAGGTCCACTATGTCTGAAATTAGAAAGAAAATCCCCATGTTAAATCCACAGGCATTCGGCGTGTTTCGCCTTTCATCGGTGTAACTCTTATATATATGAACAAGGCTTCCAACTTTGGTCAGACACGACCTCGTATTATAATAAATTCCGCGATTTTATTAACGCTAATGTGAATATTTTGGCGGAAAGTGCACATGTTCATTTGAGAATTATTGTTATCTTGCTAAACTATCATAATTATGTAAATATATCGAATTACAGCTGCTTTACCTAGGTCGGACACAACCTCGTATCATCATGATCATAACAACATAAATAATGTGTTTCATGCTCTAAACGTCAATATTGTAGTGGCAAGTTCATATGATCATTTGAGAATTATCGTTATCCTGCAGAAATGCATAGAATAAATAGAAAATTACAATTTCATACATGTTATTTTGTTGTGATACGAGGTCGTGTCCGACCAAAGTTGGAAGCCTTGTTCATATATATAAGAGTTACACCGATGAAAGGCGAAACACGCCGAATGCCTGTGGTTAAATCCCCATATACATCTTCACTCTGTGAATGTGTCTATAGGGATTTAACATGTGGAAATTGCTTTTTCGCAATAAAATCAATATTGGACCAAATTTCATGAAATAAAAAGTAGGCTCATTCTTAAATTTTGCTATATATAACTTAATATTATTGAAAATAAATTGTTTTTGCATTCTGTATATAGCCGTAAAATGTGGGCAGGTTTCTTGAAACAGACAGTAGAGTGTCGAATTATTAATGCATTAGTCTGTTGACATCAACACAATAATCAATGCCACCTCTGTACAAATAAAACAATACATCGATTCTATCCAGATGCGAACTCAATTGTAAGTGGCAATTAACTATATAAATGCAAACTATGTCGTGTATATACATGGTACAACGGATGTAGTTCAACGAAGTTGGCGATTCATGGCACAAACTGACTTGGAAGTTTGCTATAGGCGATGGAGTTTATGACAAATATGCTTTATAAATGTATTTCTGGAATACGCTAAATGTCCAGTTGTGGTTTTGTCGCATCGCTGATTTTTGGCCGATATTGATTTCGAAATGCTCATGCTCTGAATTTTATGTCAACTTTCGACGTAAACAACGGAAGATATTGCCTTTTTTTCGAAATCAATATCGGAGAAAAACGGCGATGCGATAACGGAGAGCATATCGGAGCCTACTGACTCAACACACGTTAAACAGATCACATGTTTTTCATACTACACTAAACGCAACAACAATTTATTCCTTGATTAAATTGGTCATCCGATGATGTTTATTAATTTATTTACTTATTTCTTAACAAAAACCTTTTTGACATCGCCTGCGAATCGTCTCCACATGCGTTTCAAAACAACATTTTTGCTAAGAATAAGGAGGACTCAAACGAAAAGAGAATACCATATCCGTGTCATGCCTTTTTAATGGTTAAACCGTTGAACCCGACAGCACGCTATAGCAGGGTTTGCAAACAGTACAGGTTCAGATGAGCCGGCTCGTAACGAGCCGTCTCATCAGGATCTGCACTTTTAGAAATTAATTTTCGTATTTTTTAGAACAAAAATACCCCCTTTTGATAAATCGACTAATCTGAAAACAATTGTGTGACGGTTGGAAAATTAACATATCAAATTCCATTCCAGTTACTTATGTGTGGAAGTGTTAAGCCATAAAATGATTCACTGGATACTTAACCCGGTTACAATTTCGACGCTCTTGATGATACTACTCGAGTCTGTAACTATGGCAACATACGCCGCAAGTGGCCGTGATCATGGTAACCCCGTGCTATACGCACGCGGGCCATGCGTGGGCTTGGCCGTGTTTAAGATGATCTTGGACATCCGGTTTCAAACTTGCGCAGAGGAATGCGTTGCGAGATCGAAGTGCGCAGGAATCAGTTACCACCGAATAACACACCTTTGTCAGCTGTTACTGACTTCCGCCAGTCCTGTGGTACCCGGCTCGCGATATCAACCATGCACCAACGTTGCCGATACGTCATTGACTATGCTGAAGCCGGGGCCGTGTGAGTCCCGGCCTTGTATCGGCGCGTACAAGTGCTCTTTAAACGATTGGAACCCGGCACTGTACACATGTATGCCGGCTGAATGCGGGGAACCAGTTCAAGTGGCCAATGCCGCGCCCCGGTCCGCGCAAGGTCATATTGGCTCCATTAACAGCTACGGTTGTGACACTGGCTATACAATTACCGGAGATTCCAAGGTGACGTGTAATAGTGATGCCACGTGGTCGGTGGCCATGTTTATGTGTTACCCAGACTGTCCACCCCCAACGGCAGCCAACGCCCGTGTAGTGTCTATATCAACGGTACGGAATACCGTCAACACGACAGCCGAGTACTCGTGCAACAGCGGATACTACAATATTTCCCGCCTGATCAGTACATGTGACCAGTTGGGGACGTGGTCTGGGGTCACGTGCTACAAATTCTGCTCCGCCCCTCCCTCGATAATGAATATGGTTTATGAGATATTTGATGAAGTCTTAACAGCTACACATAGGAACAATATATATACTCGTGCTCGCTACGCATGTTTGTCAGGTAAACAGCTTTGCATTGACCGAATATATACTTTTTTCTGATAACCATATGTCATATCATGCATTGACTGGATACACATATATGTATCACAACGGATTCAAAACAGTTTGGCTGTCGTTTCATTGGTCGAATCACGTCACATGACGTTACTGACGTCAGAGTAATTTCGCAACGGAAACAGGTCCACTTTCATTTCATCGAAATCGAAAATCACGTCATACGTGGTCTCATTCTGTAGAACAAAACGTTACCTGATAATAATAATACCATGCTGGTGTTTTTTGATACCGTCCAAATCCGGTTCGGCTCGGAAACGGTTGGAATTCCTCGGCAAGCCTTGGAAGTCCTACGCGTTTCCTAGCCTTGTCAGATAAACGTGAAATCAAACGACACTAGCCTGACATTCTCTATATCTCACCAGGTTACTACTTGGCAGATGGATCAGCGACAAAGACCAGCATCTGCAACGGTTTGGGCGAATGGGAAAGTTCTGCGATCACGTGTTACACATTCTGCCCCGCCCCTCCGGTGATATCCAATGCCATATTTGTAATATTTGATACAACTGCGACAACGATACCGAGAAATAATGCACACACTGGCGCGCGATACTCTTGCTCTGCAGGATATTATATGGCAGATGGAGCAGAAACGAAAACCACTAACTGCAATGGCTTTGGTCAGTGGGGTACCCCGACATTTATGTGCCAGAAATACTGTTCAGATACACTACCATCGGTTTCAAATGCTCACTTAACCTTTAGCTCCGTTCCTCCGTACATATCGGGTTCTTATGCGAGATATGACTGCAATGTGGGTTACAAAGTGGATGGTTTTGGGATAGGAATATTTGACGATGATTTCATATATGTGTATTGTCGAACATCAGGCGAGTGGGTGTCAAGCGGACGGTGTACCTTTCTTGGCCTTGGTAGTATCTTTGGTGGTAAATAGGGATAGCACAAGAGTGTCGTTAAGGACCCGTCCCAGGATCATCCGATGATGCATGCATAAATGCTTCGTAAATGTGATGGGATATATATGCATAACATACATGTGAACATTCTCTTCTTACTAAATCCTACACGGTACATCGAGTTGCCATGTCGGACCATCATAGTGTGTACAAGCCATTGGCCAGTTTTACCTCTTATTGCATTTGAAATATACCACTAATATACGACACGCAAAAACGACATAAGTATATAAGTCCCGAGACCACCAAATGCAGCTTATACTCACTTTCAGCCATTGCTGTTGTTGTTCTAACCACGTGATCATGCACCTTGATGTAGCTCTACACTACTGTCTCTTCCGCGTTTTTCTGCCGACGAACTTTTGGCCATTGAACAATGGGAGGGGGGTGGGGTCGAAAACGGAAAAAAAGAAATTGACTTACAAACCTTGCAAGATGTAACTACATGTAACTACATGTAAGAAAATAAAAGTTATATTTGAAAATCTGTCCACAATTGCCAAAATAAAACAATAGTTGTTTAAGGATTTGTATGATAAAGGCATAAAGTATATTGAACATATATATGATTATCGAGTAAATAATTTGTTACGACTTACTGATTTTTCAACAATATTCAACATAATAAATGAAGATTTTATAAAATATCAAAGTATATTAAACAGCGTAAGTCCATTATGGCTAGAAAATATGAAAACAGAACATATTAACATACAGCCAAACTCGGAAACTCTTATACATAGAGAAAAATCAAATATGTAAATAAAGTACTATAATTATGTAACACAGACGGCCTGAAACAAATGTAGAAGAAATAACATCTCAACAAAAATGGGCAAGCGAGTTTTCAGATGATACTCTATGTTGGAAACATATTTACACGTTGAGTTTCAATTGCACTATAGATTCCACATTACGCAACTTCCAGTACAAATACCTGATGAGAATTCTGGGGATAAATAAATTACTTTATCGCTGTAATATAGCAAGTACATAGTAGCCTATGTGATTTTTGTTCTATGTATGTTGAAAATACAAAACACTTATTCAGGGAATGTACAGATGTGCAACATTTTTGGTCTCAGCTAAGAACTTACCTAAATTATAAGGGTATAACATGTATAGCGAACTTTCAAAATAGTTCTATAGATATAAATGATACTGCACTTTTGGCAAAACATTTTAATTTCATCGTTATTCTAGGAAAATATAATTTTCAAATGTAAATATGAAAACCCGATATAACGTGCGAATTATTCATACATTACTTGAAGAACAGAATCCAGATAGAACAGGAAATAGCTACATAAAAGGATACACGAGAACAACACATTATAAATTGGGGTAGGTTTAATGTCTAATAAGTTTTAGCACTGCAAGACAATCAAGCACATGATACATATGTACAGAAAATGACAAATATTCAACTAAACATGTCCTTTTGATATGAACACAAATGAAAACCTTTTCTTCCTTCTTTTTCTCTGCATTATCTCCCCTTACTTTACGTTCTTCTAAACATTACTTTCTAATACATTTTGTAATCTGGTAATTAAAGGTACATGCCCACTCAGTAGACACACACTGTTCTTATATGAATTAAATAAGTATATAAGTGTGTCACTATTCCACCGGTTCTAAAAATTACGAGTGCCCGCTATACAGATATAATCATTTAGTAATATTTATTTTACTGATAGTGACGCGCGCTGGTATCAGGCTATTTTCATATGCAAATGAGGCATGATATGCTTTAATTATTTATACTAATTAAATGCTTCACCTGAAAAAATGCTATGTCCGTTAAAGTTTTAAGGAAACACGGTTATCGCCCCTGATATAAGTGTGGAAAGTTACGTCTGATATAAAATGTATAATATTGCCAATCAATACGTGCGGTAATGGTGAATAATTCCAGCACAAACATATTTACACAATTCCCTAACATTTGATTGGCCCGTAGCAAGTCTTTGTCCAAGATTTATATCCCATTAAACTCCCACGCCGAACTACTTTCCGTAACCGTGGTGCGCAGTTAAAATAATTCTTAAGAAAACGGAAAATAAAAACATTTTCTTGATGAATTTATTTCAAATGCTGGAATTATAAGGAATGAATGGCCTTTTTGTGGAATTTATCGGGGATATAAACTTGGAAAAGTCGCGGGAATACTGGACGAGGCCTTCCGGCCTTCGTCCAGTATTCCCGCGACTTTTCCAAGTTTATACCCCGATAAATTCCACAAAAAGGTCATTCATTCTTATAATGAATGTTTATTTTCCCCGAAAATATCTCAGATACAAAGAACATTTCGTGCCTACTGAGTGGGCATGTACATTTACATATCTAGTGTCTGTTTCACGAAAGCTGCCCAAATTTTACGGCTATATAAACAATTCAAAAAGAAGATTTATTTTGATAATATTAAATTAAAGGAAAAATTAAGAATGAGCCTTCTTTTTATTTCGTGAAATTTGGTCAAATATTGATTTTATTGCGAAAAAAAATAATTCCCCATGTTAAATCCCCATAGACATCTTCACGGAGTGAAGATGTCTATGGGGATTTAACATGGGGAATTTTTTTTTGAATTTTAGAAATACTGGACCTATTTTTTAAATTTAACTTTTGTTTTCTTAGTTAGATCATATCCAAGCTATCTAGTCAGGTTTCGTAGTCAATTTCCAAATTTTTTCGTTTTTTGACTCCTCCCACACTTCCTTACCACTTTTTTCCCCATGTTAAATTCCCATAGACAAATTAATTTTTCGTAATAAAATCAATATTTGACCGAATTTCACGAAATAAAAAGAAGGCTCATTCTTAAATTTTCCTTTAATTTAATATTATCGAAAATAATATTGTTTTTGAATTGTCTATATAGCCGTAAAATTTGGGCAGCTTTCGTGAAACAGACTATAGTGTAAACCGACATAGGACAGATTGTGTGCTGGTGCATTTGTTACACGCCCAAATCAACACGCCGCATATCCCACATAGAATTATCGTTAACAATTAGTGAACAGCGTAGACCCTGATCGGACTGATCGTATACACAGACTGATCTGGAACTACGCTGGTCACCGACATGTACATGTATTGACAACCTTTCTTACAATACGTCACATTCACCTCAGCTGGCGGATTGAAGATGACACCATACCCTGACATAATAGGCCTGGCACAACGTCACCAGTAAGAAAGCGATCCGAATTTCAGCACTATAATAGCAAGGTGTATGATCACGTTGTTACAAAAACAACAACAACAACAAGTACTGAAACTTCCAGAAGCCCTCCTATTCAAGGTATGTATTCTTTTATTTTGTCCTTATTATATAACGGATTTTGATGAAATATGGCGCATCAAACGGGTCTTGTTAAGCTGCATTTAGTGGTATCGGTACGTTGGCCCAAACTTCTGTCGTTTTTGCGACGAATCGATTTCCGTGTCTACGTGACACGGAAATCGATTGTTCGCAAAAACGACATAATTATATGCCGAACTCCCGGGACTACCAAATGCAGCTCATGAAGACGCGTTTGCTGCGCCATATTTCAACAAAATCCGTTGCCTATTAAGGAAAATATAAATAATACTTACCTTTCAACACTTCCAGCCATTGTTGTTGTTGTGGTAACCACGTGTTCATGCACCTTGAATATACTCCAATTTGGATCAATATGAGCCGAATTCTAACAAAACACATACAGTAGTAGACAGTACCAGCCCACGCATCAGCGCAGTCTGATCAGGATCCATACTCTACCAGAATTCTGGTCGTATTACCTGTATATTCAGGGGCGGATCCATCATTTGGGGAACGGGGGGCTTGTCTAGTTGCGAAGGTAACTCTTGCAATCTACTCCCGTACCGTCCGTAGCTAGCTACGGGCGGTACGGGAGTAATTGCAAGAGTTACCGTTCGCAACTACTCGGTGGTTGTCCTATTTTCGAGCCCTTCGAAATGCACTTTCCTGTGTTTTTACGGCATTTAAATTCAGACTCCAACTGGTGGTAAACTGTGATCTATGTAAACTCCGTGGCTGAACGGGGAGGGGGGGGGGGGCTGTTGCAACCCGAAATCCCCCCTCCAGATCCGCCCATGATATTACATGTAAATGCATATGCAGCCTATGCTCAATAAATAAGTCGTACGTAGTTTAGTGAAACGGCCCCCGGGTTATTATATATTGTTCTCGTATTTTGTTATTGTATGACATTTACACATATCACTATAATAAACAATTTTACTGACTTACATTTTGTATGTAACCTGTGTAGTATAATTAGACACCATTTTGGTCAAGTGCAATACGATGTACAGTGAAACCTCTCTAAACCGGACACCCTGGGAGCTCCCCAGGGTGTCCGTTTCAGAGAGGTTTCACAGCAAATCAAGCATTTGATCATTCTGATACATAGTTGCGTGCTATGCGATCATGAACAGACATTATCACCTGACATAAATGACCAAGAAACTCATCAAAACTAAAATCACTTGTGTTTTCTTGGTGTCCGGTTTAGAGAGGTTCCACTGTACATGATATATTGAAAAGTGGGAATAAAACATTTAATCATAAAAACAAATTTGGGGGAAGGTTGTTATTGATGAAAAAGTACTTACATTAAAATATTTTTTAGATTTAATGTGTTTAATCATAAAAACAAATTTGGGGGACGGTTGTTATCGATGAAAAAGTACTTACATTTAAATATTTTTTAGATTTAATGTTTTTAATCATAAAAACAAATTTGGGGGACGGTTGTTATTGATGAAAAAGTACTTACATTTAAATATTTTTTAGATTTAATGTGTTTAACAGCCAAAAGTTTGTCGGCAGAAAAACGTGCAACAGACAGTATAGTTTCTGGGATATCTGTGCTTTGTCGCATAGAAATTGATAGTGTCGTTGCAGAGATATTTAAAGTAGTTGTACTCCATATAAAGTCAATGGGAATCTAATAAAAACCATACTAATAAAACAATAGCGTCTGCCATAAATATACCGTATGAATATGATTTGTAAGTCTTTATGAAGATACTATTACCAATAAAAATGGACACACACCTGTAATATGAAAATACCAGACCGATTTTGAAGTCGCACATGTACAGTGGAACCTCACTAAGCCGAACACCAAGAAAACACATGATATTATCTTTGATGAGTTTCTTGGCCATTTATCTCAGGTGATAATTCCGGTTCGTGATGATCAAATGCCTGATTTACAGTGAAACCTCTCTAAGTCGGACACCCTGGGGACCTCGCAGGGTGTCCGGTTTAGAGAGGTTTCACTGTATATTTACGTCTACACAGGTGTGTAGAAGCAGACTTATACGTGTAAAACTATATATGATTTATTGGTGTAAGTAGCTAACGGTTTAAGTGTAGGGTTTTTTATTAGTTTTCCATACACTTTACATGGGGTCACAAGAAGGGCACAACAACCTTAAGAAAATGTATATTGAAACGGGGCTACTTGAAAACGCAGATGCGCGTATTGTAGTATGTCACGGCGATTGTATCGTATTGAATATAGTAGACTATTTTATTTTTAAAGTGCAACCTGATAATAATATTAGTTGCATGATAATACAATACATTCATATCAGCCAGCCAACATAGGCTTACGGTGCACTATACCGATCACTTGCATATGCTATATATATGTAGTAAGTAAAGCGTAGTATGAAGTGTATATAACTATCAAAATGTCAGTAAATAAACGTAAGTAAATCCGAGTATGGAAGGCTGTACAGTAAATTCCCACAAGCAAAGCATAAGCAATCTATGTAAATAAAGACGTATGTCATATCAAATCATGTTTTACCATGTACATTGTATGTCCTAGAATATCGCAATCAATCTGCTATGGAAGCGTCTGGTGCCAATGCTCCTAATTAGGAGATAATAAGTCCGAAGTAGGGCATACGAAGTCCTAATTATGAGATAGTAACTCTTAATTATCTCCTAATTAGGAATTACTATCTCCTAATTAGGACTTAGTAGCTACCAATTAGGAGTTAGTATCTCCTAATTACGACTTAGGAGCTAAACCATTTTTCAACATTGACACAGATAGTAAGTCCTAATTAGGAGATAGTAAGTCCTAATTAGGAGATAGTAAGACCTAATTACGAGATACTAACTCCTAATTAGGAGATACTAACTCCTACTTAGGAGATATTAAGTCCTAATTATGAGATAGCAAGTCCGAATTACGAGATAGTAAATCCTAATTATGAGACACTAACTCCTAATTAAAGATGATAAGTCCTAATTATGAGATATTATCTCCTAATAGGAGTTAGTAGATAGAAAATAGTTTAGCATTGACACCAGGACGCTTCCATCATCTGTAGCATATACAACACATGTGCTTGTATGATTTGTCCCGTGATCGCATGGTGCCAATCTTCAATGCTACGGAGCCCCGCAGGGGACATGGATTTTTTTTATTAATTCGTTCCCACGAAATAACAATTCATTCCCTCAATTTAACAATTCGTTCCCTCGAATTAACAATTCGTTCCCACGATATAACAATTCGTTCCCTCGAATTAACAATTCTGTCCCACGAAATAACTTAACAATTCGTTCCCTCAATTTAACAATTTGTTCCCTCGAATTAGCAATTCGTTCCCACGATATAACAATTCGTTCCCTCGAATTAACAATTTGTTCTCACGATATAACAATTCGTTCCCGTGGGAACGAATTGTTATTTCGTGGGAACGAATTGAAAAATTGAGGGAACGAATTGTCAATTCGTAAAAAATAATTCTACGTCCCCTGCGGGGCTCTGTATCATGCCGCTAAAGAACCGTCTGCGTTACATGTAATATTGCCCAGATTATCGCATCTATTGGCAATGTAAAGGAACCAGTCGGCCAATGGATAATGTGACCGTAAAGGAAACAGACAGGCAATTGATTTCCCATAGACCCACATTCACACAAACTGCGGCAAAATCAATGTGGTTACTTTCATTCCTGGAGCCAGTGACCTAAGCCGCTTCTAGATCCATGCGAAACACGAGTTCATGCGGGTTGATTTCCACGAGTTATTTCCCCTTTTTGACGGAACCGTCTAATTTCAGTTTCAAAATCTCTATGTCACACCCAAATCAACAAGATGCATGATCACGTGGTTAGAATAACAACAACAATTACTGAAACTGTTTGAAGCGCCTCCGATTCAGAGTACATATTCTTTTATATTGTCCTTATTATGTAACTGATTTTTGTGAAATATGGCGCATCAAACGCGTCGTGTTAAGCTGCATGTGGTGGTCTCGATACTTGACCTAAACTTCTGTCGTTTTTCGCAAAATGACTTAAGTATGTGTCGAAATCCCGAGACCGCCGGATACAGCTCACGAAGACGCATTTGCTGCGCCATATTTCATCAAAATCCGTTGCATACTAAGGAAACTATCAAATAATACTTACTTTGGAGTGGTCGCTTTCAACACTTTCAGTCATTGTTGTTGTTGTTGTAACCAGGTGCTCATACACCTTGATCAAGTCGCACACAGAAAATGTAACCTGCATGTGTAGAGCATGCAAATAATAGAATAATGTTTGGCACATACATAACTTTCCTTCAGCATCTATTGTATGTATCTCTCTGTCATAATAATAACGCAGGTAGTTTGCGATTGTCATGCTTGTGTGAATGTGGTTATATGGGAAATAAATCGCCTGTCTGTTTTCTATGGACGCATGCGCAAAATACACACAAGCATGCGCAAAAGGCAATTCCAAGACGCATGATTTCTACACACGGATGCACAAAACGTCTTTCCAAAGTCGGAAGCGACAAACAGGACACCGTACATGTAGGTCACAAATATAATACATGTACATTTTATCACGAAACATAAACACTGCTTAGTTAATTTAGAGCCCTCTTTTGTGAAAGCTAGTGTCGTCCATATTTATGTCACGGCGTGCTCGTGAATGCATTAAATATACATAAAGGCTCTCAGCGGGTGAATAGCTTTTATAAATGAAACATATACGTATAGTATCAGTAACATGAGATATTGGACTTATGACTTTTGCGACACGTGTAGATCTAGATCAGTTTGTGCATTAGTCCAATCAATATACCATAGTTCTTTTTGTATGTCCGAAATCATATCTTTCGATTTTCTTCTACTGTACTTTTAGTATGTTATTATTGGGTTTTTATGGAACGGAATGTCTCATATTGCAATTAGTGGTGGGTTTGGCCAATATATTTACAGATTGACTGGTCTACGTCCACATAGCCTGATCAGGATCTTCACTGTTCACCATTCCACCAATGAAATACCCGGCTTGCTTTTAACAAGCAATATATAACGTTATCAGGCTACATGAGTGTGCTATTTGATCAGGAGCTACACTGGTCACAAATGTCATTTCCCCAATCACAGCCACATTTGAGACACGCCATGCGATTTTGTACCTTCGGACATCTGCATCTAATGTCATTAAATACGTTTACAAAATCTTCAATATTTTTCATAAATAAAGTCAAAAGTTGACACAATTTGCAGAGTACATGCGGAATATCATTCCGCATGTACTCTGGAAATTGTGTCAACTTTTGCCGCCATTTACGGAAACTATTGTAAATTTTGTGAACGTATTTCATGAAATTAAGCAGATGTCCGAAGTTACAAAATCGCGTGGCGTGTCTCATATATACATTACATATACATAACCGCTGTCATCGGATGAATAGCTTTTGCAAATGAAACAAATATTCTATTTAGTTTGTTGTTCTATTGATCAGTAAATATACGAATCCATATACCAGTGTATCCACCCACAGGTGGAAGACTAGAACCTGTGACAATACTCAAATACAGTGTACAGTACTAGAACAGGTGGTGGGGTAATGGAATTTAAACTTAATGTACAGTACGAGACCAGGTGGGTGGGGTAATGCGATTTAAACATAATGTACAGTACGAGACCAGGAGGGTGGGGTAATGGCATTTAAACGTAATGTACAGTACGATACCGGATGGGTGAGGTAATGGGATTTAAACGTAATGTACAGTACGAGACCAGGTGGATGAGGTAATGGGATTTAAACGTAATGTACAGTACGAGACCATGTGGGTGGGGTAAATTAATGAGATTTGTTAATGGACAGTTTCAATAGACTCTTCCACCTGTGTATCCACCATTTAGTGCACAGCCTGGGTTGTCACAGTATATTTCAAACAACAATAACATTCAATTTACTTCCCTTTACGAAACCTAAACGTAAAACCGTTTATTGCATAACATGGCATTCCGCAGTGTACAGTGTATTAAAGGCGCATATCAGGATTTTTTAAAATAAATATCATAAAAAAAAAGAAGAGTATTTTCATCATGGCCCTGTGTAAAGTGGTTTAATTGATATATGACGATACTAGGACCGCTGGGTTGTTTCTATTTTCGCCCATAAAGATACATAAATAGAGGATATTCATATTTTTGTAACGTCCTGACGGCACTCGTGAAATATGGACATTTCACACCACTCGATGAACATATATGTCATATTCGTTGCAAAAATATGAATATTCTATTTATTATATACCGCTCCATGGAAATTAGCAGTTTTTTAGACTGTATACGGTAATGAATGTGTATTTGCACTGTTTTCTTTCAGGTGCGCGTTATGAGTATAGATAGCGGAAGTAGTCGTATTTTCACCGGAAGTCGTTTATTTCATCGATGAGAACATGTGACTTTTATTTACATCGTATAACTATGTATTTCATGGGTAGGTATATATACATATCGGATTCTTGTATTGTATCTATGTACCGATATCGGTGAAAATTGAAATAAACCCAGCGAAGATGCAGACATGTGAAGCTGTCATCAAGGCAAGAAACCTTAATGAGAATTTGAAAATCTATAGCATTATTTGTTCCTCTGGATGGGATAAACAGGCATACTGATTTAGATAGTGTAAACGTAGTAGAAATCATATAGAATTGCATACAAAAATGAAAAAAAATGGCTTAGTTAAAAAGTCAATATTTTTGTTAAAACAAATGTGCACATGTATAATATGTACGGAGCTCCACAGGGGACGTATAATTCTTTTTTTTATCAATTCGTTCCCACGAAATAACAATTCGTTCCCCCAATTTAACAATTCGTTCCCACGATATAACATTTCGTTTCCTCGAAGTAACATTTCGTTCCCACGAAATGACAATTCGTTCCCACGAATTAACAATTCGTTCCCACGAATTAACAATTCGTTCCCTCAATTTAACAATTCGTTCCCTCAATTTAACAATTCGTTCCCACGAAATAATAATTCGTTCCCACGGGAACGAATTGTTAATTCGTGGGAACGAATTGTTAATTAATTCCAGGGAACGAAATGTTATATCGTGGGAACGAATTGTTAATTCGTGGGATCGAATTAATTTAATAAAAAAAATATCTTGTCCCCTGCGGGGCTCCGTAAATATATGTATAAGACGTGTGTAAAGTTTCACATCGATTGACTGAACGGTTTTGGAGGAGTAGTGTACACAAACTCTGTACCCTATATAGAATTGCATACAAAAATGAAGAAAAACGGCCAAGTTAAAAAGGTGATATTTTTGTTAAAAAAAAAAACCACCAGGGTGCACATCTTTCAATATGGGTAGAAGACGTGTGTAGAATTTCAGATCGACTGACTGAAAGGTTTTAGAGGAGTCGAGTACAGATACTCTGCAATTTTTCTTTCCCGCGGTAAATAATAATACGTGCCGTTTTTGTTTAAAGGTACATGCCCACTCAGTAGGCACAACATGTTCTTTATAGGAATTAAATAAGTGTATAATTGTGTCACTATTCCACCAGTTCTACAAATTACGATTGCCTTCTATATATATATAATCATTTAGTAATATTTATTTTACTGATAGTGACTCGCGGTGGTATGATACTATTTTCATATGCAAATGAGGCATGACATTTTTTTAATTATTTAAACTAATTAAATGCGTCACCTGAACAAATCAATGTGGAAATTTACGTCTGATATAAAATGTATAAAAATGCCAATCAATACACGGGGTAATGGTGACTGAATGTTTATTTTGCCAGAAAATGTCTCATATGATGTCTCTGATATAAAGAACAGTTTGTGCCTACTGAGTGGGTATGTACCTTTAAAACGGTCGTATACAAATAAGAAAACTACTGTTGATTTCTGTAGCCTATTTCATCAACATTGCAAAGTATACTTATCTAGCAAAGTATACTTTGAGGGAGACATTTTCAATTTAAGGATAAATTTATTAATTTTTATTATACTGAATTTATTACATATAATAATTCTGCATACTTTTAATCATCAAATATATGTAGTTGTTAGTTTTATATTAAATAATGCATTTCAGGAAAAATAAATGATTACTCCCTCAAAGTATACTTTGCTAGAAAAGTATACTTTGCAATTTTGATGAAATCGGCTACTGATGATTTGGCAATGACACGTGACGTCACGGGGTCAGCGGACTATGTACATGTATACGTTATCGTTGTCTGGAACAGTTTTCAAGTCAGTTTAGCGCTAGAGCAATTTAGAGCTTGAACATCAATGTTACAAACCACAATACATGACAAATTTGTAAACTATGTTCATAAATTGTTTCGATATTTGATTCGTTTTGATTTTGCAGTCTTGCGAAAAAACAAACTTCATTGTCCCCACATCTCAGATGATACACTGTATGTTTGTTTGTTTATTGGTGTTTAACGGCCTATCAACAGCTAAGGTCATGTAAGGCCGGGCAAAAGGGTTCGATCCCGTTTTAACCTGCTGCATTGGGGTGAAAATCCCAAAATCAGAACGGAATATTAACATCGAGAACAAATATATTCAGCCCTGAAATTAGAATAACCTGACCTGGTGCCAGGTCCATACCACACCCAAAGTCACTTGGCCCCTTCCCCTAAAACAGGATTACAAATAATCGTAATACTCACATAAGGGATATAACCAGATTCAACTGTCGCATACAAAATGCCAGACGTATGTGAGGGCCAAACCAGGTCTCCAATCGGAATTCCGGTAAGGATGAACCCCGATCGTTAAATTACCCATCGCATTCTCCCACCTGCCACCCACCAAATGATACACTGCAAATCTCCAGAACACGTGACGTGTTTTACACATGTTTATATCTAAACATTGCCGTTTAACATGAAAACACCAGTGTTTTAACAGTGTTCTGACATGTTTTCTTGGTAAATGCAGGTGTTGTGTTTGAGGAAAAATATATAACTGTTGGTGTAAAAGGGGCAACAGTATTGTTTCAGGGCATAGGGAACAGCATAGATTGCAAATCACTTGATATAATGAATGACGGTGCATTTTGTTTTAAGACACATGTGCAGTTGTCTCAAAACTAAACTAAACGTCTGAAAACACTATAGTGTTCCACATTGCACACGTCGAAAACATATCAGGTGGGATAACGTAGTGGGGTGGGAAGGAGCAGTGGGGTTATCATCTCCCTCACCACTGCTTCCCTTTTTCCCACTGAAAGGTAACCATGCATATAGCCAATCGCCAACAAAAATATTTAGCGCAGGTGTACGGGGCGCCAAGTGGGACATGGCTCAATTTTGTCAACAAAATTCATTTTTGTACCTATAAACTTGACAAAAACAAAACAAAATTAAATATATACTGATTTTGTCAACGAAATTCACTTTTGTGCCACACAACTCAATTCAGTGTCACAAAATTCACTTTTGTGCCACAAAACTCAATTCTGTGTCACAAAATTCAATTCTGTGTAACAAAATGTAACACAATTCAATTCTGTGTCACAAAATTCAATTCTGTGTCACAAAAAATTCAATTCTGTGTCACAAAATTCAATTCTGTGTCACAAAATTCAATTCTGCACACGCATGTAAGAAGGACTACCATTGGTCAGAAACTGGACTGGAGAAATGGGTCACGGTTGCCGATCAGCGATCCAAAATGGCGTCTGAAGAAGTAAGTTTCAGAGAACGCTGGATGAAACACACTTGTTACTGCTTTGTAGCTTAATTAGTGTTGCAAGGTATTCTTACTGTTTAAACGTATACACGGCGTGCTAGGAAGGTCCCACGATAAAATGGTCTCGTGTGGTGGTGCGGCGGAATAGTTGATGTGTGTGCACGTTTCGGCTGGAGATTGCGGCGGTTTTGCGTTGCGGTTGTCCCGGTAATCATAATATAACCAAAATAACTGTCCATAAAGAAGTATAATATTGATATATTGGGTTATATTTTCGCATTGAAATATTTAAACCTGCAAGTGTACTCCACCATCTAGTAAAATGGACTAAGACCGATCTCAACCAATCAACGTAGAGATGACATAGACTATCCTACGCAAACTAATTTTTGTGGACAAAACTGACTTTTGTGGACAAAACGGAATTCTGTCCCACAAAACTGAATTTTGTTCACAAATCTCAATTCTGTCTTACAAAATTGAATCCTTTATAACAAAAATGAATTTTGTATATCAGAATTTTACATAATTGGATTTTGTGATTTTTAGTGTTATAAAACTCAATTTTGTCTGGAAAAACTGAAATTGGTTTTTGTATCAGAATTTTATATAATTGGATTTTGTGATTTTTAGTGTTACAAAACTCAATTTTGTCTGGACAAAATTGGTTTTGTACACATATTTGACCTGTCCTGCATGGCGCTCCGTAAGGTGCAATCACAGGTGATGGGAACAACTAATCTGATAGTCTGTTGTTACTTGTATATCTATATATATACACAGTCATGTGATTTATTTCCCGTCACCTGTGGGTGCAATTAAGAGAAAAAACGTGGGGGCACGGATTAGTGGTACGGCACGACGCTCAGCGGTACAGAGCCAATACTGCACTCGTTGACTTTACTTGACTTGTGAACAGTATATATAAATAACATTTAGACAAAATTGAAAACCCAGGCCACCTCCCTCCGTCAGTTTATACTGAATGACCAAAATAATACTATAATCAAAGTCAGATGCTGTGGTTAGCAAGCTCTGAGTGTCATAAACTAGTGGCACAAACATGTTGACATAAGCCAAACCCGAACCTAGTACCGCTGTTGACTGATGACCTCATCCTAGTGCTATTACTCCCCTATGGCTTACACCAACCTATGTCACTAGACACAGGCCCTGCTATAAATTATTTTTGCAAACAGCTACACCACCCAAACATCTGCTCCCATGTATCATAGTCCGTTTTATTTTGCATGGTCCGTTCTGGTCGGGTTCCAAACAGCTGCTAGTAAAATAATCAGCGGCTAGAACCTACCACTCTGTTTAACAACAACAACAACAATACAATGCAGATGACCGTTCTAAGATGCAAGAAACTTTTGAAATAAACCAATCCATTAACTACATTACGAGCTATTGTTTAATTAGAAGTATGTAATTAATATTTAATTTATCTAAACATGCTGAAAAAGGTATGTTCAAACAAAATAAATTTGCCAAATGAATTGAATTCAGTCATTACCCCACCTATTGCAGTTACACACAACTACTGTTTCACGAAAGCTGCCCAAATTTTACGGCTATATAAACAATGCAAAAACAATATCGTTTTTGATAATATTAAATTAAAGGAAAATTTATAAATGAGCCTTCTTTTTATTTCGTGAAATTTGGTCAACTATTTATTTTATTGCGAAAAAACTATTTCCCCATGGTAAATCCCCATACAGTAGACATATTCACAGAGTGAAGATGTCTATTTGGATATAACATGGGGACATTTTTAGAATTTCAGAAATACTGGACCGATTTTCAAAATTTAACCTTTGTTTTCTTACTTATATCATTTCATTAGATCATTTCCAAGCTATCTAGCCAGGTTTCGGAGTCAATTTCCAAAAATCGTTTTCTGACTCCTCCCACAGCTCCTTCACCTCCATTTCCCCCATGTTAAATTTCCATAGACAAATAAGTTTTTCGTAATAAAATCAATATTTGACCAAATTTTACGAAATAAAGAGAAGGCTCATTCTTAAATGTTGATAAAATTTAATATTATCGAAAAAAAATACTGTTTTTCATGATTGTTTCGTGAAACAGACAGTAGAAACTACTAAACATGTTCGTACCCCACACAGTGTCATTATATTTACAGATATTGTCAGATAAGTTAAGTTTTTAGAAAGATGTTTTCTCGGTTTAAAAATAAAATCCATTTTTGTTAATTTTCAATCGGGTGTGCGGCAAGAATTTAAGGGTATTGTCCGGGCTCGTTTAATTGCATTAAAGGTGTATATTTAAAGATATGTTGTCTCGGTATATAATAATTCTATATCATTGAAATTAGATAATAGCGTGTACAAAAATTGCAGTGTTTTTACAATAATTTTCTTAAAATAGCAGCTACGGGCAAAACATTTTCACAGAACAATCCTCCGTTCTTGCTTTCTCAGCGCATGTAAACTATTTAGCAAAATGCGTTCGTTCTCACTTAAAATTAGGTCAGATCACCAGTCGTAAGATTGCCCCAAATTTAACATCGACAATAATTAATCGGTACAAACGTATTTATCGTCTTATAACTTCTATTCCCGCATTGAAATAAGAATTGTATCGCCTCTAAAACAGCATTGTGTAGTTCTACAGAAAGAAATCAGTCACCTTTCACTTCTTGGAAAACTCCATATTTATAGAATGTATTGTATTTATAGAACAGTTCGGCAATGACGTAATGACGTAATGGGCGCGCTCGATTGAGCCCCCGCGCGACTTGGCGTGGTAAGCAACTTGTGGACAGACTTGGGGAGTAGTAGTATATGGGAGTCAAAATGATACCACCCACGCGCGGTGCCTCCCATCAGGAAGGTGGTATCATTGTCGACTCCCATATACTACTTGAATTTTCCCCCACTGTTATCACGGTATGGATGAGAAGAGTGGAAATAAAATTTCAGCAACGACGAGACCATATACTTCCTCGACTGGAAGTTATCAATGAGATGGTGATGGCACCACCTCTGACACCATGTTAGAGATAAGCCCTCCCTATGTTATACTCAGTATATGTAATCACACAATGGTTCTAGTTAATTGTGCGTGGTTGAAGACAGGTAGTCACGAGAGATGTCATCGTACCGGTATTTACGAGTATTGCAAGCATCACCGGGCATGGATGAGAAGAGGTTCCGTTTCGCCTCGCCCATGTAGGCATTGCGGGGTAGGGACCAGATCCGAGTCACTGCTATGTCCACCATGCGGTGGCACTCGCGCTACTCATCGACTGGTTAGCAAGGAATTACGTGCTCGCAAGTATTATCGTTTAGTAATAATTCAAATCAGTTTGTCAGTTAGAAAGATAAAACCGATCTGATGTGTAGTTTTTGATAAGTCTTGTAAGACTATTTTGCCGAGGTTATTTGTCGGGCATTGTCACTACACCACCGCTCGTTATATCGGCATTCGGTCGGATAGGAACGCTCCTTAGTACACACACAACCACCAAGCCAGTTATGAAACATAAGCCTGGAGATAACCATTACCTGTTCACAAACCGCCAGTGTATTTGTTTTGAGTATTGGTTTAACCATATGCACCAAAGTATCAAGGCTATCTATATATGAGAGAGGTGACTACGGCACACGGTAACACGATTACTTCCCGGTACAGAAAGTTTGCAGTTATCGATAAGTATGGTGGCCGGTGGGCGACATAATCACGGTGGTGTAACGGGGGCCGAAAAAGTTTATATTCCGTACGGCGGGGCCGTCGGAACAGCTGGACTGTATGGTGGTGGGATATCCTGCTTCCACTGTAGACACGCGAATAAGAATATCACAATTCCCTCCAATTGTCCAACCCCAATTACGGATTGGATGGTATTGATGCTGCTCGCGAGCGGGGTGGTGTTGTAACTATTCCCCTCACTTTATCTCCCAGTTTTAACCTAAATTTATCCCAATCAGTATTCTCAATCTTGGGAAGGGTGGCGCGCGCCTTAGTTCTAATAGTATTTTTTAAATCCTCATATCGAGACATCTCCACCACTAACTCAAATTCAGTGTCTGATATATTGTTATCGGCCAACGCTTTGGACACGATAACGTCGATGCTATTTTTTCTTAGACCTCGCGAGAACCGATATTCTGTCGTCCTTTCTACTTTTATTTTCGAATTTTCTCCCCACTACTCTAAGCGCCATACACAGCAGTCCTGCCCCAGCGGCTACACCACTCAAACCCGCGGCAATAGGAATTGCCACGACTGTAGATAACAAGGCCACGCTTCCAGCCCCACCCATTATAGAAACGGACGATAGCAAGGTGCCCACCCCCTCCGCTATGTTTGCAGCTCGTCTATATTTTTAGCATTACCCTCCGAGTTTCCCCCTCTTGTTTTAGAATCTGCTGTGTCTCTACGATATTTTCCAACCTGAAGTTTGACGGGGTCCTATCCCCCAATTCCAATGCTCGATTGGGTGTTGAAACAGGATCGGCAGGTTTTGGTTGTAGGTTCAACGGTATTAAATGTTCACTCGTCATAAATCAAGTTCAATTAACAATGTTAAAACAGTGGAAGTCGTAACAAAGTTAATAGCACTACCTTCGGAAAGTCTAATTGGATCGTCACCGGCGAACAAAATCACCGCTGAACTATCTCCAGCGAGTTTAGTGACTCCAATCGCCCGTTCTTCCCCATCCAGTACGAGATTCACGGCGACCACGCCCACAGATTTACCATTAGAATTAACTGAGCAGACCGCCATTCGAAAAAGTGTACCTGGAGCTGTCATGGCGTATCCCCCATATCTTTTGCTCGCTTTGGTACCGAACGAATATTCATAGAGTTCGATCCGGAGTCCCCGTCGGGAACATCATCGTTACTCGGATTCTTTGAATTTATATCCGTCAATAAATTGGAAGAACTATCTGGTCCGTATATACTCAAAATGTTAGTTGTTATAAATTAGGAAAACATGAGTTTAATTCTTTGAATTAATTTGAAATTTCTAGGACGACCGAAATCGGGTAATAGTTCTTCAATTCTCTCGCTTGATCATCAAGATTAGAGACCGTAAATTCGTGGATATATCCCGATTCCAAAACTTTCATCTCGGGGCGTGGGAAGTCTAAGGTGACAGTCTCCCCAAAGAAACAATCACTGGCTTGCACGGTTTTCAGTAATGTGCTGGAGGATCCGTCTACCGTGTTGTACGATGTGTTCACCCGATCCAGGTGCACCCTGAGATATTTTGTGAAGGCGAAGTCCACCGGGTTATCACCGATGTGCTCACCAGAGACAAACAATCCTTTATTCGCGGAGTATGTCTCTCTAAACCCGAGTCGAATACCCAATGTCGGGGAGATCCTTACCCAGCTGTCTGGGCCGATGGTCATTGTTGCGAGCCCGGTAGCCTTCGATACTGTGAGGTTGGCTCCAACGTCAAGCTCTGATGCAACAACATCTTTGAGCTGTCTAAAACTCCACAGTCCAGGAGGCAGCTTTACACTTACTGGGCGTCCATCCTTCACATACCAAACCCTTCGCTCTTCCCCACATTCTCCCACCCAACCGTGAAGGTGATTGATCTGACGCCTACCCGGCGTTTTCCGCAGCAGTTGTCGATTGACTTCTGAAGTTCACAACTCTCTTTTTGAACATTAGTGATAGTAGCAAACATAGTAATATCTTTCAATGGATAACAAGGCTTTTGGCTTCAATTCAAAGGCAAAGTACGCGGTCGGCGCGATCTACGACGCTAAGTCTGGCGCTCCACGGATGGTGCACCCCACTATCCAAGTTCGAGGCGGAACAGGCTTTCGAACCAACTTCCCCGACATCTTTGAACAATATAGGTTGCCCAAGATTAATACCATGGAGACCGTGAACGGGTGGAAAGCAACACCGATGCAGTTTTGGCAGAATCAGCTCAACTTCGCCGTAATGTGCGCAACAGCCGGATGCAGGGTTTCCTCTCAGGACCATCTAGCCGCAGAGGATCCATTTTTGAGGGCCGTTTACAACCTTCACGCTTACTACACTATTATATAGGAGGATTCTGAAAGAACACAAAATTTCTCTGCCGCAGGACGACGGCTGGAATCCCATTTCCAACGCATACGACCGTAGGGCGTCCGAAAGACTGGCGCCAGAAAGAGTCCTGGTACACTTTCGGTTTAGGTGACGTTTACATGACAGGTATGGGGTTTCTGAAGCACCCGAAGGATCCACCACCACCGATAAAACTAGAGAATACCGACTTCGTGCCATCGGTACCGTGGTCTTTCAAATCGGCCCACGTTGATTTCATTCAGCAACCTGCGTGGGTAAATACCTCGTGGGGATCATTTATGTTAGATAAAAGCACTGGATTTACTAATGCCGGGGTTACTCACCTCAACGACTCCATTCGCACGTACGTCTGGGCCATCCTCGGTGCACAAGCACTATGTATTTGGAATAGGTCTGTATATGGCGCCGAGCAATATGATACTACGAGACGACCGGGTTGACGGTTACAATAATCAGATCGTAATTGAGTTAACGCGGATGCCCGCTCCGATGGCGCTGGGTCCTCCAGATTTGAAAATAGAACCGATTTCGTAAGATCACAAGCACCCACCCCACCGCCCCCATCAAGTTCCTTCGGTACTAGTACAACGATAGAACTCGATGATAACGTCGCTGCTGGAACGAGCTCCGAAGGAACTACAGCTCACGAGGACGAACAATTAGGGCTCGGACTATTAGCGCTTTGGTTTTATGAACTCTCGGGAAGTTAATCGTAGGAGACCGGCGATCGCCACGATTAAAGCCCAAGCATTCTCGGCGAGCCATCCGGCAGTTTTTGATAATACAGATAGCAAGAAGGAGACGAGACCCCCGATCAGCCCAGGCAGTGCGGCAGCCGCCTTTCCAGCTAATTTAGCCAGGAGACTGGCGAGGGCTTTAACTTAATTTTTTACCCACTCCTTGGCTCCGCTGGATGGCGCGGGTGCTGGTGCTGGTGCGGCTGCAGCCGCCGTACCACCACCACCAGTGACAGCTAGAACTAGGGTCGATATAGTCATGCCGAGAGCAGTGATGATGCTTACTATCGTGACGCCCTGCTCTCTGTACAGAGTGCGAAGACGCTCACCGAGTGTCGTCTCCTCGAGATTGTTTCGCGGATCCGACTTATTTGAGTGCGGAGCGTCTCACGGTTAGTCGAGGCAGCCACCAAGCGAGCTGCTGTTTCAACCTGCAACGACCGCAGGCGTTCGGTGATCCGCTCGGTTGATTCTCTATCGTCACGGACTTCCTCCAGTTTCCTTTCTTCTAGTGCGATATGTTCATCCAGCGCCGAGAGTTTGCAGAGGTTAACGACCAGTTCGCCCCGGACCGTTTGCAGAGCCTTATCGAGTCCCCGGAGTTCGCGAAGAGGTAACGGTGGGTCTTCGTTCGACCCTTGGTCCAGGTTGAGTATTCCGTCTATCTCGCTTTCGTTGATCTCCATTGTGCGAATAGCGTCGGTGGCTACAAGAGGGACCTCGCTGAGCTCGACAGTTTCTATAGCGGCGGCCGTCTTCGCCATCGTTTCGTCGGTAGAATGTAGGGCCTCTACAGCGCGGGCCGGCATAATTGTTTTCCCTCTTCCAATCTGGGAATCCTAGTTCGCTCCTTACGATTTCACCACCGCCCCGGTTTCCGTCAATGGTGCTCAGCGCTAGGGATTTTCCGGTCTTCATGTTGACGATTGGGATATTTGATGCTTTTAGTCGCAACCTACCACGCAGATCCAATTCTAACTTGGAGTAGTCGCGGCCGACAGATGGGACGGCACCTTTTTCTGACAAACTGTTGTAGTAGTCGTCTACAGCTCCCTCGACTAATTCCCGACTTAGACTAATGGTAGCGCCACCTATTTCCTTGCCAGCTGGTGTGTCTATGAGGGTCGTTTCGTCAACGTTGGCGAGGTAATCATCGTCATCGCGGAAATCGTCTCGGTCGCCCGTAATGTGATCGAATTCGTCCATGTTAATATCGTAACAAGCCATCTTTAACGATGTATTAAAGAAAAAACATACGGGTTTAATAGAGTATTTAGTTTCACTGAAAATATGTCTTCCAGTCAATACGGTCGCAAACTCAATCGATACCGCAGACTGCGGGAGCCCCTCGGGGCGAAAGGCGTGAGGCAGAGCGTCGTTATTACGAACAACCCATCGACGATCGACCAGAATCAGCAGCTCTTGGCCCGCTTTCCCAACCTCGGAGCTAGCGACGTCATTGTGCCGGGGACTGTTCGCCTCGCTTTCACTATTTCGCTGACGTCGACAGACGCGGACCGAACCGTCGTTCAGAACCTGGGTCGCGCCATCATCAAGAAGACCATGATAAAGATTTATGGTAATGAGGTGATGTCGATCGACGACAGCGACGTCTACCATTGTTACCAGGACATGTGGAAGACGGCACAAGAGCGCGAAAACGCGGTCTATCAGGGTATTGACACCAGCACAAATAAGAACGTAACCAGACTTAGAATCGGGGCTGGTAACAAGTCAGATAACGTCGCGAGGGACAACGCGATCGTGGCTGCTTACGGCAACCGCTTCTACATCCCGCTCAACTTTGAGCTGTTGGAGAGTCACATGCTATCGGAGCGCTTTGGCTGACCGCCTCGAATACGAACTAACGTTCAAAGACTACGGCCGAGTTCTCATAGCCACCGACATGGCATCGACGTATATGATCGATAATGTTTCGCTGGAGTGCGACATGGTCACGATGCCCGAACTCGCGCGATTGATCAGATCCCAGTACGCCGGGCGCGTTGCCATACTTTACGACCGAGTTCTTCGCCACCGCAAGATGACGAAAGACAAAAGCGACACATTGTGGAATATTAATGTCAACGTACACGCCCGCTCGATGAAAGGTATACTGATGCTGTTCGAGGAGGGTCGGTTCGCGCTCGGGGTTAGAAAAACCGATAAATTCTATAACCCCAAAATCACAAAGGTCGAGGTGACGATCGAGGGAGTCCCCAATCAACTCTACAGCCAGGGCCTTCGCGCGCACCAGCAGTGTGACGAAGCCAGAAAACAATTTGCTGCCGGCTCTAAGCGCTCCCCGGAGGTTGCCGCGGTTGCCAAAGACCTGCAGCTCTCGGACGTCTCTCTCGCGCAGTTCCTGACTACCAAATATGCGTTATGGCTAGACATGAGAGTCAGCGACGACGATCAAATGCACGGTAGTGGACGCCAAGTTGAGAACGCTAGCGAGGGTGTGACGATCCAGATAACCAAAGAGGCGGATGTAGCTGGGCCATTGAACGTGTACCTATATATAATCACAGATGCACAACTCAACATCGAAGATGGTCGATACGTCTCAGCACTCTACTAAATCTAAAGACTTAAATCCTCTGGGTTTTACATCAAATAAAGTTTGTGATGCCCACTCCGCCATAATATGTGGGCAGACTGGATGCGGGAAAACGGTTTTCATCCTGGACTTGCTCGAGTGCTCCTACCGCGATGCCTTTCGTCACATTGTGATCCTGTGTCCCACTGTGTGGCACAACGAGACTTATCAGCGGCGGCCGTGGATATGGACCGACCCTGAGGTATACGTCGTTGACCCTGGCGACAGGCTTCACGATTGGCTGCAGGGCTTCTACCAAACCTATCAGGGACAGCCCACCCTATACGTGATTGACGACTGCTCGGCCAAGGCGGCGATGACCAAAAAGAAGGACATGCTCTCCGAGCTCGCATTTTCTGGCCGCCATGCGGGGCAAAGCGTATGGATCTCCACTCAAAAGTACAACGCCGTCCTCAAGGATCTGCGCGAGCAAACGAAATGGGTCGCCCCCTTTCACTGCAAGGACCTAGACTCGTTCGATGAATGTCTTCGAGAGAACGACGTTATCCCAACGCGCGAGGAGCGCCTGGAGGTTCGACAGATGCTTTCGGAAACAAAGCACGCCAAGCTTCTGCTAAAGACTGATCAACCAACTGCTTACAAAGTAATAAGCGCCGCTTAATGCTCGTTAGTAACTGCTGAGCAAATACTTAACAATGCTGAGCAATTGCTGAACAATGCTCAACAAATACTTAACAATGCTTAACAAATGCTGAACAATGCTTAACAATGATGAACAGATGTTGAAAAAATGATGAACAATGTGGGAATCAATTTGTTGCTCCGCTGCGAGCTTTGTTGCGAGCATTACGGTGATCATAAGTATCATGTGGTGCGCTTGGCAATATGTTAGACTTATGAGGCTAGTCAGAATAGTACTAATTATTAAAAATAAAATAATGAACTGCGACGAACTTCTCGATCGGCTAATGGAAGAGACAGTCGTGTCGACTGCCGACGCGACTGGACCTGTAGGAACGACTGCCGACACGACTACCGACACGACTGCCGGCATGGCTGCCGATACGGTATCTTTCCTGAAAGAAAATGAAAACACGACGCGACGCGAGCGGCTTGCTACTACGCTTGTTGCTGGGGGAAAATCGGAGCGGTATTTCGGTAGGAGTCTCTCAGTTTGTCAGATGTGGAGGTCGATAAAATGTACGCGCGATACGAATCTAGGTTACGTGCGGAGATGACGAAAACTCTTGGATCGGCTACCGCTACCGCTACCGCTGTTAGTATACTTCTCCCTATACCAAACACCGCGGGGTTGATTGGAGATCTAGAGACTGACCCTTTTGTAGGACACACTCTTAGAACAGCCTGCTGCTCAATTTATCACAAGTTTGGAATTTACTTAGCTCCGCTGACAACCGCGTTGACCACGGCTAAGCACTATCAATTTGGACATATATGCCCACGAACTATAAGCTCAGAAAATGATGACACAAGACGCACCTGTGCAAGCACCTGCGAGAGTGACGGAACAGCAATCCCCGATTGCACCTCCAACGGTGTTGGGGGAGCAAGCTCCACAGGAACAAGCTCCACATGAACTATCTCCGATTGCACGACACAAAAACCCAAAAAGACAGGCAGCTGGGCTGGCAGCGGCTGCCACCCGAAAAGCTAAACAAGATAAAATACTCGCCGAGCTTCGAGAGGCTAAACAGTCGTTGCAATCTGAGATTGCGGTTCCAGCTGCTACCGCACCAGCTCAGGTACGACAGTTGGTGGTAGAAACAGCAAAACACCCGAAGGTGGTTCCACATCCGAAGACAGCTGCGGTTCAATCTCCGTAGCAACTGTCGGAGATTGTAGCTCCTACCTGGATCATCCAGTGGGTTGTTGGTGGTGGTCTGGCAGTTGTGGGCACCGTGTGTGTGGAACCACCTTTCGAGACAACCAGGAAGTTATGAAACCGATTGCGCCCCATTTAAACATTGATCGAGATCCCTTTTATATGCAATAATCACTATATGTAATGGCTGAATACAATGGTAAAATGATAGTGAATGCGGTTTATCACGCCGTGGTGATATCGGGTCTCCGTATCGGGTTTGCTAGACTATCAAAGATGGCCTTGGGAGGGCCCGCTCCCAAATTGGACATGACCACGCGAGACGTAGATCTCGTGACCTTAGATGTAGCGGCCGCAGTTGGGACTCGAGATTATCTAGTTAAAGCTGGAATTCTACCTGCTAATATATGGAAATAAATGGCTACGATAGCCATGATGCTAGGTGGTGCGGTGGTTTTTTTTAAACTGAAAAGCTCTGACGCGGATGAGGAGCGCAAGCGTCACGATTCAGCTGTAGAACAACTTAATAGCGCACAAGCAGCATGGTTGCAAAAACGAACCGCCCGTCTGGACTGGATCAACGAAGATCTTCGCCGCGAGAAGCACGCCGTGCAACTTTCCGGAACGTTGACGCCACCATCCGCGAGTATGCGCGGACATATCCGCAGAAAGGTCTCGCGCCGTTGGGCCCGAGCCCCGGCTTTCAGATTGATATGTGCCGTCAGAGGCCCAAATAGACCGCGAGATCGCGTTTGTCGTCGTGGGAATGATTGTGACGGGTCTCGTCAGCTACTATATATCGGCGCGAAACAATAAACAATAATTAAAAAAAAAAAAAAAAACATTGTTTTAAAAAACTTTTTAACATATATATATATAACGATGTTAGTTGACGAGCTTTATTTCACTCTGCTCGGTGTAGGCTACACGGCCCTTAAACACCGTTTAGCTGGCTCAAATGGTCTGATCCGTCTGCCCAAGATTCTCTCGAGACGTGGCGCGAGGACGAACACTCGGCCACCTTTTTCGCAAAACGGATGTTAGATTCCTCCGAGTTCCCGCTCCTGAGCTGGAACTTAACTGGCAGCTGCAGCGAAACTTCCAACAAAAGTTTAGTATCGACGACGTAGTTACCGGACGATCTGGCGAGGGCATGTTGGAGACTGTTCGAACTACTAGAATATCTCGCATACGATGGACACGCGCAAGCTTGATAGCAAACTATCGGTTCGCATAGCACGCAAACTAGCGAACACGTACTACAGCCCCCGCGGCTACTGAAAGGGACTCGCGGCCATCAAGAACCTCGCGGCGGCGATCAAGGTTTTCGAAAATGCAGCCAAAGAATGGCTCAAGAAGCAGGCCATCTGGCAGATCTATTTGCCCGCGCCGCACAATATTCCACGCCCGAAATTCGACGTGTCGGTGCCGAACGAAATCCACCAAGCAGCAGACCTCCTGTTTCTCCCTCACGATCGCGTCGGTCGCAAGACTTACAAGTACGCCCTGACAGTCGTTGACGTAGCGAGTCGCTATAAGGGGGCTGAGCCACTGGCCACGGAGGAGTCTAAGGAGGTGGCCGAGGCTCTTTCCCGAATATATAAGAGGAGTCCTCTCTTTTGGCCGAATATTCTCCAGGTCGATCCCGGCCGCGAGTTCATGGGCGCGGTCTCCCAACTGTTGACTAAACACGACGTTTCTGTCAGACGCGGCCGCGTCGACATCCAGCGGGACCAGGGGATCGTGGAGCGTTTCAACCGAGTGGGTGACGAGGCTGCCCGCCGTGGTCTCCGCACTGAACGGAGAGGTGACCAGATTGATCGGTAAGAAACCCTTTCCGTCAGTCAGACTCTCGTCAGAGTCTTTCGTATTCTCCCCCTTTTTCAGAGTCCTTTTTTTTCTTTCTTTACCTGTCCTATAGGCTCGGTGTGTCCCCCGTCTTCCATCACTCTCCTCTTGTCGTAGTACGCCGACAGCCCCAACTTCTCCTGCTTGTACGTCTTCATCACACCGTTAACCATTCGGAATCCCCTGTTCTCCGCCATGTCCCTACCCCCCTCGAGAGCGCTCTTGTACCTCCCCCAAGTCAGATCGTTAGATCTCCTCGACATCCCCTTGGCCGAGTGCTTAGAGCTTCCGTCACCGCCCACGTAGTAACATTTGCTGCACAGAGCGATGGCTCTATCCCCCTCGAATTCCAGCTTGAACAGTCCCGGAGTTCTGTTGCTCCATTTATCACACCCGAACCACTCGGCCTTCTCCTTGTTGAACCTTCTCTTCACCTTCTTTCTCACCACCGCCGCCAGCGTCTTCTCCGACACCGCGAAGTACATGCTATCAGTGTCCATCTGTATAAGTTCCAAATCTCCGCGAACCACGTACTTCTCCAAAAAATCGTAATAGAACTCCAGCATCCGGAGCTTGGCCAACTGGTAGACCACTATGCCACACTGAAACGGTTTGTTAATCACCACTCGAGTCTTCCTGCTCTATATCTCGTAAGCCTCCCCAATCTCCTCCAGGTCTTCGAACCACGCCGCCACCTCAGTGCCCGGTCGACAGTCTTCTCATCCTTCGTATAAGTGGTGTTCATGTGTCTCTCTTGCGCCTCTATCAGCTTGCCACAACAAGCGTTGCCAACCAGTTTGAATATCTCCGCCAACACCGCCTTTTGACGACGTCCCCCGTCCGTCTGGCAGCGGTGACCCCTTTAACGAACCATTGGAACGGTTTGCCGGGCGTATAGTATATCACCCTATGTACAGCCTTGATGACCAGACCGTGCTCCAGATAACACTTTAGCAGCGGGGAGTATATGATCATCTTCTTGGCGGACAGTGGTCGTCACACGCCCATATCTTCTCCTCACCGCACGGCATGTCTTTCGACAGAGTAGACAGGTACAGCGCATTTGCGTCGTACCCCAGCATCGCCTTGCACATCTTCTCCTCCCGACTCCCTACCTGGCCCCTGATCGTCGACCTGCCAGCCTCTGCGTATCTGGAGACCACTATGGATGGACCACCGACCAATCCCTCCTTCATCATCGCGTAAGTCTCACCCTTCGGTGACCACAGCTCGGGTGTGTCCTCCTTTCCATCGATCGTCCCACAAAGCAGGTACTGAAGGGAAACACCGGGCAGAGACACAGCGTCCTTGAGTATGTCCACACCTCTCCCCCTGTAGAACTCCGTCATTTTAGTCAGTGCCTCCAGGAACGGTCCAACGTCCAAGTCGTTGTAGTGTCGCAACCATTCCTGGAACGTCTTCATCCCCTTTTCTCGGAAGACCTTATTGCACTCTTTCCCCTCGGACAACGACAGTAGGAACTCACCCTTCAACTTCGAGTACCACTCGGGATAGTCGGGCAGCCCCGGATGGTCGAGTTTTTCTGGGGAATCGAACCACTCGTACGGGAAGTGGGACTTTACCGTCTTACAGTCGTACGCCTTAACCCACTTGTCGTACGTGGTACCGGGTCCCAGATATTGGATGATGTCGAGAAATCTAAACTCCGTGATAAACAGAAACATCGTCGTGTTGGCCCTCTTTTCGACCATCACCTTATTCACGGTGGCCGCCATCTTCTCTACAAGGTACTGCTTGATGAGGTTCAGGTCGTACCTGCAGTTGAACCCCACCACCGGGACTTGTTCGATCCACGAGACGATCTTCTCTCGCTGAGGTTTCGACAGCATCTCTATGTCGGTCGGCATATACTGCTTCCTAACCCCCTCCCTGATGTCATTGCCTCTCCTCTGTAGCTCCTCGGTCACGAACTTCTCGACCAGCGTGTCGGGATCTCGTTTTCAGATGTGGGTGATCCCCTCGTGCATCGTATCCCCCAACGACACCGATATAGGAACGTGCTCGACCTCGAAGGTCATGTCTTTGGTGGGTCGCGTGGTTTTCGACTTGTCGAGATACGCCTCGAAGTCGTAGACTATCTGGTGAGGGTACAGAGTCGTCTCCTCCTCGCGCGGCGATGGTGGATAGTGGGGATTCCCCTCATTCAACCACGCGCACTCCCACATCACCATCAGCTCGTAACCCGCCTTCCTTATCTTGGCGTCTTGAATTTTCGTCTTCTTGTACAGCGCTCTCGCGTTACCTCTCCTGCAATGCGTCGGACACCCATGCCAGTAACATCCATGAAACTGAAACACGGTCTTGGTCTCGTGACAGTAGCCGTCTACCGGATCACCGGCCACCCACCTCTCGCCGCCGTGACCGCATCTCGCGTGATGTATGTGCTTTCCCACCCTCTCCTCTTCTCTGCTCAACCATTGAATCGACATAGCACTCGCTGACCCCTTGGGATAGAACGCCTTCTCGTAGACCGACTGCGGTCTCTCTACCCTCTTACCTGGACATATCACCACGGTCTTCCCACCAATGCAGGTGGTCGCGTGCCTGTGCATGTTACACGACTTTGTGAACCGTTGTTGACATCCTCTGCACCCGTACTCGTTCGTCATCTTGGAAAGGTTCTTGATGAGGAACGAGTGATCTCCAAACATTCCTATCGTCATGATCTTATCCCCAACCGCGTCGTAGTTTGCCGGAGACTTCATGAGGTACCACACTCCGTCGGCGGTGGACTCATAAACGCGAATGCCCAGCTTGAAGTGCTCTTCGACCTTCTTAATATCATCCAGGAGGATTCCCTTACTATCCGGTCCGTTATCGTGACCGAGGTATTCGCGAGCCAGAGCTCGTGCCTCCTCACATCATCGGTCGGGTCTCCTTCCACGATGGATCACTATGCACCTAAACAGACACAAGTAGTCGTCGTACGTGTCGACGGAATACATTCCCTTTTTCTGCCTTAACCAATCGGGGAATTTTCCCGCTCCCATGAGGAGTTGTTGCGCATCGATGATCAGCTTTGGAGATCTCGTTTATCCACGGACTGCCCGGTGAATTTTTGTGAAATATCATTGTTTCGTCGGTCTCGATGTTCCTAATACGATACGAGCATGAATACCTCAGATAACATGCCGTGGTCATCTCTGGACGAATTTTATTCATTATGCGATTGGCGATCTCCACGTCTACCCCCCTCTCGAAGGTCCATACTATCTTCCTCCTACCCCTATCAACAGTTTCCCTAACTTCGGCTTCTTCGGCGAGAATCCTGGGACCCTCCTCCACCAAAGCTCTGGCGAGCTCTATCCTCCTCTTAGGAGGCCTCCCCACCAGATCTTGATAATCTTATTGTAGTGTGCCTTGAAGAGTGATTTTCTGCGCGCGCTGTGATCATTCTTTTACACGCTGCGCGTAAGCAGTGGCACGCATACTGGCCGTCGTCTCGTTCTCCAATTTCTCGGATCGTTTTTCGGGGTCGGCAGGCAGTCGTCCGGTCGAAACCGCACGCCGCAGCCTCTCCTCGTAGACGACGGCTCGCGCATCACTTATCCTATCTGCTATAACTTTCTTGAGTCTCAAACCTCTTAGGGAAATTCCGCAACTCTTAGCTTGCTCTCTCATTTGTTTTATGGTTGGCATTATACTGTGAGTATATCCAATGGATAACTTATCTCTAATAGGGTGCAAATTGTTGCTCTGTATGACAGATTGTTGTAATATACTAAGTATAACTAATGGATAACTTGTCTCTAATAGGGTGTCAGATGTTGCTATGTATGACAGATTGCTGTAGTATACTGAGTATAACCAATGGATTCTTATCTCTAATAGGGTGTAAAGTTGTTGGTAGGTATGACAGATTAATGTCTTATACTGAGTATAACATAGGGATTCTTATCTCTAATAGGGTTTATGTCACCTTATCGATATTGCACAACACTAGGTAGTGTTTATCTTCAGGTTTATATTTCATAACAGCCTCGGTGGTCGTGTGGGCTAAGGCGCCACTCTACGGAGACGCGGGTTGTGAGTTCGCGCCGTGGCTGGACCTAAGACTTTGTTTAACTTATATCCTTACAAACGAGATCGCTATGGTAAACAACTGCATGACAACCGCGTTCCTATCCGACCGCTCGAGGAAGTATATGGTCTCGCGGTTGATGAAATATATTTCCCATTCTTCTCATACATACCGTGCGAACAGTGGGGGAAAACCCAAGTAGTATATGAGAGTCAACAATGATACCACCTCCTGATGGGAGGCACCGCGCGTTGCGGGGGGCTTCCAGAGGAAGGTGGCATCATTTTGACTCTCATATATTACTTGGGGAATGTTTTCAGCACATTTTACTAAAATGTTTACGTTGGTGATGTATTCTTCACACTGGCAGGAAACAGCAAACACCTGCATGACTTAGATGAAAACACACTACAGCACACCCTAAAAACGTCTGACATTTATAAATAGAACACGTTGTAAACACCTAAACGTGTTAAAAAAAGGTGTAACCTAACACGTGTTTCAAACTTGTTCTATCTCTAAAAACTCAAATTTACAATGCAAAGCATTCGGTAAATGCGTTCGACCTGCGTTCATTTTGTGCCAGTTCGAGCCTCAGACACATTATCATTTCTTTTATTTATAAAACATTCAACGTTTTCTTTCCTCACATTTTACATGTCTTATATAGAGATTGACAAAAGGGTCCTTGTGAACTGGGCTTGTAGATCTGGATGCACATCACGCATTCAAATCAGGACATACGACAATTCGTTTATTAAATAAAATCTTAATATGTAGTTTCCATTGGATATGAGATTTATGAAATAAGTAACGCACAGTTTATGCACCGAGCCTGAGGTGAGGTACATAAACTTACGAACGAATTTGATAAATTCCATATCAAATAGAAACGAGTCTGAGAGTCTGTTTATCACATATGACTTCACCCTCAGCCATTGAGATATCCGATACGTTTCGGTGAGCAGGTGCCATTGACTATTTTCGTATCTAGTTAAAATCTCCACATATAAAAATAGTTTTAATCCCAGCATCTCTCATTCACAGTCAGCCACAATCAGTCACATTGAGCCATAGTTAGTTGTGTTCAAGGTCGACGTCTCCTTGTATATTATCCTCTATCTCTCACTCGATCGCCCTCATTCTCTGCGCGCGGCTGGCGGCGGCCATGTTGTCTATGGGCGCCGACAGGAAGCCGTAGAGAGACTGGATGCTCGCTGTGCTGTCTTTCTCACACGTCAAAACGTAGTCGCCGCAGATACGACCGAACCATTTCCACCCCTGCAGGTTGTAAAGAAAAGTTGACAGGAACTTTCAGAGTGCATACGGAATTTATCTACTCCGAATTTTCTGTAAACTTGATGTAGATATGGCCGAACCATTTGCACCCCTGCAGGTTAGAATGCACCAATTACCTCACGGTACGGGTACCACGTGACATTTTGCTAAGCAGGCGCACGAAAAACAATGGCGGATCGACCCGATTCAGGTAAGATTTAATCATAACTTTGAGTAAACCTATTCAAATAACAGAAATCGTGTACGAGAGCCTTGTCATTTGAAAAACCCAAACTCTGTTCATTATTCTATCGATGAAGACGGCATTAGTTCGTCTAAAAGTAAAACCGCCTACGTGCTAGACCGAAAACCCAGTAGCTAAGAAGGAGTCACATTTTACAATTCCTTTGAAAACTTCTATTATAGCTGGGAGGATATGGTGCACGAATGGCACGCAGTCTTAGTACAATTATACTAAAAGATATTCAGAAAAAAAAGGAAAAAACAAAATGAAGATTCGACCATGTTTTGGCATCAAACATGAAAATGCAATTGACAATTGAATATGGCTAATAAGGGGTCACAACAAATGCAAAGCCAATCTACGACAAATTTCGATTCTTAAGTTGAAGTTTAGCACTAACTTTATATCGCAACATTGATTTATGTCTGTCCCTTTCGTACCTCGACAATGTTTGACATGTTATTCGCTGAAAGGCGGTCTAGAGATATACCCATATACTTAGATCTATAGGAAAGTACAGTGATACGATACCAACATAAATTTATAATTTTACCATAGGAAATATCTCAAAATACACATGTATTGATAATTTTCTCTAACCTTGCGCATTCATATTGTCTACTCAACACTTTTAATGTTTATTTTAAGTATCATAAACATTTATTTTCACCAAAACATTAGGGCATTTAGGTTCATAAATACGGTATAAATCTAAATTTAAATCTTTTTTTTTTGGCTAATCTGTTTCATAATTGTAGACGGATATCTGAGACACAGTATCTTTAATGTTGTATAACACTATATCATCTAACAAATTTAGCAAAGCATTGTCGAGAATTAGCAAAGAAATATGAAAAAAAGCCTTAATTGTCGTTTTAACTGGCACCATGGGCACACGTCGTATATGTATGTGTGTGTGCTTGTGAAGGCCGGGAACCCTACACAAACAACAGGATTACCGGCCTTCACGCACATTGGTAACTTACAATTAGTGAGCCGGCCCCAAGGTAAACCAATCCATTTGCGTTGGTTGAAAAGATGGCTGCCCTTAGAGACGATTATAATATAGGAGTAAGTATTGATATCACGGCGGGTTGTCGTTCATACCACAAAGTGCCTGTGTTGTTGCCCTGGTGCCAGTGGTCGAGGTCGTCTGTGTAATTTATTTCCAGTACAAAAAGTACTTACTATTCATACATATTAGTTCGATTACATAAACTGTTGATACTACCGGTAAAATGTCTCTCGTGGTAGGAATCAATACATTTTCTTTTGTACGTTTACGTATCGTTTCAGAAAAGTTTGTATGCTCCACCTGTGGGATGTCCTTGGCACACATACATAAGTAGTTTGAAGCGCCACGTATGGGGATACTCAAAGCTGGGTATCTACCACTGTTGTGGGCAGTCCTTTCAGGTGAGCAAAGGTCAAGTACATAAAATCATATTGATATGTTCTAAATGTATTAATTGGCGAATTATTAAAGGATTAATTGTTGTGAACGCCATTCTTTCAGCGCCATTTGTGTGTCTGCTGTATTTGGCAACCGTGAATAGTCGACAGAGAACACATCCTAAATATTTCCAACATTTAATTCAAATAGTATGTAAATGCATATGTAGGGGAAATATTGAGTTGAACAAGCAGAGTTGTCCGGGCTTGCAAGGACAATTACGCCAAACGTACTGTGGCGTCTTTTTGGTATTGGGTCCACATGTGATTCTAGCGTGTCTTGGATGGTCAATTATTGTTTGTATATATACATGAAACACCTTTCTAAACAAAGTACAAAACAATTCAGTTGCGCCCGGGTGTGAAGATTATATAATTATGAAAGGTACTAAACTGGCATTCATCACCATTGTAAGAAAATGCCCCTCGAAGTCGGTATTGCTTACTCGCCTATACAACGTGTTACAGCGTGTCGAATCCGCTGTTTGAAATGGGTTTTCTGCATAGATTGTACAGTTGTTAATACATTAAAGGTACATGCCCACGCAGTAGGCACAAAATGTTCTTTATAGGAATTAAATAAGTGTATATTATGTCACTATTCCACCAGTTCTAAAAATTACGAGTGCCCGCTATACAAATATAATCATTTATTAATTATCAATTTACTGTTAGCGACGCGCGGCGGTAACAGTCTATTTTGATAATGTGCGGGGACGACGACTTTCACATCACGGCTTGCGGTGCGCATGCGCAGTATACTACGCGCGTCAGTAGGCTTCCCAATATGTAAACAAGAATATCAACATGTTGAAACGTCCAGGACGGAAATTGTATGAAACGTCGTCGGCCAAAAAAAAAGGCGAAATGTCTGAGGGACAGACAGTACACAGAGAGAGAGTGGTTAATATTGGCGACCAGATCACCAAATGGAAAGAGTTACGTGGAGATTTCGAGTGTAAACTGCACTAAAAACGCAAATTCGCTTTTTAAAATCAAACACATTCATTTCCTCATTATCAATAAATATTAGCCGCCATCTTTGAAAATATTTCAATCACGTGCACGCTGTGTTTTTGGTTGGTTACTGGAGACTGACGTCATTTTCCATTAGCCATTACTTATAATAGCTAAGTTGGTGGCCCTCGCTCGGAATGTATTACTGATGCAACTCTCACGCATCTCTCTCATCTCTCCGACCGTGTTGATATGTGGTACACCCTTGAATTGTAGAGTGAGTCTTAATATGCTTGCTAAAATGGATTAGATTTAAAACTACATGGATCTAAAAATTGGAAGCTTTAATGTTAAGGGCATGAGGTAAAAAAAAAACAAGCGTTTACAACTTTTTCAATGGGTAAAAGGTAACAAATAAAGTATGTTTTATTCAAGAGGCACATTTTACTTCGGATAACAGAGCAATGGCTAGACGAATGGGGTGGTGGTGCTTTTTTTAGTTGGGATTCCAGTAATAAAGAAGGTATATGCATACTAATAAAACCAGGTATAGACTATGATGCTAAACAGTGTGAAAACGTTAGGATTGGTCGATTGCAAGTAATTAAAATAAGCATAGCCCAAAATGAGTATACATTAATTAATATATACGGACCAAACTAAAACAGTCTTCAATTCTATCAAGAGTTGGACACACATATTGAATCAACAGAACTTGACACATTAATAATAGGGGGTGACTTTAATACAGTTTTAGATCCTGAATCACTGATTTACATATTACTGTTAACATGTACAATAGACTCAAAACTTCGGAATTGGATATAAAAATATACCTTTTCTACCATGTTGAATGGTTGATTTGTAGCACATATAACTCCATGTATGACACAGTACATACTAAAATACAGAACATTAATATAGCTGTAAATATATTATTATTATACGAGCAAGCTAAGCTGGAGTGAAACAGGACACATATATTGTTATACACTTCCAAGATGACAGCCACGCAAGTAAATAAGTTTGTGTGATATAAAAATAAAATTAGGTAGTAGAACCGACGAAGCTGATATACATCCCGGTTCCACATAATGTACACACTATTTATCGTGCATTCCAATAATATTCCCTCAACCCATTCCGAGTCATCAGCAGGAACAGGATTCAAATGTGTAGTTGGCACCTGTACTTGTAAAACCATGTATATAGTAAAAATGTATAACTTGCATAACTACTGAAATACAGTATGTGTCATACGAAAACTTGTGTGTTCCAATGTGTATGACCGTCATACATTACCAGTGGAAATGCACACCAGTGCATGCATCATGGCCATTGCCTAAATGCATGCAGGTATATTGCTCCATTCGTCTCATTTGAGAGGCATCCATTACGATATTGTATTTTGTAAGCGAGGCATTGAAAATAAATATTTAACCATGATTTCATAATAGTGAAATTTGATAACCTGTAAGGCTGATATACAATTTCATAATGTTCATATAAACAAAGAAATTGAAGGTGCAATATCTTTCTAAACGCATGCATATTATCTTCAAATATATCCACGATATTCATATACAGTTAAATCGCGATGGCTCGAAAAGTGATGGCTCGTAATGTCACGCTCGCTCGAAATAGCATCGCGGTACCGATAATTTTCCCTATATGTTTAATGTAATTTACATCCGATGGCTCCAAATGCAACTCCTCGAAAAATGTGATCGCTCGAAACATTGTTCAAGTCCCGCGGACTAATTTCTCGCTATTTTGCTATACGATGACGACTCGAAAGTCATGTCGAAATTTGTGTTTGGCTAATTTTCACACCTCCGCGTCCGACTTATCACGATCAAAGGCCAAGCAGCGCTCTACCTGTTTTTTCAAGTCCAGTTACCAGGGGAACACATATACATAACATAGTCCAACGCTGTAGAAAAGATCTCAACTTAATGAAACTAGTAGCAGGTACGTCATATGGAGCGGATAAACTATCCCTTCTATTGTTGTACAAAGCTCTTATATTATCAAAAATGGACTATGACAGCATGCTATATAAAGATGCTACAACGGAACACTTAGATAAACTAGAACTAATTCAAAGAGCGGCCCTCAAAGTAGCAACAGGTGCATACAAATCAAGTAGAGCCGCTGCAGTCGATATAGAAACCGTAGTAGAACCATTAGATCTGAGGCGTGAAGGGAATCTAATCAAATATTTGGCGCGCACCCAGCCACATGGTGTAAATCTGCCAGTTAACGAACAAATACGACCTAGGCGGGTATACAAATATAACAGACTAAGACTTAAAAATGAAGCAACCATAAAAGAAAATAATCAAAAGTATAAAACAAAAAATAACGATAAAGAAGCAAACAAAACTAAAAAAGCAAAATCCACAGGTAGGAAATTACAAACATGTTACGCTATGAATGCCCAAATACTAACTCAAGAATATGGACTGAACGATTGTGAAATGCAGCCGTATCAGACCCATATACCTTACTATCCTTTCGAAAAAAATTGCTCAATCAGATACAGAAATAATAAAAGATAATGGATCCAATTCTTAACCTAAAACTAGCAACAGACCACATAAATAGAAAATGGAAAGATAGCCTACAAATTTGCACGGACGGCAGCAAAAATATCGAACAAGGTATCACATCCGCAGCTTTCGTGATACCACATTTAAATTACGTAGAATAATACAAGTAACTTCCACACTAACAGTATTCACATCAGAATTAATAGCAATCGAGAAGGCCCTCATTTATAACCTAACATTAGATAATTATATGGATACAGTCATCTTAACCGATTCACTAAGCTCCGTCCAAGCAATCAACTCGGGTACTTCTGAAACAAGACCTGACAAAATCAAATCACATCAAAACATTAATAATAAGCAATACAATATCTAAAGGCAAGCTGATAAACATATATTGGGTCCCTTCCCATGTTGGAATACCCGGTAACGAAGACGCTGATGGAGCTGCAGGCACAACGCATTTAATAGGAAACAATGAAGCAACCTTACTCACACATCATGAGATATATTCCCCCATCAAACAAAAATGTAGGTCAAAGTGGCAAACAAGATGGAATAATAAACATTTAGGCAAAAAATGGTGGACATATTTTACAAGCAATATACCCCACCATCCCTACAAAATGTAAATTGTTTAGTAAATATAGGAGAGCAGACATAAGTATATCCAGACTAAGGCTAGGCAGAAATGGCATAAAATCTAATATATATACCACCATGATAATAGTAGTGAAGATAAAATGAATTGTTCAAACTGTGACGAGGACGAAATTGAAGATCCTTGGCACTATTTCTTCAATTGCCCCGCTCATAAAACAGTGCGAGAAAATCTAAAAGCAGTTTGCCTTAAACATAGCATTACACCTTCACATTATCATATAGTATTCCCCCCTAAGGAATGTGAAGCCGAAATGCACCTAGCTTTATTAGAGTACATAAAGGGAACAGGATACTGGGGTAAAATGTAAATACCGCTGCTCCAAAGACAACAAGATAGTTATAAATTCAAATTGATAACCTAAATACCAAGATACATAGGTAGTAACTGAGGATGGGAGAGGGTATACAGTCAACGAAGTGGTCCAACTAATTGACAGAGGTTACATTGGACCGTGTAGGCTTCGTCCAGATATAATGAAGTAATATCATATAGGCTGTATACATGTTACATCGTCAATATATGTACATTGACAAAATGTATTTAGTGCTCATCCTTTCCCAAATAGCATTACATGTGAATTTCATGTGGTTTTTTTTAATCTTAATTTAAATGTGCCTGTATGCGGGAGGTATATAAATGTACGTATGCATGTATGTTTCGTGTGAAACATTATACTTTGGTGCAGACGCCGAGAACCCGATACGTGGGAACTTCACCTGGGCTAGAAGCTGGCACTGTGTACCACTGTTGATTGTTTCGCATGATCCAGGTGCATGTGAAGGTGCAACAATTAATACATTTATACACGTACTTGATGTGTACAGGCTCGTGTGGGCTAACACATGAAGTTAAACTAAATACATTAAGACAAACCCAATCTGAAAAAAGTATATTACCTATTAGTATCAGGCTGTAGATATAAATATACGACAAGTGGTCTCTCCCCTCATCCAATTTAATAACTAGTATGACAACCAATCTTTGCGACAATATATATAAATTTAATAATAAATATACATATCACTTCATGCCCACCACTCCCTCTGTGCCATACACAATTCCGATGACACCATATGCATGGACTAGGACAACTTGCTACGTCTACCCCCAACTCCCACTGACCAATAATGGTCTTCCAATACTGGTGACTGCACCCTATATATTTTGCCACAGGTCGAGGTGAATGATGACAGCCAATCGCTTCCTGTTTAACCCTTAATCATACAGTCATGTTCTCTTCTTTTAAATGATATGTTGTAGAACCAAATGGACATCGTTGCAGTGTGGCCGAGCGCCGGGCACGAGTGAGCGACGCGTGTCGGAGTGTCAATAGCTGATGCCGTTATTTGGACAGGCAGTAAAGCGCCGGCATTGGTCTCCGGTAGCTGTTTGATCACAGCTCTTCACCTCTACACCGACGTATGTGAAGTTGTCATTACTTGCCGGAGGAGGTGGTTTTCCCCGGTTACACCGATTTCCCCACCATTCATCTCACGGATTAATGCAGTTTAGACCGGAATTGGCCGCCCGCATTACTCTAATTAAACATTATTGACTGTAATCTGCATCGACGGAAATAAAACTTTAAACTTTTGGACAATGACCGGCGGTATGGTACGTGACCATGTCCTTATCAATTCAACGAAACTATAAACTTGTAGAACAACTGTCAGCCTGATACTTACACACACACACACGCCACTCACTAATATATGGGCAATTACTATACCGCCGTGTATTATCTTCTCTTTTTCTTTCGTCTTCAGAATATGTGAAACACATTGTCATCTAACCAAATAGCAACAGATAAAAGCCGTACCTGAACTCGAATAATAGCAACTCGTATATAGCGATAAGCCGCGAAACAACAATAGCTGGGCCCGAAAACATATTACATAATACTTTGCATAGCCCAATATCGACCAATCCCTGCATGATATGTTTTGCCTTGACCAACCGTCAAATATCATCATCATATAGGATAACACTGTTACGGCTGAGTCTCCATATATCACATGCACTCACACTCAGCCTTTCACGGTCTTAAATACCTGCTTCGTGCGGTAGGAGAATGAACTAGCCAGGTTAAATTAACCGCCTCATTGCCTCCTTCATTTAATGAACATATTTCGACTGTATGGCAGATATTAGTAAATTCGGAAACAAACGGGCCAAAGGTCATTGACCTGCCATATTTTTGGGTTCAAATGTCCGGGTTTGGAAGGTCCTAGAGCCAATAACTACCCTTAAATATAAGATAATAATAAAAAGTCCAGGTAATTGCCTAAAGTGGTGCAATTTGATCGTTAACGTTGTTAATTGCGATCAACGATATACGGCGATTTATTAAATAGTCTGGGCTTCGGCCACTCGGCGCATTTAATAGAGTCTGTCATAAGTCATTGGTCGTTTTTCGTGGTAACACACGGGTTATGCTCGAGTAACCCGAGTATCACAGGAACAACCAGAGTCGTTGCTCGCGTTCAAGTTGAGTTGGAACCCTAGTAACATATGTTCTAGTGGTCCTCGTGTTATTCGTGTGGCTACCCGGGAGTTACATCGTAAAAACTCTCATTTATAATACCGCACTTCCTAGTTAGGCAGAGATGACTGGTCGTGACAAAAAGGATCTGCTCTACTGAAGTTCCGATCAGTGTAGCATTAAATCGGCCTGCACATTCAGTTCAGGACCTGAAATGTTCGTCCTCGACAGCTATTCATGATGAATACTATAGTGAAATAGTAAACCCATATCAACTTGCAGGAGTCTGCAAGTTGATCAGCGTTTACACTGGTCACAAATTAAGTAAAGCGCCGTATAACAACATCGTTTGAGCTGGGCCCATACTATTGTTTCAAGTGACGTCACAACCACCTGCGACATTAATTATGTGCTCCATTATTTAGTAAATACTGGAGCTTTTCTCCTTTGATAATAAATACAGTTTTGTAAATACATTTAAATACAGTTTATCTGCGAATAAATACTATTATCAGCTAAAACATGGATACTCTATCATGCTTCGTTATTTCCTGAATCCGAGACGGATACAGTAGTCGACAAATATACCAAAATCGGAAGATGCGATAGTTCCACATATGCAGACCCGTGGCATTTCGAGCCATCGCGATTTCACTGTTATATGTACGCATACATAAACTATTTTGTCCGATATGTTTCAACATTCGGTGTTCTTAATTATAGCACACGCGTTATTCTACACATGTTGTGTCAAATTACCAAAAACAATAAATGATGTAGGTTTGTAATCAACTTGTAATAGTTCCGATTGGCATATACCTGCATAACATTCGGATAACAGCATCATTACATATTTCATATATACAAGTACATCGCTTAAATGTAGTCTTTGCATTTCATACTGTGCCAAAGTAAATAGTTGACAAATGTGGCTAAACGTATGTGTGACTTCTGAAAATATGTCTATGTCCTTCAAGCTCATGTATATACATTGTACTTATATATACAAGGCAAGTTGTTGTCTGAAAAAGCCTTTCCGGGGTATTCAAACATCAATCTAGTCCAGTTTAAGAAGTATGCACATCTACCACGTGTAGCCACGCACACTCATAGGACCATCAATATACGGTTTAATCCCCATGAGTGATAACGTATCTCCATAACATATTATGCAATGTATCAACTTGTTCATTTAAACAATATCACATAGCCTCTATCGAGACACATTACATTTTTTATTTTACTATGCAACTGAACTGTTGTCTACATGGCATTCTAACTATTTACGCAGGTAGTAAGGCTCGGGTTTGTGGAAGGCATTTACTGCCGCATTGTAACACAATCGTGTATTTTGCTGGCTCGTTGGTGTCATCGGAATATATATATTTCTCTATTTGACAACAGGTAATGTCATCCTAATGATAAAACACTCTATACTCATGTACCATGTGTATATTTATTCACTGAATGCATAATTATATTTACATTGTACCTGTTTTTAGCACATACATACCACACGTAGTTTTTAGCTAATATACATGTCTTTGCCTCCATATACCCCTCCTATGTGGCATTGTATTCGCATAACAATCCATATGGTTGTCTTTCAAATGTATTACACCGCCGATGGACAATCATATTCCATTATTATAATAACCAGAGACATGTATTCGAGTATATGTCATGGGCTAGCACATTTTGGCATCAGCGCCAGATGTGGGACCTCCTCGGGCTGAGGGTATTATCAACTATTGTAAGACATTTAAGCTGTATTAAAAGTGTACATATAGATCCGTAAATATCACATCTCCTAATTGAAAAAGCGACCATGTTGATGGTCATCTTGAAACTGACAGTCATGTTGACAATGTATATGATTAAGTATTTGGTGTATTAGTTTCAATAATGTTTAATTATAAAAATAAATACAGCGCATGTAGTGTTAAAGTAAAACCGATTACACCAGTGACTGTATCAATTACATATCGTTACCATGTATTGTATTTATTTTCCAATGTTTGCTCACGGCCAAGGGTTAATTTAAATTAGTGTCACATGTGAATACATATGCGGGATGCTTAATGTGGGAGAACGCCATGCATGTTTACAATAAGCATATCCATGCCATTCATCATACCATACTACATACTGCCTTGGCCAATGTTCATCATGCTCGCTTAATTGTGAGAAGTGTGCTCGTTACCAATAATAACATTGTATTCCTTGTCAACAGTCAGTCCATTTTGGAAACACTTTGAAACAGTTTTTCAATACTCAAACTGATTGAAATATATATATATTTGTCTTTGAAAATAAGCAGAATATCACACTCTATACATAACAATGTTAGTGTTGTTTAATTACTGAAAACTGCAGCTTCATCGTCAATATTATTGAACATCTGATCATTTTGAATATACAATTATAACAGTGTATACCTGTATATGTATATGTTATCAAATGATTTGATTTGTTTACCTTTCAAACTGGTATGTATACATGTAATATATGTATGAAATGCTGTTTATAACAACTCTATATAGTAAAAAATATAATAAAACTAGAACATTTTGGCCGCCATTTTGACTTTCCTGACAATTGTGAAAGGATATGGCATCAATATCTACTGTATTTTCCATTTTATTTGTGAGGGAAAGCAATGTATATGTGTTTCAACTTGATGAATGTCTGTATGTGTTCATAACAGCACACGAGTAGCAGAGAACTGTTGTAAAACAGCATATGTCTGCTGTTATTTTGAAATATATTGCCATTTACGGATGTAATTAAATGTAAGATGTATTCTAAGTCAATTTACATTCAAATTGTGACTTAATTATAGCAATTTAGCCGGTTAATATTGATCAGACTGAAAGTTAACAGTCCTTAATAAAACAATATAATACTGTTCGGCGGCCATTTTGAAAAATGGCCGCCATTTGTTCATCTAGCGGCTTTTTGAGCGAAGACTACCAGGATTGATAGACAATAGGCTACTGAATCCGAACATCATACTCACCAAAAAGCCCACATGGGCGGAGGGGGGGGGGTGGTTATTGCTGGCTCAAGGTATATATGCTTCAGTAGCCTGACCAAGGTTATGGGCATCACCAGCATGTTTTGAAAGGTGGGTGGGATTCGATTTTTCGCTTAGAAGCAACCGAAATATGGACCCTTACATATTTAGGTTGCTTCACAGTCCAATATTTTGATTTATAGAAGCCAAATGCTGCATTCAGATTTGTTTGGATAATTAACAACTAACTCCTGGGAAACGGGTTTTGGGTCAATTTAAGAAGCGTGTTTCTGAAAATTGACATATTGTAATACGATTCTCATCGATTCACTGTGTTTTGTTAGTAGTTCATTTGAATACTATAATGTCTGCTCATTCATGCACTGAAAATGGCTATCACGGACCTGATTTATATAAAAACAAAATTGAAAAATGGGGGGTGGGGGGGGGGGGGGGGGGGGGGGGGGGGGGGTTCGTCGAACCCATCGAACCTGCCCTGACGACGCATTGACATATATACCATAAAGCACTCACTGAACGGTGTGACGTTCGTGTGATCACCACTTTTGGTGAAATCAGCTACTGGTCCCTGGAACATCTCTAACACCCTAGTTTTGTAATCATACTTTATCAGGGAGGTCACCCCACGTGACATTTTGAATAAGGTACACGCCTAATTTGGTAGAAACTCGCTCGATTCGAGGAAAAAAATGTAAATTTCTCAGCTTATATGCAACCGATTTTGATGAAATAAAGCGCACCGTACCCTCCAATACGAGTACGTTTCCTTGTTGTAATCCGGATTATGCTAAACATTATAGTTTTTCCAAACTTCATTTGTGTGAACCTTTTCCATCATTTTCAGACAAGTTCCCGAATATTTGGGAAAACTATAATGTTTAATGTAATGCCGGTTACAACCAGGATAATTAATGGCATTAGCGGGTACAGTCGGTTGCGTGCAAGTTGAGAAATTGACATTTTTGTATCTCGAATCTTGTGATTTTCTTCCAAATTCGATGTGTACCTTATTCAAAAAGTCACGTGGGATGGCCACCCTGCTTAAACAGATCCCAGACAGATCCAATGTAATTTACCAGTTTACAGTGAGACGTGCTTGTCAAAATAGTAATATGCACTCGGTAGCACTCAGGCTACAATGTTACAAAGATGTGGGTCGTTGCTAAGTTAGTAGAATGTGTTGCCCAAGTCCTTTGTAAATTTAAAGAGAATTGAAACGTTAAACTATGTACAATAACTGAATATCTTCATTATGTGAATATATACCAACCTTTTCCGCCCTTCCAATAGAAGACTTGAACCTATCGGCGAACTTGGGATTCTCGATTTTCATCAGATACACCTCGCCCGCCTTCGTGTCAGACTGCAGGAATTTCAAAGTGACCACCATGTTATCCCACCACTGGATGATTCGGACAAACTGCCTGTCTACGTCTCCCAGCCTGGCCGAGGCTTCCATCAGGCTCTGAATGTCACCCAGGTGAGCTGTAGGTTTAATCACACTAAAGCTACAGCGCAGTTAACCAGAATTTTCTGTCTGTTACGGACAGAAAGTTCGGGTTACAGCGCGGCGTAATACGGTATTCAACAGTAGTACGGTAGAAAATAATCCAGAACCACTCATATGATAATTACCTCTTTCCATGTTCATCTTCTGCATCTTTTTCCTGCATTTCCTGCATCTTCGACAATACCTCCCGTTTCTCCTTGGCCACGCGCTCCACGGCATTCTGCGAAGGGAATTTTTACTTTAAAAAAGGTATAATGCGGTATTCTCACTTTAAATATCAGGTGTTTTCTGGTATGTGGGCCATGTGCTATTTTACCTCACTGTATTATAGTTTCCATCAGTAGATAACGTTGCATTGTTGCATGCAATTTGTTCGTGTTCATCTAATATGTCTCTTGGTTTCTTTGATGCATTAATTTATTTTCATATCTTTATGCTTGATACATTTTTAGCATTTATTACTGTTTTGAACTCGTCGCTATTGTTATGGTTTGTTTTGAATTTCTGATTCGCTGTTTATTTCTTTTTGCGTATCTGTTTTGTGCATTTTTTCGGCGAACAGGTATTTTAGTGGCAAATACCACACAGCAGAATTAGCTACTCCCCTTCCCTGATTCCGGTGTAGATTGTTTTTGTTGTTTATCACAATGTCATGTACATGTGCGTTATAATGACACACCAAAATAAGCAGATATCCATGCGCGATGTAGTTAGTCCATTCTTGGAATGGAGTTAAAGTTGTTCTACCCTTCTTGTGGCCCCATGTAAGGTCAATGGAATTATAATAAAACACCCTACTCATAAATCGATAGCTACTTACGCAAATACACCATGCCAGCTAGGAAATCATACCATATGCTGTAGTTAGAAAATAATAAGCACATTTTTAATGTTTACATGTACAATTCGGCTTCTACACGCCTGACCTAAATATACATGTTCTACATCAAAAGTGGTCTGTTATCTGGATATTACAGGTGTGTGTGCATATTTAGCAGTATCTGCATACAGACTTTTTACTGATCGCATCCATATGGTTTATTTATGTACGCTATTATGTAGCTATTGCTTTATTAGTAGTTTTTTGTATCAGATTTCCATATACGTTACGTGGGGCCACAAGAAGGGTACAAAAAAAACACAACATAATAGGCAGATATTCATGCGCGATGTAGTTAGTGCATTCTTGGAATAGAGTTAATAGAACACAACAGAATAGGCAGACTGTCATGCGCGTTGTTAAATTATATTTATATAAATTAAATTACAAACAAACGCGCGAACATTGTAGACGGCGCAGATGGAGGCGTCTGCAGGTATGTATCTTAAATTAATATCTCCCCTCGCTATGTAGGGTTGGGGGGCAGTGGCGCGGTGGGCAGCCGAGGGAGTGTGGTCAGCGCAACATTCTCCCCATAGACCTGATACCTGCTAGTACGGGCTACATGTACATAAGCCCGTCCGTCAGTCATATTGGCTACACAGGAAAACCTTCCTCCCTCTTTCTGAGATGTAAATTTAATTCCGAGAGTCAGGAATGGACAGACGATTTTTAATTTGTTTGAAAATCCCCGGTGGTGTCCGACTACCCTCTAGAACCCACCGGGCGCTGAAGTCATTGATATGTGCAGCCATTTTCTTATCCAAATTCTGGTCATTCATTTCTACAGAAAATACATTTGTTTCAATCACAGATACGATGTGCATATAATTTACAATTTCAAACACCAGGAATGCGCAGACGGAACAATAACAATCGGGGCCAAGGCTGTGTAAAGTTTAAGTCATCGATTATATTTCAAGATTTAATGAGATTAACGTACGTCTAAGCATAAAAATGGTCCCAAATGTAAAATTTAGGTATTTTCCCGCCCGGGGATGTTATGAATGCGTATTTTCGAGCTCCGTGTCGCACTTTAGTGGCCGTACTATTCTGCTGATAAATCGAGATGCTATCGGACACTTGTTTGGCGATAGTGTGGGCGGTAAAGTGGGGAGGTCATATATGATTCATACCGTTTTTACACCACTGTTCACGTCACTACCAACAAAACATTACGGAATGAATCTCATATAACATTTAAAATACATAAATTGCAATGATTTCGTAATAATATTTAGTTGCGAACACGTAACTGCTGCGGTGTCTGGTCAAGTCGGACCATGGTCATCTCGGCCCACATTTCAATCTCGGCCCAGATCGCTGGTCAAGTCGGCCCAGATCACTGGTCATCTCTGCCCACATTTTTTGGTCATCTCGGCCCATATTATATTTTTTTGTATATGACATAAAAAAATTTGTATTAGAAATGGTGATTCAAGAATATTTTGAGAAGAAGATTGCAAAGAACCTGATGAAATTTAATTTAAAATGAGAAAATATTATTTTTTCCGTTGTCATCTCGGCCCATATCATATTGTTCGTATAATATAAATTTATTAGAAATGGTGATTTAACAAGAAACATGATATATATTTAAAAAGATTCTCTATTTTAATTAAAAAAATATATATTTATTTATGAAAAAAATATTTATTTAGATCTACATAAAAAAACAACTTTTCTTTTCAAACTCAATTTAGTTTTTTAATATATTACGTTAGACTTATCTAGGTTGACCATACATCTGGTCTGAGATCGTGGGCCGACTTGACCAGACACGTGGGCCGACTTGACCAGACATGTGGGCCGACTTGACCAGACATGTGGGCCGACTTGATCAGACACATGGGCCGACTTGACCATGGGCCGAGATGACCATGGTCCGACTTGACCACGCTCGTGGGCCGACTTGACCATGGGCCGACTTGACCACGGTCTGACTTGACCTGTATTCACTACTATCGTACTGTCGCTGGAGAAGACAAAGTGATGCTACAGACTAGATATGATTCATCTGGCATTATGGTAAGTAGCCGTCCAATATATCCATGTTTATATAATCATAATATGTATCAATTGCTATGTTTTTTTCTTACTATTTGCCGTATAAAACCCATTTATATAATGTGATCATTTGGGTTCTGGTCAAAACGTACCCGGGTCAAAACAAAAGGGTGAAAACGTACCACACTGGGATGTGAAATAGTGAAATTTATCGTTGTGTATGATTTACTTATGATGTGATTTTGCTATACGAAAGAATTTAACTTGTATATTGGAATGATCATCGATGACTGGATTGAATGCGGGACTGTTTCTCTTTTCGATACAAAGACATCAAATTTTGTTAAAATTAACTCTTTTTCATTATTCCATGCAAATAGATAATTTAATTCTAGAATTAGAAATGTAAACATATGTATTTAAACCATAACAGATCGGAGAATATAAAGTGTCGTCTGATTTTTTTTTTGTATTTGAAATTGTTACTGAATACCGGAAACTATGTGTTGGCAGCACATGAGAATCGTCTTCCATAAAGACGATTTAAATGAACTGTCATAATCCGTCTTGTATATGTACATGTATATTGCCAGAAATATTAAGTCTGAGAATATATATAACGAGTACATCGGTCATCTGTAATTATTTACCTATAGTGCAGGCTACATAATTATTAATTAACAGAGTAAGCCCCGATCAGACTCGTACACGTACACATTTTAAAAATCGATTAGAAAATAGCATACACGCATGTTGAACCTTATATGTCACAGAAACGAATATATCACACGTGTGATATATTCGTGCGAATGCGTCACACATGGTGAAGAATACGTACGAATACATCACACAAATGTGTGACGTTTACGTTTGGCATCACTACCCTTGCAACAAAAACGAATGTGTCACATGTTAGAAAAACTCTAACAAAAATTAATAACATATTGTCCAGACGAATATGTCACATGAACATTCGAATGGGGGATAACAGTGCTATAAAATAAAACAGAATAGAGCAGGCATATTCACCGGGTTATTTGAAAGTCATGCCACGCATGCAGACAATGTAACTGCGTAAATGCTTTGATTTAACGACGACACTGGCTCGATGACCTTGCATGTCGATACCGACTATTTAAGTCCCCGTCCGATAGGTCTAGGATATCACGAATGTGTCTTGTCTTGTCCAAGGACACGCTGAATCGACCAATGGCGGGATTCTAACTCGGAGTCTCCCGATCCGGAGTCCGATGCTTTACCCACTTAGCTATTTCAGACAGCAATAGGGGCGTATCATGTTATGGCGCTTATCGTCTGTCCGTCGGTTAGTGATTTGGTTTGCGCTCAAAATAATCTTAACATACGATCCTCAAACATGGTATGCAGGTCAGTAACGACCAGTGTATGCCCAATTTGATTTGACTACAGTGTGTTAAAGGTCAAAATCGCGGCGACTTTAGACAATAAAACAGTTGCCGCTCTATAACTCGAGAACGCCATGACCTAGGATGCACAGTATTGGTTTGTCACAGAATTGGTTTGTTACGAGCCGGCTCATCCGGATCTACACTGTTTGCAAACTCCAGTATACATGTATGTGGTGTTGAATGAGTTAAAGGTATATTATTACATTTTACATAAAAATGTGTTAAACGTTTGTATGCCCCCTCTGCGATAGCAAGGGTGGCATATTTCTTTGCTACTGAGGTTCCGTCCGTGCGTCCGTCCGTGTACATTTGCGTCGAAAATGTTGTCCTGGTTTCTCCATCATGTCATATCTTCAATATTACTTGAAGGATTCCTTCAATACTTGTACACTTGCTTTATCTGGACATCTGTGACACACTCGCGCCACCAGTAACACGACCTTGACCTTTGTGACATTGGTAATGTTTTTTATATGAATTAAATAACTATATAATTGTGTCACTAGTCCACCAGTTCTAAAAATACGATTGTTTTTATTATCTTATATTTAAGGGTAGGAGTTGGCTCGAGGACCTTCCAAACCCGGGTATTTGAGCCCAAAAATGGCAGGCCAATGCCCGTTTGTTTCCGAATTACTAATATCTGCCATACAGTCGAAATATGTGCATTAAATGAAGGAGGCAATGAGGCGGTTACTTTAACCTAGCTAGTTCATTCTCCTATCCCACGAAGCCGGTATGTAAGACCGTGAAAAAGGCTGAGTGTGAGTGCCTTTTTCACGGTCTTAGATAAATACATTAGGTCATGCCTTTTGTATTTGTATATTTACGTAAAGCCGAATAAGCATATGCAACTTTTAAATGACACCCAGCTTATGATAGTGATGATGCATTCCGCAAGGTCACAATTTAAAGGGGCATGCATGCAGTCGAAGGTAAAATATGTCTGAAAATGATGCCATAATATATGTGTAAATAGTACTAAATACCGGCTCCACATTCGCCCCCAGCGAAAATAACGTCGCAAAGTTACGCTTAAATTTAACAACGTCACGTCGGATTTTGACACTTGAAATCGTTGCGTCATTGCAATAAGTTGTCCTATTTATAGCCGTACGCTTTACTATGCCGTGCTTTTAATTGTAGCTCACAAATACGGTAATGTTGGATACGCGTGGCAGAATTGTACATTTGTTTTCATAGTGGTTCAGAAAGTTGTCTTTTTTATTCGGAAACACGTAGTGATTTTGTCGATTATTTTTTGGACGTGGCTATTGACAGACGTCTGTCAGCAGCCAAAAGGCCGGGGTTTTGGATGCTGACAGACGTATGTCAATAGCCAAAGTGCCGTGTTTTGGCTGCTGAGTGGGGAAAGGTCAAACTCGGGTAGTGTGAAGGTCAAACTTGGGTAGTGGGGAAAGGTCAAACTCAATATTCCGAAAATAAATACGGAATTTGTACTAGACGTTTAGCTAAAATTGACATAGAGGGGCACATGAAAATATATAAATGCATTTTCTTCATGAATATGTGTATTATACAGTTTATAAACATGTGTTCCTTTACCCAGTTATTAATGAAGCGTACCAAGTTCTGATGATAGAACTACAATAATCGTGTTTTTACATATGCTGCGGGAAATGGTTTCCTATAAGAATTTCCAAAGTATTTGCGGAAATGTTTGAACAGCGATTATACTTTGTCAATTTGGCGCTCAATTGTGGTACATATGAAACAAAATGTACATGGTATGGACAAGCATGACATGCAAACATATTAATGTGACACCAATATATTTGTTTTAATATATATGTGACTCGCCACGAGAAAACCGGGCTTATTGACTCAATGTAGACCGTAACCAAATTGCGGACTTACACAGACATAGCATATAATATAAATTTCCTAGACAGATGTGGAACATTGTACATATGAACCACATTCTCTGGTTTTAAGATCTACATAGCCCAATAAAGAAGACAACATAATCTGTCTACTTTATAAGTTCATAATGCCCAGCGTGTGTCCATTCTATGCGACGTGTCCATTTACGATGTGGTCAATCTGCAATATTGTGATGTTACCGGCAGCATGGTGAAATGTCAAATCCACAGTGTGTCAATCATATATTAGTGGAGAGATAATGCATAAAATGCACATCTCGTATACAAATAAGACACAATGCACATATTACGGGAATGACAGACAGCTAATACTTTCGTGGAAAAATATTATTACTTTAGTGGAGAGATAAGACATAAAATGCACATCTCGTAGACAAATAAGAATCAATGCACATATTACGGGAATTAATGCACAGTTTACGTTACCAGAGAAAATATTCTCCTGGAGAAATATAAGATAATATACACTAGGGAATGTTACAGATAATCATGACAGACATTGTTGCATCCACATAAAACCTATACTCACCTGGACATTTTGAATCAGGTCCCTGACATTTGGTTTCTGAAGAAGATCTTCGATTTTACAGCCTACAAGTAATGTCGCCATGACTAAAACACAGTAATGAAAGATTGTCACTGATTGTCACACGTTTCAATAATCCGACAGAGAAATATATCAGGCAGTCAAATATCATAAGAAACCAACTATTAAATTATTATAACGTTGTAATATCCACGTATATGGAATATTGTAAACAACAGTTTACCCCATGTTATTGGTCTGAAGACCATGTGTGAGTATCCACGTGATATATCACTTGGTTAGTGTAATTACCAGTTACACTAGTCCGCTAAATAGTAATTAGATTGACGTAACGGGGCCTGGTTTCAAAACCACCAATTAACATTATTTGCTTCACATAAGTACGCCAATGACTTCTCAGAAAAAATAAAATTGCTACCAAACAATGCTAATTGAAATGGTTTGCAGTTTCATTGTATGTTATCGCTAATCCGGACAATTATTTTGTAGAAGACATTCTTTTTTGCAGATAAAGTGTTTTGTTTCATCAAACCGAAGCAAACAATAACACATTCCTTTAACAATATGATATGACAACAAACCCATATAATGAATAATGTCCATAAATTAAAGGGAAGATCCGCGCAATCTAATCAAGGTCTACAATGTTTGACATCCGCGCAGTCCACATTACTTCGACCACATTTACGGCAAAACTATAGACATCTTTTTGTAGAATATTATCTTGGCAATAAGTTGCAATTCCAGCCATAGAAGGCCAAATGTATATACTTTTATAATAGTGAGTTCATTATTTTTGACCGCATTTGCGATATATTGATAGATATTTCTTATTATCGAAGAATTTCGGCAGAAAGTGGAGATTACGGCAAACCGGGCCCATGTACATGTATACGCCTATGGTGAATTCGTATGACGTCTGTCAGCAGCCAAAACCGCGGCCTTTTGGCTATTGACAGACGTCTGTCAGCACCCAAGATCCCGGCCTTTTGGCTATTGACAGACGTCTGTCAGCAGCCACTCCTTTATTTTTTTTCAAATGGGCATATTATTACAAATGATATTCTCACTAGACATATTAGCCAAGCGATATGATTAGGCTAAATCATTTCACAATCAGTTTGTTGCTAGTCCACTGCATTCTAAACTCTTTCAGTCCTCATTAAATTTCATATACTATTTTCATCTTTCTCACCCAGGCTGCATGCCGCGACAAGCCATTCAAACCGTTATAATAAAACGGTTTAAATGGCGACCACGACTTACACCGAGTGAGAAATATGAACCATATGTAACACTGTCCATGACCAATTTTGGATATACCCAGAAGTTGGGGTTCGGTTTCTATTCAAGCAATTATCATAATGCAGTACTAGATAGACATTGTTCCGTGTGCATGCAGATGTGCACCCCACAATCCCGCTTGGGGATTCTGGTGTGTCTATAGAAATGCATCCAAAACAGTGAGTGGTGACCGATGTTATTTATCAACGTTCACAGTTTCTATTCAAGCAATTATCCTAATACAGTACTAGACATTGTTCCGTGTGCATGCCGATGTGCACACCACAATCCCGCTTGTGGATTGTGGCGTGCCCACAGACATGCATCCAGAACAGTGAGTGGTGACCGATATTATTTATCAACATTCATGGTTTCTATTCAAGTAATTGTCATAATGCAGTACTAGACATTGTTCCGCGTGCATGCCGATGTGCACACCACAATCCCACTTGGGGATTCTGGTGTGTCCACAGACATGCATCCAAAACAGTGAGTGGTGACCGATGTTATTTATCAACGCTTACGGTTTCTATTCAAGCAATTATCATAATGTAGTACTAGACTTTGTTCCGCGTGCTTGCCGATGTACATACCACAATCCCGCTTGGGGACTCTGGTGTGTCCACAGACATGCATCCAAAACAGTGAGTGGTGACAGATGTTATTTATCAGCGTTCACGGTTTCTATACAAGCAATTATCATTATGCAGTACTAGACATTGTTCCGTGTGCATGCCGATGTGCACACCACAATCCCGCTTGGGGATTCTGGTGTGTCCATAGACATTCACCCAAAACAGTGAGTGGTGACTAATGTTATTTATCGATGTTCATGGTTTCTTTCAAGCAATCATAATGCAGTACTGTTTCCAGTATAAATTGATACATACATGTACATGTAACTATGTGTTGTCATTTAGTCTCTGTCTTAAAGCAAAGTACACAAACTTTGATAACTGATGTACTATACTTGTCGATGTATTAGACATGAGTGTTTTAAACTTAGTCACGTTTGGCCTGTGACAATAATATGGTTTAAGATATATTTGTATGAGTTCTCTATACTTTGGACATACAAGCAAACGTTACTTTTATTAACGAAACTGTAAACAGTTGGCTCATTAACTGGGACACCTATTCTGGATAAAAATGGTCACGAATAGAACTGGGTACAGGGCTTAATTCGTTTAATTTATTGTTTCGCCTGTCAAATGTTTCGAAAATCAACACAAGACAATTTGGAAATTTTCAGAAAAATAAGCGTATCATAGATGTAAAATTATGGTTGTGCCAAATATACATGGCTCCTGGCATATCGCGTCATGGTGACACTGGGCCAAACATGTTTTAGTATTTAGTGTGTTGGTATTGTGTCACATGCATTCTTACTGCGAACATAAGTGTAGCGGCCAGGGACGTAGCCTACTGATTTGTATATGTATCTGCTACCACTTACATAATTTATGTACATGTACCTTAAAAAAAAACACATTGAATCAGCCGTACGATTGCCGTTTGATAACAATGTAAATATTCTTTAAGATTACCACTTGTAAATATGGTTATATGAATGTATAGCAATTTTACTAGTATATTTGCAATCATTGCAGACACTGATCAGACTGCACAGATGCACAGGTCTCCAACATTTACACATTTAAGAAATCCGACGTTGTCAGATCATTGTTAATTTGCTTAATTACTACATGTGCATTGTACTAAACAATGTACGTCTGTGTGCTTTGTTTTTGTTATCAAAGGGACGTTTTAGTCGCAGACGTGTAAATAATATAAAGCAAATACACACACATTCCAGATTTGCAGATTAAAACGCGTCTAAACAAATGTCGCAGGCTGTGGAGCCTCATTCCAACGAAATCTATTTTGTGATCGGGTCAAATTTAGTGTATTAGTGCGGTTACTGTCTTCCTCTTGGCGTGCTCGGTGTAAGTGATTGCATCACGGATTACATTCTCGAGGCAAACCTTGAGGACACCACGGGTCTCTTCGTAGATCAGGAGATTCGCTTCACACCACCTCGGCGCGCCAAACGGCGGATAGCTGGCTTTGTGATACCATGGATGTTATCACGCAACACATTCCTGTTGGATGTTATCACGCAACACATTCCTGTGGCATTTTTCTCCCTTACATCTCCACATTTTCCCGACATTGATGTATACATATTGCAGGTTTATGGGAAAAAAAATTCAAATGGTAAACCCATTATCAAAAATTCAAACCCACACAAATATAAAAATACACAGTCATGGATAATTTTGCTCTGAATGTTCTGTTGACCACTTTCGATTTTAACAACTATGCATTCCATTTTCTAAGTAAATACGTATGCTGTCGCGCGGATATCACTCATGAAAATAACAAATGTATGAAGGAATTTGCATAGTACGGTTGATAAATGCGAACATAAAATTTGAAGAAAACTTACAAAAATAAATCAGTAAATAATTCCCATATATTTCACGTTTTTTTTTGGCTTATATTGGAACATATTGCATAATATCAATTATTAATAGGCACATTTGGTATATACCAACACAGGGGTGTGAAAAACTACCGATGTGTTCTCTATATATCAAGTTTACGGACAGGCTGAAACTTCTCATTGTCCGGGTTGCTTTTGTCCCCGCCGTGATGGAAAAGCTTGTCAGTCCCATATTATTTCGACGTTTTTTTTGTTTTTTTTTTTGGCCTTATATTGGAACATATTGCATAAGATCATTATTATAGGGCACATTGGGTATATACCTAAACACAGGGGTGTGAAAAAATACGTTTTTTTGTGGTTCTCTATATATCAAGTTTACGGACATGCTGACTTCTCTGGTGGGTGCTTTTGTCCCCCCCCCCCCCGCGTGAAAAATTGAAATCTTCCCATATATTTCACGTTTTTTTTTTTTTTTTGCCTTATTGGAACATATTGCATCTTACATGGGTTATTAATACACATTTGGTATATACAACAGGGGAGTGTAAAAAATACCGATGTGTTCTCTATATATCAAGTTTACGGACAGGCTGAAACTTCTATGGCCGGGGGTGCTTTTGTCCCGCGTGAAATTGAAATCAGTCCCATATATTTCACGTTTTGCTTTATATTGGAACATATTGCATAATATCATTATTAATAGGCACATTGGGTATATACCAACACAGAGGTGTGAAAAAATTACCGATGTTTTCTCTATATATCAAGTTTACGGACAGGATGAAACTTCTCATGGCCGGGTGGCTTTTGTCCCCCGCCGTGAAAAGAAAAAAAATGAAATTCAGTCCCATATATTTTCAGTTTTTTTGCCTTATATTGGAACTATTGCATAATATCATTATTAATATGCACATTGGGTAGATACCCAACACAGAGGTGTGAAAAAAATACCGATGATTTTCTCTAAATTTCCAATTTACGGACAGGGCGAAACTTCTCATGGCCGGGTGCTTTTGGTCCCCGCCGGAAAATTTGAAATCAGTCCCATATATTTCACGTTTTTTTTTTGTTTTTATTAAATTGAACATATTGCATAATATCATTATTAATAGGCACATTGGGTATATACCAACACAGGGGTGTGAAAACATACCGATGTATATATCCAGTTTACGGACAGGCTGAAACTTCTCATGGCCGGGTGCTTTTGTCCCCGCCGTGAAAATTGAAATCATTCCCATATATTTCACGTTTTTTTTTGCCTTATATTGGAACATATTGCATAATATCATTATTAATAGGCACATTGGGTATATACCAACACAGGGTTGTGAAAAACTACCGATGTGTTCTCTATATATCAAGTTTACGGACAGGCTGAAACTTCTCATGGCCGGGTGCTTTTGTCCCCGCCGTGAAAATTGAAATCAGTCCCATATATTTCACGTTTTTTTTTTACTTATATTGGAACGTATTGCATAATATCATTATTAATAGGCACATTGGGTATATATCAACACAGGGGTTTGAAAAACTACCGATGTGTTCTCTATATATCAAGTTTACGGACAGGCTGAAACTTCTCATGGCTGGGTGCTTTTGTCCCCGCCGTGAAAATTGAAATCAGTCCCATATATTTCACTTTTTGTTTGCCTTATATTGGTACATATTGCAAAATATCATTATTAATAGGCACATTGGGTATATACCAACACAGGGGTGTGAAAAACTACCGATGTGTTCTCTATATATCAAGTTTACGGACAGGCTGAAACTTCTCATGGCCGGGTGCTTTTGTCCCCGCCGTGAAAATTGAAATCAGTCCCATATATTTCACGTTTTTTTTTTACTTATATTGGAACGTATTGCATAATATCATTATTAATAGGCACATTGGGTATATATCAACACAGGGGTTTGAAAAACTACCGATGTGTTCTCTATATATCAAGTTTACGGACAGGCTGAAACTTCTCATGGCCGGGTGCTTTTGTCCCCGCCGTGAAAATTGAAATCAGTCCCATATATTTCACGTTTTTGTTTGCCTTATATTGGAACGTATTGCATAATATCATTATTAATAGGCACATTGGGTATATACCAACAAAGGGTTGTGAAAAACTACCGATGTGTTCTCTATATATCACGTTTACGGACAGGCTGAAACTTCTCATGGCCGGGTGCTTTTGTCCCCGCCGTGAAAATTGAATCAGTCCCATATATTTCACGTTTTCTTTGCCTTATATTGGAACGTATTGCATAATATCATTATTAATAGGCACATTGGGTATATACCAACAAATTTGTTTGCAAAGCCACCGATTATAGATTATACCAACAAATTAGTTTCCACGGGCTTAAAGTTCTCCCCCCCCCCCCCCCCCCCAGCGTGAACCCTTTAAGCCGCTATGACTAGGCTGAAGGTTTTCACGGACTTGAGGGGCTCACACCCCCCAGCGTGAGCCCCTTAAGCCGCTTGGCTAGGCTGAAGGTTTTCACGGACTTAAGGGGCTCATGTTACACCGGTTATTTTTTGGTCTATGGTAATGTCTACATTCTACATCAATAAATGACGTCACAATTAACTGCTACGTAAATGATTTAAAATGAATTAATTACAATGTATCTTTCTGACGATACATATATATGCATAATCAAATATGCGATGGTAGCAAATTACGAAGTCAGAGGTCGGCTAATTATAGATTTAAACACGATAGTAGTGCGTTTGGTTTGTCCACTACATGTGCATATCATATTTTTATTCTGTTCAATGTTTGATAGTATACATACTAACACTTGTACATTAGTGTAACTTATCAGCAAATACAGTTTACAGCATGCACAGTCAATGAGTCTATGAACACGCATTTCTAAAGTAGGCTGTTGTGTTGCATTGTACAAACGTCGGCGTTTCCATAACGTCATTTTCACGATGACGTTACTTTTTTTCCTTACGTGATTCACATGGTGCTACAAAAGGTGAGATAAAACAAAAACTAAGAAACATATTTGCATTTTCTTTTCTGTATATTGTTTTTGAAAAAATGTAAAACAATGCAAATCGATTTTTTTTTCATTAAGGCTGGTTTTCACAGAGTGCGGCCCATATCTATTACTTGCATATACATGTATCTATACGTAGCCACAACAGAAACGATAAATATTTTGAAAGCATAAATTATCAAAAAAAGGCAAACGTACGCATTTGGTCAGAGTATACATTGTTGTACAAGTCGTGTCGCAAGGGAATGTTCGAATTTGAACCATGTCGACTCAACCGTTCTTCAATTACGTCAACTTTAATGATTTGCACGAGCTCCCCGATGTCCACACTGTGAGGTACATTTACAGGTAAAACGACCGGTGTGCATACAGGGCTTGTACCCAAACGAAAGAAAAACATCAAACGTTGAGGAAAAGTTGTGACACGGAATACCGAGATTAAATTAAAATCAGCGACTTCGAGCGACTGGATTTGGAGTGTCACGCATTACAATAACGCGTATGGCAGGACGATACAGAACACGTGGATGAGTTGATGATCGCCCCCGTTCATGCAGGCCATGCGTAACTACACGTGCTCGGGACCATCACATAAGGACATCCCACTTACGTAGTCGTTTTCTATCCGCTCCATCAACCGCTTCTGTTACGCCTGGTCGAGCCAACAACCGGATTAGTGCACTAATAGTTCGGCGAAGACTCGTTGAGCACGGTAGTAAACCCAAACGTCCGTACAAAGGACCGAAACTTACGTCACGTCATCGACGTGATAGGGAACAGTGGGCATGTCAGCACATGCCATGAACTCAGAATGAATGGAATAAGGTGACGAATCCAGATTCCTTTTGGAACGTACAGACGGGCTGGATCTACAGGAGACGCGGAGAACGCTTCGCTGACGCGTGCGTACGTCAAGTGGACCGGTATGGAGGCGGTAGCGTCGTGGTATGGGGTGACATTTCCTTCCACTATCGCTCCAGGCTAGTTGTCATTCCAGGAAACCTGACAGGAGTACGTTATCGGGACGAGATACTTGCACCTGTTGTTGTCGCCCTGATTAACGCCAACAGACAACTGCCGTTATTCCAACAGGACAACGCTAGGTGCCACACCGCTCATGTATGTACCGTCTACCTCCAGCAATTGCAGGCGGACGTTCTTCCTTGGCCGGCAAAGTCTCCAGATATGTTGCCAATCTGTGATGTGTTGGATCGTCGAGTAAGACGTCGGCAACCGGCGACGTTGGCTCAGTTAGAACTCTTTCTTGAACAAGAGTGAAACGCGATACCACATAATGAAATCCAGACATCGGGTTCATGCGTAGCCGCTGTTATGGATGCAAATAACTTCTGTGTGACTTCGTACGGTGATCCCTACGTGATTCGCAACGGACTGACGTCAGCATCTGGTGGTTAACTTGACATTTTGTTAATGAAATTATCGCAAGACATTTGAATTTCATGTTCTATTCGTTTACAATACATGTATTCGTAATCATATGTATGTATCGTGTCTTTGTGACCACGTATATATATTTGCTACGATGTTTTGTCGAAACCAGTCTGGTGAAGACATTGTTTAAAGATTTGTTCCAACTTTATATGGCGGCCATCTTGGACTATGTGACGATCTCCAATTTGCAAACTCTGTAAATGTTTTACCGAAAAACAATAACTATGAAGTTTGGCCAGCATTGTCCAAGCGGTTATTAAGAAAAAGCTGTTTGAAAGTTCAAATAAAAAGATACAGGTGTGACCTTTTGGCGGCTATCTTGGATGACCTAATTATTATATTTCGATAAAAACCGCTTCAGAGCCATCGTCTCCTCAATTCCTTTGAGTTGATATACAAAATGTGACATTTGACCCCTAATTGACCCGCCGGGCCCCGCCCATTTTTGATCACGGGGTCTTCAATTTTGCAAATCTGAAACAGCATTGATCATCGATCATTACTGTCAAGTTTGGTTGAAAGCTGTCTGGTGGTTCGTGAGCGGAATTTTTAAGTAGTTTATTATGCGACAACCTCCAAATTTACAAATCTGACATAGATCATCCCTGTGAAGTTTGACCAACATTGACCAAGCGGTTCACGAGACGAAGGCGTTTGAGCTCTCTAATTAAAGGATGACTTTTTGACCTATCAGTGGCCATCTTGGATGACATACTATTCCGAGTTCGACAAAAATGATCCAGAGTGATGAGTAGTGTGATGGTCTCCTCAATGCCTTAAATTTGACTCCAAATTTACAAATCTGACTTTCCCCCAAACGTAGATCATCTCTATGAAGTTTGAGTAACATTGGCCCAGTGGTTCAATAGAAGAAGACGTTATAAATCTCAAATAAACTGATTACAATTTGACCTTTCGGCGACCATCTTGGATTTCGACAAAAATACTCCAGAGTGATCGAATGTGACCCCTACTTTACCCCCCTCTCTCCCGCCCCGCCAATTTTGACCACTGTGCCACCATTTTAACAAATCTGAAACAACGTTGAATAGCGTTGAAATTGTCCTGGCGGTTCGTGAGAATTTCTTTTTTACTATTTTGACCTACTGTTCCACGGTGGCCATCTTGGCTCCTGCGACGACCTCCAATTTTATAAATATGACGTTCCCCCACCCGTAGATCATCCATGTGAAGTTTGAGCAACATTGGCCCAGCGGTTCGTGAGAAGAATGCGTTTGAAAGTGTGGCCGACCGGACGACGGACGGACAACGGATGGAAGGGACGAAAAGCCAAAAATTAGACTGATTCGTCCCAGCACGACTACGGACCACTGTGATATATTTGCCAACCTGACTCGTCCTGTAGGCGTCCATCATACGTTGAAACTGTTTCTCTTTCTTATTGGCGCCGAAAATGCTGCTGAAAATGTTCCCGGCGCTAACAAATACCGTGGCCAATACTCCTCCGGGACCGGCCGCCGCCATGCCTGGAACCAGGGCTGTGTCCAGGAATGTTTTGTCGTTTTGGTCGCTGTCGGCCTGTCTACCTGTAGCAGATTTCATAAAAATTGCAAAATATACTTATCTAGCAAAGTGTACTTTGAGGGAGTAATCATATTATTCCCGAAATGCATTATTTCATATATATATCTAACGCTTGCATATATTTGATGATTAAAAGTATGCAGAATTATTATACTGAATTTACTACATTATCACAGCCAAAATGGAAAACGAATGGGAATCGAAATGAAAACGATAGTTTTGTACAACGATATGCATAGAAACGAATATGGTTTGTTTTTGTGTACGTGAAAACGATATTTCCATTTAGAGTATTAGGTAATAGATAGATGCACTTGACTTCAATGATAATGTATTCATAAGAGTGATGTGATATATGAATATAACATATTTGAATATTGTCTTGTTACTGTATACTATATGGAGCATGGAGTTGCCATCTCCGCCATCTTTATATGTACAAGCCATCGTACAATCTCACCACTTCGTGCGTTTGACAAGCCGTGTCATATATTGAGAATTCCAGGGGCTCGTTTCACAAAACTTCGCACGATTAAAATGTACGGAAGTGCAAAATTATGATAGTCTGTAAATTTGACATTAACACTGTTTTCTTATGCAGCCTATGTTCAATAAACGTAAATCCATCAATTGAAATTTTCAGACGATCCTAAATGTCCAATTACGAATATTTTAGTCGTACGAAGATTAGTGAAACTGCAACCTGACTATAATAGTGAGCAGTAACAGCAAGATCAATCTACTCCACCTGTGAACTCGTTGACTGATTTCATAAGAAACGCGGCATCGGGTCGTTTCTTATGAAATCAGTAATACGTATCATATTAAACCATCACTTTAGTAAGATCATCAATATGTAGGAAATTTAGATAGAGAATACCAGGCTAGTGTCTTTTGATATCAAGTTTATCAGGCAAGGTTAAGAAACGTGTAGAAATTCTGTAGCTGGTGAAGTGCGAATTATCTCCCGAGAAAGTCAGATATTGTTTTTGAGGGAGACAATTCGCAACATTCCCCTCGAATAAGGGCAGTATGCCGAATACAATGTAATGGAATAGCAAATTTCCGAAAGAAAGACACATACATGTTCCTGTGACTGGCGAAATGGGACTTACGGGTTATAGGTTCTGTGTAGCTCCTGATCAAATAGCACACACTCCTGTAGCCGGATTACCATATATATGTATAGTTAGAAGCATAACGGGCGTTTCATTGGTGAAATGGCGAGCGGTGCATATCCTAATCAGACTGCGGATGGATGCACAATCTGGTCCGAATTTACACTGGTCGAAAAAACGATAAACACCCATTCTCCAGCCACAGCAACATATGCAGCGGATTCAGTGGGGGGGGGGGGGGCGGTATGGCGGACCCTGCCCCCCCCCCTCCTCCCCCCCCCCCCCCCCCCCACCCCCCCCTCCCCCCCCCCCCCCACCCCCCCCCCCCCCCCCCCCCCCCCCCTCATACTAAAATCCAGCGAGTAAACATTTTTTTTTTCCTCAAATATGCGCCCGCCAGAACGCAGGAATTGGGAATCATTTGTTTCCGGTGGGCATGCTCCTGGATAACGCTCGGTTGACCAACGAGCGATTCTCCTTCGAAAATATAGTAAAATATTTCAAATAAGAAGTCCCCCCCCCCCCTTACACACACGTACACACACACTAACCCGAAATCCTGTATCCAGGCCTGCAAGTCACAACCAAATATTAATTATATAATGGCACGGTACGTAAATCATTATGGGTAGAAGGTGTGTATTCGTGCCCGGCTAGCTCAGTCGGTTAGAGCGATGGTACGGTAAACCAGGTCCCGAGTTCGTGCCCAGGCCGTAGCAACATTTTGCTTACCCTGTGACATTTGGCGCCCAACGAGGGACTGTGATTGATAAGTACTGCCCAAAATGTACCACAAATATGGAATTCTGATACGAATTAAATATAGAATTCGGGGACGAATTTCAATTTGGCGGGGAAGTGTGTCAGGGTACGTAACTCACCATGTGGATAAGATGTGTATTCGTGACCAGCTAGCTCAGTCGGTTAGAGCGATGGTACGGTAAACCAGAAGTCCCGGGTTCGATCCTCGGCCGGAGCACATGTTTATCGCCCTCTGTTTGGCGCCCAACGCGTCCCCGAATTCTATATTTAATTAGTATCTGAATTCCATATTTGTGGCACAATTTGGGCAGTATAGTGTATACTGTTATGTCGTTATTTTAGGTTTTGTACATTTTTTTGCTACATTGTTTGAACCAATGTTTTAGACCATATACAATAAAACTGGGGTTTTGGTTCCATTTTTTTCTATAAGCTATATGGCCGCCATCTTGACATTCAAAATGACCGCCACTAAAATTTGTATTTCGAGGTCAAAGTCATTATGTGTGGTTTTCAAAATGGCTGCCATTTCAAAATTGGTTGTACTGATTGTATTGATTGTACATTTCTTAATGTCGTGGTAAGATTTTTTATTTTCCTTCTGGTTATACTCGTATTTCTTTGAACACAGTCAGCCGAGATTATGAAACTAAGTGTGTTATGTACATCGCCACATCAAATATGTGTTACACATTCTAGTATTTCTGTGGTTGTAGTTATATTCTTTCAAATGATATTGTGATTGGAACGCTTATGTTTGCTTGAAGACATATGTACATATACAACATATACCAAAACTGAAGTTGGTTCCATTTTTTAAGAGCCACATGGCCGCCATTCTGAATTTCAAAATGGCGCCCTTGAAATTAACTTATATTTAACGTCAACGTCATTACATATGGTACGCATTACGTAGTGTTGTGTTTTATAGCGATGTTTCTTCAAATGATATCTCACATGTGTTTTCTTTTAAAATAAGAAGATAACAGTATGGCAAATCGTCCATTTTATCAAATAAAGTGTATATTATTGTCTTGTATATTGCATTGCAAAGGTAAATACTCATGTTCTCCATTGCTTCATGAGAAAACGTCTGTTACGGCGACTGGATCTGACTGGATCTTATCTTTTCACAAATCAAAACATGTATTGGCAATACCTGCTCACAAGTGGTCAGTAAACTGGATAGAAGCCGCTGTCCCATAAATAACTGTGCATGTGACCATTCCGTGCCGGTTATGGGAGTTTAAATATCCCAGTATACCCAAATATAGGTATGTACATTCACCATTAGTTTTTAAGAAACTGTTAATGTTCCCTCAGCTAACCCATTGGACATAGGCTACATAGAGCACGTGACATTAAGGAAATCACATTCTTTTGAAAAATCAGCAAATTCCTGGTAGGCAAATTGCACCATGTACACCATGCTTACTGTAAATCCCTTTCAACAATCTCTTTCAGAAATTCCTTTTCATTTCATGTGGAAATGTTTGTAGCAACAGTGTATCATGGGTGGCCTGGTGCATAGTGTGAGTCTCTTTGGTATTTGAGTTTCAATCTTCAACTGAACATCTTCCTACCATTTTACATAATATGGTGCGCTCGTCTAAGACATGTATCAATGCAGACATGGCCATTGTGGACGGCTTGCAATATTTTGGACTCAAGTCGAGTCAGAATTATGTGTTTAGATCCTTTCAGCTTATCTCTGTAATTCCATAACGCCACTATTGTCTGCGAACATTGCGTTCTGAAATTGAGTTTTTCTGGCAGAATCAATTGTGCATCTTACTCATCTTAGTCAAGTTTGCAAGTTCTTGCAACTCATGATCACTGACATGTAAGTTCGCTAATACTACATGTACCTGTGAATTCATACCCTTAATAAAGTTAGAATATATGTATCTTACTGACTCGTGGGATAGCGTATCAGTAACTGATATGTGTTAGCCAGAAACGTGTTTCATTGACAGGCCATATTGCTTCAGCGGTAGTAAAATATCATGTAATCTGTGACGAAATGAATAGAAATGAAAGGCAAGTGATCTTATCCACTTGAACAGTCAGTCAGTACACATAACGAAACCGTTTCCGGCCAAATAACATGCCTCATTATTCATGTTCAAATACAGCATATTAGTTTTCTGCGAGAATCAATGATATGGAAGCATTAGTCATTGGCTTGCCTTTGTGGCACACCATAATGCAGACCTAGATGTGTAGGTCTACAGTGTCTCTGGCTTTGTCAAGTCATAATATCTCTTAAGACCATATGGTAATCGCCCATAATGATAATGACCATGGAACAATACTGCATTTTCAAAATTTTTCTACAGTTTCCTGCATACAATTCTGCATTAGGTATAGAGTGTATACAACCTCTCCAACTGCGTTTTAATGCCAAAAAGTCATTTCATCACACAAATACTGCCTTTTCGACAGTTCTTCTACACTTTCCTGCATACAAGTTTGTATAGGGTACATATTTTATGTAAGCAACTGCTTTGACCGCCTTTTTAGTGTGATTGTGCCAGCACTGCCTTTCATGAACACAAACAAGATGGAGATTCTATTGCAGATGGTGATGGAACTGATTGAAAGCACTGTATCCATAATTAAGAAGATTCCTGCATACACACAGTGGGCATTTTTAAATCTAACATGTTTGTCATAAACAGTGACTTGAAATTTACCTTAGTCATATATAATTTACTTTCAATAATGTTTATAGTCAAATGATTTGTGCATGATTATATCAGAATTATATGATTTCCACGGCAGCCATTTTGAAAATTAGAATACCATAGGAACAACTCATGTTTTTGCAAAACAGCCAACACAACCTAACTATAAATACACTTTACTAAAGACAGTACGTAGTGAAGACACAATAAATATTATGTACATAGATGTCACTTGAAAACAAAATGTCCGCCATACCAGTTAACAGAAGAAGTGGAACCAACGCCAGTTTTATTATATGACGTATGTAGATGACATAGCCGAATTAAACAGCATTCTATCCGCATTATAAATGTAGATATGAATATTACAATATATTATATACGATTTCAGGGCGGCCATGTTTAAATATAAGATGACCGCCATGGGGGTTGTTGAAAATGAAAACAACACTGGTTTTGTTGTGTGTGGTCAAAAGATGATTATCACCAAAAAACGAATCAATATTCTACCTGTATTAGAAGAATATATATAATGAATATAGCATTTCAGGGCGGCTATTTTGAAATCCAAGATGGCGGATTTAGGAATTGCAAAAACAAAAATGGAACCAACCCCAGTTTTATTCTTCGTGCTCTAAAGATGACAAAAACAACATTGGTTACAAGAATGTAGCAAAATAAATATGCAAAACTACATAACAGTATACACTAGTATTTGTCAGTCACGGTCCCTCGTTGGGCGCCAAATGTCACAGGGTGAGAAAAATGTGCTCCGGCTCGGGGCTCGAACCCGGGTCCTCTAGTTTACCGTACCATCGCTATAATAACTGAGCTAGCCGGGCACGAATACACATATTCTCCCCATAGTGAGTTACGTACCGTGACAATAATTACAGCGGAACCTGTGATCTAATGTTTTTGGTCATTTCTCTCAGGTGATAATGTCTATTCGTAATCACATAGCACACCACTATGGGTCAGAATGATCAAATGCCCGATTTACAATGAAACCTCTATAAGCCGGTTTAGAGAAGTTAAAGTCACTGTACTCATTTTATCCATCCAGACGTCGCGATGTTGTCGCAGAGTATCTAGGTCCGCATCCATATCTGCGCGTTCGCGATCCAGTTCCACCTTTGCTTTATCGGCGTCCCGCGCAAGTTCCCTCTGCCGCTGGGTCTCCAGCTTCAACTCCACCTCCCGATCCACGACGTACTTATGGTTAGAAATACTAAATAGTTTTACTACATTACTTAATCGAATCCCCCAAATATTGCCAGTCTAGCTCTCCTACTTTCACTATTCGTATGGATACTGTGGTACCTACTTTTACATGACCTGCAACCAGTCTGTACTTGGTATGAATGAATAAAACAATAGGTTCACATACTACTTACTCGGAAGAAAGGTCTATTGTTACATGACTGCCGTTGTTTGACACCGCTCACAGCCGTGTTCAGACGTACAGCGCGTGCTGTTTGACCATGGTTGTAAACAATGCTCATTCCGGGGCCAAGCCAACACCTACGTGATGCATGTGTCGCATGACGTTACTAGAACGCGCCCTTGCGTCACCAGACCAGTTTACAAAGGTCGCACTGAAACTTTTACATTAATGCGGCTGCATCACGCGACGTGTAATGCGGCCCCGGAATATGTAACTAAATCAGATGTTTGAATGAAGCAGATTATCAAAGTACCGAATAACGTTCGACCATGTCCAGCAGTGGGTATACGTCTTGGGAGTTCACAAACAGTTCCCTCGTGCCACGGCAAACGTTTACCCACGACTGGACATGGTCGAACCGTATAATCAACCTCATCATATCCCGCCAATAGTGTTTACATTATTTGGCCACTGCAACTGTCTTTACACCACAAATTCAGGGTTTTCTTTCAAATGTTACAACTATGCTGCAAACAGTGATGTTAACAAGCCACCATGTTTCTCAATATAATTGGGTGTTAATAGATCAGGATTTGCATGCAACCTGTGTCTGTTGATTCAAAACAAGTGGACTCATTTTTTAATACCGGACTACTTTTGCACTATGTAGTGTTTTCTTACCTTGTTGCGTTTGTTGACCAGTGCCAGGTTGTTCTGCGCCATGGTCTGGATCTCGTAGTATCTATGTGCACGAGTAGGGGTATCAGTACGGTTCGAACTACGGGATCGATGCAGTTACAGCCACGTGTATATATTGGACTCGCTTAGACTTACTTTGGTTTTGCCGAAGCAAGCCAAATCCATTTCTTTAGCATCGTCATATACACTATACTACGGTGGCATATTTCTGCCATCCACATATCTTGATAACGTGATAGGTAAGTCGTCTGAATACACCTTAGAAGTAGTCTTCACTACATACTTATCGCGCCAATGCGCCTTATAGCTGGTCATGACGAGATAAATTGGACGCGATAACTATCACGAAATCTTGACAAAGACGTGATACTGACCACTAGTAACACTAGTAAAGACAATAAGACGACTTAATAAGTGTATCTCGTCTAGACAAGTTATTAAGTCGTCTTGACGCGATTAGTATCGAGTCACGACGACTTATTAGCTGATCAAGACGAGATAAAATATAGTAAAATTGATGTCACTAGTGTGCAGTATCACGTGTTCAGTGAGATTTCATCTTATTTGTCTCGTCTGTCCTGACCAACTAGTAAGTGGTATTGACGCGATAATTATCTCGTTAAGACGACATTTAAGGTATATCGCGACAACTTAGCGATCATGTTATCACGTTAAATAGATGGCAGTAATATACAACCATACTATACACAGTTTATATATAAATACGAAAAAAGCCGAAGCAAGTCGAATTCCTTTGGTCGCAGCATGGATCTATTCACATCGGATCTCACATGGGTGGTGATTTAATATGATATTTATTATTGATAAACGGTTTTAATAAATTTCATATCAAATCATTACAAATATTAGATTATGTTTATTGTATAACTACAGCTTGATGTATATAGCGTGTTTTCAGTTTACACATTTATTAATTTACTCTAGTGTATAATGATGTTAACATCCCGTGTTATTTATTACACTCCCAAATCCCATTTAGGCAATAATATGCCGTTGTAGTTTATAGCAGTAGTATGTGTTATTATGTGTAAGCTATGACCGCTAATTATACCATATACTGTAACGTCATTGACGAATACCTAAATTGGAATAATCAGCTAGTCGAAATAGCAAAGGTCTCGTGTATTGATTAATGTCTAGAAAATAACACCCACCGGCATTCATGACGATGTCACGGTTTTATGCTAATGCTAATATCCTTCCAAAGAGCTGATGCGACAACTATATAGTCTGAGTTTCGAAACATATGTAATAGTTATATATCACATATTGAATTTTTATAAATTAATTTCGAGCGACCGCTAGCGAGCAAGAAATGTTCGATAACTTACTTATTGTTTACCAATTCGAGAAGCTCCGCCCATAAACGTGGTTTCGCATCGCTATACTAGTATGTGATTGTCGTTGTGACACGTAGTGAGCGCGTGTGCGAGCGGTAATGTGCGTTGTGTCATGTGCATATAGCGGCCGTACATTTAATGATCAATTTAATAGAAATTGGCGACAGCGTCTCAATATGCGATTAATTGAGACGAAATGCTGTTCTTTCATTGGTCGAGAAGCAAAGGTAAACAATAAAATAGTTTATTTGCAATTAAGCAAATTGGCTCATGAGCATGTACAACATAAATTATACAGAAACATTTACAATACATTTATAATAAGCAAGTGTACATGTACAATACGACTCTACAATGTGTTGCATACACTTTGAGACAAACCAGGGAGTTAGGATAAGGACGTTTGAAACTTGGTGAAATCGGTTACGGTGGGAAGATACATTACATTATAACGTATTGTTACATGACTGTCGGTGTTCGACACAGCGCACAGCCGTGTTCAAACGTACAGCGCGAGCTGATTGACCATGGCTGTAGACAATACGCAAAGCCAACACCTACGTAATGCATGTGTCTCATAAAGTTACTAGAACTTGCCATTACGTCACCAGACCAGTTCACAACGATCGCACTGAAATTTTGACATTGATGCGGCTGCATCACGCGACGTGTACTGCGGCCCCGGAACATGTGTGTGTAAATCAGCTGTTTGAATGGAGCAGATTATCAAAGTACCGAAAGTACTGCATACATGCTCAAATTTCATATTTCCGACGGGAACTGTTTGAACCCGCGGCCTACGGTCTTGGGGTTCAAACAGTTCCCTCGTGCCACGGAAACGTTTACCCACGGCTGGACATTGTCGAACCTTATATTGTTACATGACTGCCGTTGCTTGACACCGCTCATCGCCGTGTTCAAACGTACAGCGCGTGCTATTTCACCATGGCTGTAGTCAATGCTCATTCCGGGGCCAAGTCAAAACCTACGTAAGGTAATGTGTCTCATGACTGACGTTACTAGAACGCGCCGTTACGTCACCAGACCAGTTCACAACGGTCGCACTGAAATTTTGAAATTGATGCGGATGATGGGGCGTCTGATTCATGCGACGTGTACTGTGGCCCCGGAATATGTATGTGTAGATCAGCTGTTTGAATGGAAATTATCAAAGTACCGAAAGTACTGCATAAATGCTCATATTGCATGACGGAAATGTAACAATAACGCTTGACCATGTCCAACCGTGGGTAAACGTTTGCCGTGCCCCTCGGGAACTGTTTGAACCCGAGGGCATACGGCCTTGTAGTTCAAACAGTTACCTCGTGTCACGGCAAACGTTTACCCACGGCTGGACATTGTCGAACCTTATATAGTAATATGTGTAGTAAGCTCGATATATGGTTCCATGTTCATCTGAATATTGCGAACTGATTGATAGTACATGACACCCTTTCCCGATTGCATACATGCATAACAATAATGTATATTGTATTTACTTTTGTTTGGTATCCATCGCCTCTGTTCGCATTTCCTGTGCCAAAGTTATTATCTGGGCGAACGTGCCTTCTATGATGCATTTCTCCTGTAGCGATGATCATGTAAACAAATTAGTATGTAACAAGGCCCGACAACAAAACAACAACAACAAGGGAAGCGTTGTTACGAATCTAATCACCTCGCTGGCAGCCTTGATAATAAAAAAACGAAAACAACTTTAAAGCATTTGTCTTACAAACAAGGTGAACATAAGTCCTCAGTGACCTTTACCTTGGGCGGTCGGACGTGGATCTTATGCAAAACGCACCATCCCTAGACACACATTGTGGCCAAATATTATCAAAATTGGTGAAGTGGTTCATAAATTATTGAACAATGAATTGTGTTACTAACGCACGCACACACGCTAGCTACAATTATTTGCCTCCGGTATGTTATCAACGGCTACAATTTGACCTATTTAAAAATGTGAGCAACAGAAGCGCTTATCCAAACTTATCAACATTTATTTTATACATTTAAACAAATACTCTTCGATGTAGAACTAGTAAATCCAATCAAACTGCTTGCTTGCGAGTTGAGATTGCCATAGATGGGCAGAAACGCTGTTTGTCCAGATGGAAAATTCAATTGTCAATTGTCGAGGCCTATTCTTAGAATACCTGCAAGTCGACCACATCAAGAATCTGAACAACCCAGTGGTCCTAGTATCGTCATTTATCCCGTCAACACAGTGCGTATGTGCCGTGAAACACGGTGCCGTGAAACATTTTTGATATCTAATCAATACAATTTTTGCATTTTACAGCCATTTGTAGGTGTTGACGGGATAAATAGAATAGTAAGTTAGTGCCGTGAATGGGAAAAAATATCTGGCGAGGCACGGAAACGGGATGGGCGAGGCTCTGCCGAGCACATCCCGTTTCCTGAGCCTTGCCAGATATTTTTTCCCATTCACGGCACTAACCTACTATTCTCTATATATTTTTAATTAAACCACTTTACACAGGGTCAAAATGAAAACACATTTTTATTGTTTATATTCAAAACTTCCTGATATGTCCCTTTAACAGAGAAAGAACTTGGTATGAGTCTGACCTAACACTATTTTACCTGCAAGTCGACCCCGTCGAGAATCTGCGGCATCAGGGTGTCGACAATATGGGCGGCTGTAACCATAAAGCTCTTCATCAGGCCCGCGGACATCATGTGCTGGGTGCGGGCGGCGTGGGCTGTTAACCTCACCTCGTGGGCTACCTCCGGGTGGTCGGCTACGCCCAGATAGCCCAGCTCCAGATATTTGGCGATTTCAATCTGTGCCTGGTATGCAAATGCAAATAAAATCGTGTTATGTAATAGTTATAGTTCACATAAATTAAGAAAATAGTTATTATTGTTTACCCTAGTTTCTCGACCAATGAAAGAACACCATTTCGTCTCAATTAATCGCATATTGCGACGTTTTCGCCAATATCTATTAAAGTAATCATTAAAGGTACACGCGCACTCAGTAGGCACAAACTATTCTTTCTTTATATCAGACACTTCTTCAGAGACATTTTCTGGCAAATTAAACATTCATTCACCATTACCCCGGTATTGATAGGCATTATCATACATTTTATATCAGACTTAAATTTCCACACTGATATCAGGGGCGATAACCGTGTTTCCTTAAAATTTAATCGACATTACTATTTTATTCTCGGAATTTATGTTTTGATGTGCAATTATCATACTTTATAATCTGTCAAAGTTATTTTTTGTTCAGGTGACGCATTTGATTAGCATAAATAATTACAAAACAGCATGCCTCATTTGCATATGAAAATAGCCTGATACCACCGCGCGTCACTATCAGTAAAATAAATATTACTAAATGATTAGTTCTGTATAGCGGACACTCGTAATAGAACTGGTGGAATAGTGACACAATTATACACTTATTTAATTCGTATAGTATAGTGATTCGGCATAACGTTTAGGGGCGGAGCTTCGCGACTGGGCTGGGTAAACAATAAGTAAGTTATAATTCACATATTTTCGCTCTCTCGAAATTAATTTATTAAACATTCAATATGTGAACTATAACTATTACATATGTGAACTACATTACAAAACCGCGCTGAGCTAACTGTATACCTGACTTATTCAATGTGCATGATCACGTGGTTACAACAACAACAATGGCTGAAAGTGTTCGCCCACTCCAAAGTAAGTATTATTTGATATTTTCCTTAATATGCAACGGATTTTGATGAAATATGGCGCACCAAACGCATCTTCATGAGCTGCATTTTGGTGGTCCCGGGAGTTCGGCACAGACTTATGCCGTTTCTGTGAAGAATCGATTTCCGTGTCTGTCGGTAGACCTTGTTATTGGTTGCCCCGCCCCATCGCGGATACGTGTCTATCTAAATGGAGCGCTGCCCATAAACGTGTTGTCATATTAAGATACTATTTCGTGATTGGCAGTTTGTCATTGAATCGATCGTACACATGGTGCGCGTCACAGGAAATTGCGTGAACAGTTAAGGCGGAACCTGATGTTTAAATTTAACTTTTGAGTTATTGCAACATTTAATGATTCATTTAATAGATGTTGGCGAAAGCGTCGCAATATGCGATTAATTGAGACGAAACGCTCTGCTTTCATTGTTCGAGAATCTAGGGCAATAGACTAACATGCCATGTCTCTATATCATGTTTAACTTTTATTTTTCATTATCTGACTTTTATCATTTATTATGTTCTGCTTTGCTATAGAGATTCACAAGTTGAAGTAACGGACCAAGGTCTATAAATACATAAATATACATAAAAGTATCAATAAGTGGGAAAAAATCAGTTGAAAAAAATGTTTACTCCCTGTTAGAACACAATACAAGGTGCCTATGTTTTTAATGGTCCGTACTCGGACGGCCACGATACAATGGACTCTCACGAAACAGTCAACCGATTTATATCATTTCCGCTAATTGCAAATGTTAGCCCTCCGCAACGATATATTCCCCGATGCGCTCGGTCAAGACGTTTTCGAGCTAGAGATTATTGTGTTCAACAAGATTCCGCATTTATCGTTATTCGTAATATTTCGGTAACATTTTTCGGACCTATACTACTATATGACAGCGCAAACATCTGCTTCAAACTACACTTTTACGTCGTCCGGGAATCGAAACATCATTTTTTCCAATCGAACATTTGATAAAACCTACATTTATACCAGTCCAATGCGTCACGACAGACAATTCAATGGCACCAACATTTCTATTATTTCTCGGGAAGCCCTATTGTCTAATTGTTGATGGGTTTTCCCGATGACGTCATCGCTAAGCTCATGATTGGTTGAGATTCGTGGAGTGTCACGCGTAAACGTCACGTTACACTGACACAGCCAGTCACCTGTTTACCTTGTAAGCGAAGCTATGAAACTGTACCATCTGACGCGTCACCGGGAAAGTCAAAGAAATAAATGTGCCCGATGTCTTCTTACTAGAGACAAATGCGGAACTTTGTTCGAACAAAATAATCCATAGCTCGTAAACGCGTTGACATAGCGCATCGGAGAATACATCATTGCAGAGGGTTAACATTTGCTAACTTCTGCAATAGGCGAAAATGAGGAAAATCGGTTAATTGTTTCGTGAGAGTCCGTTGTCTCGAGGCCGTCCGAGTACGGCACATAAAAAAGATACTTACCTTGGTAATACGCTATAACAGGGAGTGAAAAAGTTTACCTTACTTTGTTTTCACTTATTGATACATTTATGTGTATTTAATGTATGTATAGACCTTGGTATGTTACTTCAACCTGTGTAGATACTGACTTTCATCCCGTTGTGTCATATAGCGAAATCGAAAATCGAATATTTGATACGAATAAGCTCATAATTTTGACACTTTGTCAAATCATCTGACAATAAGTTTAAATAATATTAATACACCAAATTTCATTAATATTGTATATGCAACTACTTTCCTTACTAGTTATTTAATTCACATTTCTTTGTAAAACAGCGTGCATAAATCTTTCATTTTATCACCGTCGCCATTTTTTTCCGAGATGAATATCGGAAATCTTGAAAGTAACCGACCAATGAAATCGATTGGGGGTTTCCCGCTCAGATGGTCAAGATAATCTGACAGCCAGGAGTATGGAACGTTCCATGCAGGAGCTTTACTTTATTGTGAATAACATAGTTGTTTTTATTGGCTATTTTGCTTGCCCAGATCATCAACATCAAGAATCCGACTGATGGCACTCTGTCGTCATTGTGCGTTTTGAGAAATTTGCATAAATCCAAAATGGCCGCCAAACAGTTATAGTGTGCCATATAGTTGTTTCCACGTGATCGAGGTATTAGCATACTTTAACAGCATAAAGTGGATGTACTTGACTTATCGAGATAAGTGATCAACATTAAATTTCAATTCAATTCACTTTTAAATTGTACAAATCCAATATGGCCGCCAAACGTAACATGGTATTTTGCACATGACTTCTCTCACACTCCATATGAAAACAACATGTATACCAATCTTTGATATATTGACATTATACACGCTTATAGTAAATGTGATTAGACACATTTGTGAAGAGCGACAGTCCAACATGGCCGCCATATATACATATCTTATCCCATTACCATAATCATAGACAATAATAAGTAAGTATATAATTGCACATGGGCGTCATATCGTAATAAATTGGAATAAAAGTACAAAAGTTAGGTATACTATGAACGCCTTAAGTCAGGTATACTCTAGCCATCATGCGTCCAAAGGACAGTAATATACAAGGAAATCAAAAATGATTAATACATGTACATGTATAATGTACGAAAAAGACAATAATCACACAAAAATGATTAGTTTCCGTAAATTGAAAGCTAATATTGTAAATATAACTATATGAAAAGAATGATATAATTATGATGACACAAAAGTGGCCACACAAGAAGTGACGACAGTTATATTGTTCAGCATTTTCATATTAGTCAATTACATTTCGAGATTACTGTATGCCTCATATCCATGTTATGGTACCTTGAATGTTGCCACGTTGTATACTGTGTATTCTGTGTACTATGCTCATTGCTTTCTGCATGTTATACATCAGGTGTACTGAGATTATTATATGATCATATATTAGTAAAGTATGCAATTATCATCACATTACATACAATAGAAGTCAATGAGCATGGTTGTAATATGTTTGGGAACAGCCTGATTTAGATTCCACTAAGTGTTCAGCTTGTCAAATACCAACTTAGTCAAGCTGGTAGCACACTTTGTCGACGATAATTCACAAGTCATTTGCCCTCATTCACGAAGTGTGATCACTATATAATGATAAGGAGTGCACAACATGGATTGGTGTAAGCTGTAGAAAGTCTGTATGTGCGTTCTCTTCTGTTTTTTTCCTGTCGAATATCATGATCTCTTGACTTGTTTTGTTGTCGGTTACAGAAACTTTCATATTGTTATTAATGTCATTGTATGTATTACCGATTCTTGATGACTGAACACGTCTTATCCATATGTATGTTTCAGTATGTTCCATTTATCGCAAGCATGATCTACTACCAGTATTAAGTGTGTGCAATATTTAATTAATGTATAATTGACTCCAAGATGTAGCACGAGTACTTTGTCGCAGTCAGCAGCACAGACTAAATCCAAAAGTCTAATTAGGTTTTAATTTCATCAACAGCCGCAATATTAGCTAATTCTATCAGTTTGAATTCATATAGATATGCATTAGCACCATTAATCCCAGAATTAATTATATTCTCTGTTGGTAGCCTATTGACAGTGACTTCCAATATGAATTATACGATCCTCCTTACTAAAAATAATAAAGTTTATGCTCAACCAAACCATGTACATGTACAACCAAATCATCTCTATTCAGTATACTGTCTCTAAATATGTCTGTTCCGAACATGATACATCATCCAGGTATCAAGTTGAAGACAAATGGTATACCCAAAGGTGACCGCCATGATAAATTAAAATATAAACATTTAAGACTAAACGTAAATGAGCCAGCGTCGGTTTTTCATTTAATATTGATGATATCATTGTCATTATAACTATCGCTTTCATCATCATTCATTTTCATGATTTCATGCTCTCTTCTTTCTTCGTCTCAGTATAGCTAGCTGCCTTTCAAGTATGTCCACAAATAATATTTGCAATATGAATTAATTTTTCTCGTCATATCATGTGGTGTGCATTTTGTTTTGCTGAGGCACTCTCTTCATGTAATGTGTAGCAGTTGTCTTATATATTAACCTTTGTGAGTTTACTTCGTTCATGTTACTCTCTGCTTACCTCAGCTTATGAATGATCATTAGAGATGTGATTGGTTCTAGATATCGGGTTGACATTGATTTTCTCAACGTGGCATGTGAGTGAACGTGAATGTAGTCATTTTGCTTCAATTTGCTTCCATATCTACATTAATTATCTCAGTTTCCAAAATCTCTATAATTGCTTTCGTCTTAATTTGTTTCACTGATTGTTTCGCTTTGCTGATATCTATGTTCTATTATGAAATTGTTATTTATTTAGTTATGTAAGTGATTTCATATACATGTATGTATACTTATGTATGTGTGGCGTATGGGTGGGCGGTGGAATGTACCTCGCTATTCGGAGAGTGCATCTCTGTGCCTGTTACTTAGGGTTTGCTGTTCGCTGGTTGATGAAATACTGACACCATTATGTCAATGACAAATATTCCAGAAGGTAATTTACATTTAAAAGTAAACTTATTTAATGATTTAGTGTCACATCAGACACCATATTGCTCACAGACGTTTGACTACTTGACATGTTTTCTGTCATCATTTAGTCAGACCTGAAATTTATAACAGTTCTAGATACTTACTGTCGTGATAGCTTATGTTATATATGCCTATATAAATAAATTTATATGCATATAAGTTACGTTTAATCCCCGAATTTATGTTCACATGGTTGATTTCATCAATTTTATATAAATGTTAACATATTTCGTCACCATTTATTGATTTCTTTTGGCATTACAACCATGAATATGATACTTAGCAAACAAATATTTCCATATTTATGTTTAGCCTCATGAAACACACTGGAAATGATAATTACAAGCATGATTGTATGAATTGGGTATGCATGTAGGAAATAAGACAACATTTTTGGTGGCTATTTTGGAAATAAATGGCTGATCCAAACATGTTTCCTCCAAAATACCACCGTTTTTGTTCATACACATAAAATGACCATAGAAATTACAAGTCTTGGGAAAAAAAATGTCAGATTGGCCCACCCCTAGTTATATTCAGACACCCACTTAGCTGTTAATTGCGCTACCTAGAGGAGCCATGACGTGTGATGTTGCCCAGTAAATCACATTGAACATTTAAGCTTTTGGAGCCAATGATATGAAAGACGACATCTGGTATTTATGCAAATTATGAAGTCCTTATAGTATATTGTAAAGTGCAGTATATCTCCCTGCCAACAATTGAGGTATGAATGCTGATATGGAATGGCAAGACAAGACCAAATAATATCCAAAATATCTAACTGAATGCACGATTTTAAATCTTATATTATTATATAATTGTATTACTAGTACATTGTATAATGTACTATATTCATATCCGGCGGCCATAATAGACTTACGTTATTGCCGATGTTGTCTAATGGTGTATATATCAAGGTAAACAAATTCCTTGTGACTTAATACCAGGATTATGTTTACTTAAATTATTATCTGTGAATCTGAATTTTAAAGTTGAGTCAAGATACATTCAGTATGCTCTCTTAAATCTGTTAATTCCTCCTGTGGATGCAATTATGTGGCACAATTTTTAATTCATGCAAGTTTCTCCAAACGCTCAAGGGTAACAGGTTGTCATCAGTCGGATTATAAAACTAGAAAGTCTACACAGGCAAAATCAGTAATAAAAAACTATGTTATTCAAAACAAGGTTAAGCCCAAAAATCGGCTTTTGACTGCCGGGCTAAAAACAGAATTACGGAAGTTAATTTACTCTGCCGGAAATTCTTCGGCAAGATGGGTACTGAACTGTGTGCACTTTATGTAGTCGGACAAAATGAGCGATACACACTTTATTGTAATAGGCCAGTCACCCATTGTAACTCATACAGGTTATTTAATATAGTTTGTGGTTATATACATTGCTGGTTTAACACCATTAGACGCGTATTACGACAATAATCGACAGAGTTCAAATCTTGAAATCAATCGCTACAGTGGCTGTCTTTGAAGCCTATGGCGGTATAGGTAGTAAAGCCATAGTGCTATGTCTACTAGGGCAACCAATAACACATATTATAGTTCATGTTGTTGCATTTTATTCCGCCAATGAACCATATGTAATAGCTATAGTTCACATATTGAATATTCAATAAATTAGTTTATTACATATTAAATATGTGAACTATAACTAACTTATTGGTTTCCCCGCCCCTTCGCGGGCACCTGTCTATTAGAATGGAGCGCTGCCCATGAACGTGTAATCAACAACGATACTATATATTACCTGATTGGAGGCGTGACACAGAATAGATCGTACACATGGTGCGTGTCACAGGAAATTACGCCAACAAGGTGGGTCATATATTAAGCATACTGCTTATCTGACCCATCTGGTTATTCTTCTTAGTATAGTTGACATTTGAGTCCGCTAATATGATCGCTTGAATTTATTCTCATTCCAGTTGCAATTGTTTAGCAGCGATTTGAAAATATTCACTGAATTAGCTGATACAATTTCCTCGGATAGCTTATTCCATAAGTTGACTGATCTTTGAGAGAAGGTATTGTGCCGTAAATTGAGTCTACTCTTCTTTTTAGTAAATTTTAAATGGTGCCCTGTGAAACCTCCCATCGTCAATGTAAACATCTCGTCCCATTTAAGGTCATTTAAGGTCATTATAATTATGAACTGCCTTGGAAATTTGTAACATATAGTAACGCTCACGTCTGTATTCCTGGGTATGGAGTCCAATGGCGTTAAGTCTGTTCTTTTTATGTATTTTCTTTCATATAATGTGATCATACACCACATCCATATTCTAAGTAGGGTCTTACTATTGATCTGTACAACGTAATAAACATATTGTATCCAAATATTTAAATGTTCTGTGAATAAATCTCTGCTTTGTTTACTATATTTGATACATGTTCTTGAAAGCTCAAATGGTCATTACATGTTACTCATAGGTCCTTTTCGGCGGACGTTACTGGATTAATATATGTATTATTACCTGTCGAGTCCATCATAGTATATCTATAATTCTCATTATTGTTACCAATATGCATAATATAGGTGTTATTATGGCTAGTTATCAGGAATTATTCCTTCACTTAAGGATTTTTTTAATATGATATATAAAGGATAGAATATAACATATTTATTTTCACATGGTACGTTTGGGTGAAAGTTGTCGGGTCTAGATGACTTGTCCGATCTCATTTTATTCAAGGCTTTCAGCACGTCTTCTGGTGTTATTTGAATTTCCTCCAACATGTTTCCTATATCCTGTAATTGTTCTTCCCCTAAGTATTCTGCTCTTACAAACATACTACTAAAGAGTGTTCAGCCTTTCAGTCTTTTCGGTAACTTCTGTTGAAATAGAATGATCTGCCCTTTTCAAGCTGCCAATGGTATGCTTTGTTTTTCTTTTTGAGCTAACATATCTCCAGAAAGACTTATTGTTTGTTTTCACTTCATCCGCACATGGACGTACATTCATTTCTAGTTGATGCGTATGTGTTGTAGTTAAGTCTTGATCGAGAATATTTATACTTTTTCCAAGAGTTTCCCTGCTTAATTATTGCAAGTCTTGCATTTTTATCTAACCATAATGGTTTACTGGTAAATATGTGGGTTTTTTCCTAGGAATAAATTTCTTAGAGTTTTCCGCTAACAGCTCCATGAAAGCAGTCCACATTTGATCCACATTTGTATTGTCCAATAATTCATTTCAGTTTGTCTCAATCAGTTCCTCCTTCATCCTCTGGTAATCTCTTTTATAATATTGAAATATGTCTTGAGCCATTTCACTTAAAGCTTTCTGCTGTGTAACAGGAATATTCAAGTGATGATCACTATTTCCCAGTGGACTATCAATATTTATAGTGTTCCGATTTACCATTGTCTCCTCTTTTGTAAACAGTAAGTCAACCAACCTACAGTGATACTGTTTTAAACTGTTTGTATTTTCCTTACATTCGTTATATTTCCAGTTTATGTATCTATAGTTGTAGTATCCCATTAATAAATAATGACCATATTTCATCTTAGAAGATGTGTTCTATAACATTAACTTGACTAGACGAAGGACTTTTATATACTAGGCCGATCAGCTGCTTATCACTTACATTTAAAATGATTTCACACCAGACTTCTTCTTCAAAGTTTATATTTTCAGCTCAACTCTAGATGCTTTCAACCGTTTATGGATAAGAAACACAACACCCCTGTCACTGAGTTTGCTTGGACAAATAACATCATAGTCTGTAAATTTAGTGTCACTAATATTGTGCTTATCATATGAGGTATTTGGATATATTTCACATGAACCTAGGACATGTGGCTAGCTTGTTATCTCCAAGAAATCATCCAACTCTGACAATGTAATTATTACTCAACGTATCAACATTTGAGAAGCAAACGTTCATTTTATCGAATGTAATAGTTCCATTATCATCATCATTTATGACTGAACGATCCAATGAAATTTTCTCACAATCCTCATTAGAATCATCATCAGGAATAACTGAACTGTAGTAGTATATAAGAGTCAAAATGATACCATCTAAAAAATCACTATATAAATACATATATTTTTTTATTTTAAAAATCACCAAGGGGGGTGGGTATGCTCAACTTGTATCGCCAAAAATATGAGAATGTGATATTATGACAATGAGAATTTTCTGTTGTCAAAATGATACCACCTCCCTTATAAGAGCAGAATTTTGTTTCAGCAACCCCCGTTTCAGCAACCACGAGACCACATACTACTCGGGTTTCCTACACTGTATGGATGAGAACTTATATAAATCAATGAGGTCGTAGTGACGACTCGTGTGAGATGTCACCACCTCTGACGTCGGGTTAGAGATAAGTCATCCATAGGTTATACTCAGTATATATGAGCCGCGTCGCGAGAAAACCTGTCTTCGGGAGTCTGACGACGTCACAAGATATGACGTCGTGAACTTAGCTGACGTAATTTCAGCCGAGATTTCCAATTATCTACATTTGTCAGAACGCCATGTTAGGTTTGTTTCGTTGTGTTAAAGTTATCTAACGAACAGAATCTATAATCTGGCATATATGGGTGTGAAAAAAGCGAAACAGCCTTCGATCTGTCATGGATACTGTCTGAGAATGTATTGGATGAACGTTAGACTGCCGTACGGTCGTACGATCGAAATCCACCATTTTTATTCGAAACGGGCACATCTTATATTATGTTTTTATTAGCAATAATGGCGTAAGGGTAATTTTCTTTTATTATTTTGCTGCCGATATCACATATAAAAATGTTTTTCTGTTATTGATATGTGTTTTTTATGTTCCGTTATTTTGACATATAATATTTTCTTTGACACAGTTTACATATAATTGTCCACATTAACTGCTATCGACCACCATTTACAGGTTAAAATTCTGTGTAAGCTACATTTTTTATTTACATACAGATGGTCGGCAGCATATTAGTTGACCGTTGTAGCCTGGGCCCGGTTTCCAGCACAACTATATGTTTCAGATCTGGTTAACTCGACGCGAATTTTCAGTGTATTGCTCAATTATTTCTTTCTAATATACATGTAATGTATAAAATTAAAATTTATCGCAACATTTACCTGCAAAAACAACAAAGCCATGGATGTTACGATGTCTCATCTGTGCATATGCCCCGTCTGATCAGAACATAGGATGTCCGCCATTCAGTCACTAGGTAATCCTTTCTCGATTACCGACATGATATGGGTCGCCGATCGTACATTTATTGCATATATTGTAAGGTCCGTTTTGTTCAGCAGGTGGTCCAAGTACAGCTGTAAGCGGAACGATGTCGTGAACATTCTACATTTCTGTTGTCTGAATATGAAAATCTTAAATCTGAATGCACACTGACGTGTGTGTCATGTTAATATAAGACATATATACGATGGGATGATATTTCAAGGCAACACATGTTGGAGACATTAGTATCATGGACCGTGATCTGCACCACTTGAGGATATTTTTTATTTTTTTGCAAAATGACCCCTTTTCTGCGTAGTGGAAGTATCAAACTTCACATGAAACAGTTCATTTCAGTTACTTAGGGGGTTACGTGTTAATCGTCAAAGGTTGTAGCAACATTGTCAATGAAAAAATAGCAGTATGGACAAACTTTTAAAAATATAATATCATATCCACAGGAATCTTCGGAATGTCAAATTGTTGGTGGATCAACTGTGCAATTGGTCATAGACATGCACAGACGGACGGATGGATTGACGCATTCATGCATGCACAACGTGTGATTACTGGCATTTAACTCATTTAATGTATGAAGTATCTCCCCTGTGTATCACGGTCTATTATAGTATACATATCAAGTAAAATAAAATACAAAGTCTTCGGATTTTGATCAAATACAATAGTGTGTATTGTGATAATATAAATAGAAAATTTGCATTATGGAAAGCAAAAAAAAAGACCCCCCCCCCCTCCCTCCCCCTCCACACACACACGGAAAGAAAAATACGAGTATTTATTATAAAATCTAAAAAATATTTGCAAATAGAGCAGATTCTGATGACACGGCTCGTTACGAGTTGGCTCACATGTGTCTACACCGTTTTGTTGAAACTTTCGAATTAACTCGGGTTACCACATCTTTGACATACTTCCTGGTGTTGTTTCTGTATTAACACAGCTAGTGTGCAAGGTAGGTGCATGAGGATGTGATAAATAAGTTGGATCACGGTTTTGTATGAATAATATCGTCTATCATTACAGGATCCGGATACGGATACGGATAACAAAACGTCTGATCGAATATCTACATGATTAATGGATAAAACTATTTTTAGTTGAAATTAACATGAAAATAAGACACACTACACTTAGTTTCACGACTATTACTATTTAAAATCATAATAAAGGGCTTGAATAAATGCTGTTTATATCTGAAGTAATCTACTATGTTATACCTGAAGTAGCTTAAAGGTACATGCCCACTCAGTATGCACAAAATGTTACTTACATCAGAGACATCATCTGACACATTTTCTGGCAAAATAAACATTCATTCACCGTTATTCCACGTATTGATTGGCATTATTATACATTTTATATTAGCCGTAAATTTACACGCTGATATCAGGGGGGATAACCGTGTTTCCTTAAAATGTTAACGGAAAGTACTATTTATTCTCTGTATGCTATTTATTCTATTTATTTTTTGATGTGCAATGATCATACTTGATAATCTGTCGAAAATATAATTTGTTCAGGTGACACATTTAATTAGTATCAATAATTAAAAAATATCATGCCTCATTTGCATATCAAAATAGCCTGATACCACCGCGCGTCACTATCAGTAAATAAATATTAATAATTGATTATATCTGTATAGCGGGCACTTGTATTTTTATAACTGATGGACTAGTGATACAATTACACTTCTTTAATTCCTATAAAGAACAGTTTGTGCCTACTGCATGGGCATGTACCTTTAATATTAGTCAGTCTCAACAGCAAATTCAAGATGGCGGTGAATTTTAAAATCAAAGTCACTGTCGGTGCAGCTGAATTTTATCCATCTTTACAGTAACAGCATATGCGACGTAACCAACGACACGGACATGTCCATTGTGTATGCAATGCTTATTATGACAACTGTGTAGTCTAACTCGAGCCAATATTGAAGCGCATCGTAAATAAATCGGATATTTAATCTGATATTTAATCAGATACAATACCGAATCTACCTAGCGTGGACGCCGCCATTTTGCTTTGAATCACGTCACTCGATTTGTGACACATGGCGAGGGAATGCCGTCAAAACATCACGTCACGCACGTTCAAGCAATTACGTTTAGTATGCGGTATAAATTAAATACATGATTAGTGCTGTAGAATATAAAATATATTTGGTTTCGGATCGACAACGTTATAGGGGCTCGCTAAAGCTCACCCAAATAAAGCTGTCTAAGGCTCAACCGAATATATTAAATATTAGTTTGCTATATTCGACGGCACTGTCCATATATTTACTATAATATAATTATTTGTAACGTAGTTGGCTTTTACGTGACGTGGCTTTTACGTGACGTCTCATTTGCTCAAACGACCTGAATAGTGGTGTTGTATAAAATATAATATCTTAATGAACTGTGCAGATATCATGATAAAATAAAAAGCATTCAATGCATCATACAAATACCATTGTCATCGTAATCAAATGTTAATTTGACCAAGAATTTCCCGAAGACAGGTTTTCTCGTGACGCGGCTCATATCATCATCACACAATGGTTCGAGTTAAGAATAATTGTGCGTGGTTGAAGACAGGTAGTCACGAGAGATTTCATCGTACCGGTATTTACGAGTATTGCAAGCATCACCGGTCATGGATGCGAAGAGGGTCCATTTCCCCTCGCCCATGTCGGCATTGCGGGGTAGATCCGAGTCACTGCCATGTCAACCATGCGGTGGTAATCGCGCTACGCATCGACTGGTTAGCAAGGAAGTACGTGCTCGCAAGTATTATCGTTTAGTAATAATTCAAACCAGACAGTCAGTTAGAAAGATCGAAACGATCCCGATATTTTCTCAATGTTAAACGGCGTTGCTATCCGACCACCGTTGTCATGCTGTTTTTTACCTTAGCAATGGCGTTCCTATCCGACCGTGGCTTGTCTATATCGGGGGCACCCAAAAAGGAAAAGGCTGGTCATGTCTAACTGGACCACCTTTTTTAATATTTGTATCTATCACCAGACGACAATGTTTCAATTACACGGGTTATGACCATGTGTGTATTTATAGCCGAGTGTATTTCGCCCTATCGAGGTTACGTGTATACAATATAGTTTACACGATATCTTCCGGGTTGATTCGTTGTTTAAATGGTATTAAACTCGGCGCAAACCACAAACGGCTAAGTATCGAGACACGCTATATATATGAGGGAGGCGACTGCGGTACATGCAACGCCGCATGGTAACACGATAACTTCTTGGTGTATGCACATCTTTAGCGGTCACCGATAAGTATGGTGATCGATGGGTGACATAATCACGGTGGTGTACTCTTGTAACGGGGAAACTGAAAGTTGTATGCTTCATAAGGTGGGGCCGACGTAACAGCTGGACTGTACAGTGGAGGCATCTCCTGCTGTTGCAGACATGCGAACAAGCATATCAATCCCGAGGCGGGCGAGGAGATCCCTTCTCTCGTCGGCCCTCCCCTCCATGACGAGTTTGTGTACGTCTTCGTCTGCGAGAATTTGTGGTCGGGCCTTGGACCGGATCGCGCCCTTTAACTCCTGGTGCCTGGCCATCTCTTCGATGACCAGTTTGAACTCGCTATCTGATATATCGTTGTCGGCTATTGCTTTCGACACGATAACGTCGATACTGTTTTTCTTCGACCTCGCGAGAACCACGATCGGGGCGGCGACGACTGTTGACAATAAACGCACACTCCCCATCCCGCTCACAACGGAAGTTGAGGCTAGCGTGGTGTTCACCCCCTCGACGACATTGATTGCCCGCCTATATTTCTTTGCATGACCCGTCCGCGTCTCTCTCTCTCTCTCTCATGCTGGAGAATCTGTTGTATCTCGACAATCCTATATGTTGTATCTCGACAATCCTAGTCATCCTAAAAGATGCCGGGTCAGTCATCCCGGAAGGCAACTGAGAATATAGTTTTTCGTTATTGGTCGTAAATCAAGTTCTATTAACAGTGTCACTACAGTAGCTGAACTCGATTGTTCAGCAACTTTTGTTCTACAGTTAATACACTATCGGCGGAAAATTTAATTGGAGTGTCATCATCGAATATCGTAAACCTCTGCCCCGCGTGCTTGGTGACACCAGACTTCTGCTCTATCCCGTTCAGGACGAGATTCACTCGGACTTCGGTAGCAGCGTGTCCCCGAAAGTTGACCGAGCAGACCGACATTCGCAGAACCGTCCCGGACACTGCCATGGTGTATCCTGCATATCTGTTGTTTGTGTTGGAGCCGAATGAATATTCGTAGGCCCCCGCGCTCAGTGCACCCCGCTCATCGGCCCAAACTGTTATGACGGGCTTTCGAGCTTGCAATGGCTGCACGTGTGCAATCGCCGTAGCCGCCTCTGTGCAAGCCTGCGCTACCCTCCTTTCTATCCTTCTCATTGCATCCCGATCGTTGCTGACTGCGCCCGCGATGGGAACGTCCTGTTCTGAGCTTGCGCTGGAACTACCTGGGCCGTATATGCTCATGATAATATATATTTATGAAATATATATATTTTTTTATTATTTTTTTACTTTAGACACATTTTTATTCTCCCCGTAATAGGTCTGTGGTAGGTCGGGGAGCCATCCCCCACAAACCGTACAATAATAGAATATATGTGCATCTTACAATTCAAGTTAACCCTTACCGTGCGCTAAACAGAAATTGTCGTCTGCCTATTTTTACTTTCATCATTTGTATTACTGAAAAGAAAACTTGTTGTTACAGCATATGAGAATCGCCTCCCATGGAGACGATTCTCGTGTGCTGTCAAAACGTGTCTTTGTTAAGGATTAACGAAAACAATAAAAAAAAAAGAGCACCAGACGACAATACTTAATACAGCATAGCAAGGGTCAAAGAGGGCGACCAAGATCATGACTATTGTTCTCATTATTGTTTTACAAGACATACAATATACATGTAATTAACATAATGAAAACATGTCCAAACATACATACAACAAGAAAAAAGAAGTGTGATGCAATTATCAATCAAGTAAAATACATGGAAGGTTGGTGGCTGGTTGATTATAGTAAGGTATTGTTAAGTTGACATGCAATTCTATTTAATATTATCATTGTTTATTAGCTATTCATCAAGGGTGTTGTGCATTCATGAATATAGTTTTGTAATTATTGTCCCATATTGTGTCAAATTTATCTAATGTAGTGTTGTCGTGCGCAATTTGACGATGAATTTTGTATGTTTCTGTCAGTCTTGATTTTAGTGCAGTGAAATATAAATTCTGTGTTATTGTTCTTGATCGGTATATATATGCGTTTGTTTCCATAAAAATAATTTTGACTACTTCAGACGTCGTATTTTCGAAAAGCCCAAATAGGGAAGATTTTTCTGTTAGTTATATTGTTATGTTTTTATAAGGTTTGATCATGTCCAGCCGTGTGCAAACGTTTGCTGTGGCCCGAGTGAACTGTTTGAACCCAAGGCCGCAGGCTGAACGGCTGAACATGATCAAACGTTATTGTTACATTTCCAACAAAAAACTGATGTAATTTGAGCATTATATTCAGTATTTTCAGTACTTTTATAAATCGTCCCATTCACGTAGATACTTTTCGGTATTCATATTCCGGGGCCGCGTCATGAACGTCATGAACGTCATGAAGTATTGACGTCATGAAGGCACTTACGCGTAGTGACGTCCTGGATGCACTTGGTCTACGCGTGGTCCCGGAATGAGCATTGCCTAAAGTCATATACAAACGCCACGCGCTATATGTTTGCACATATGTGCAAACAACGGAAACCATGTAACAATATTTCTTAGCAATTCTGTCAAATTAGTTAGCAATTTTTCTGTTTGGGGACACTGCCAAAAAATAAGTCTAATGGTTTATGTATCCGAGCTACATAGATTACATACATTGTTATTAACAGCTCCTATCCTGTATAAGAAGGTATTTGTCACTAATATATTATAATTTATTCTAACTTGTAACCATCTTAACCTTGTACTTTTGGTAGTTCTAAATGGTTCTTGGTATATAGCTTTCCAATTGTTTGCACTAAATTTGTATATATAGCATTCCATTAGCAGTCCTTAGACCCCTTGCATGATCTTAGAATTGTTCTCAAAGGTGCTGGTATGATAGGTTGTTCTAACTTTTGTGTTATTAATATTTGATGTTTTTGGAATAGTGATTTCAATGAAGATGACAGACCGTGGTAATGAAGATAAATAATGTTTATGCCTGTATTCTGTTTAAACTGTTCCAATGTAAAAATCTTATTGTCTCCATCTAACATGTCATTTATGAATCTAATTTTTTTTTCATATAAATGTTTGAAATAATTTGTTGTGCCACCCATTTTGATGTTTGTGTTGTAAAAAAGACTGTTGGCTAATACATTATCTTGGTTTGTTAAATCTGTTTTTTAGTTTAATTCTGTATATGCTCTAAAAACATCTTTCCAAAATGGATTATTGTTTACATACTTTTCGTCCCATGGAAAATAATCGCCCAACATCAACATATTTGTTTAGTATATCTAGTTTTAATGATTTAACAAATGCGGAAAGATTTATCATTCCTAGTCCTCCTTCTATATAGTTTTTTGTAACTACTGAACTTTTAATTCTTGCAGGGACTAGAACTCATATAACATACTATTTATTTTCTTTAGGATTTTGTCGTTTGGGTTCGGTAATGATATGAAAATGTGGTTTAATGTTGGTACTAATAAGGTTTTAATTGCTGTAAGTCTACCTAATGGTGTAAGTATTCTACGTTTCCAGTGGTTAATTGATTTTTGAAGTTTGATTATTTTCGGATTAAAGTTAAGGTCCATCATTTTATTTAAATCAACATGGAAATGTATGCCCAAAAGTTTGAAGTCAGTTTGTGCCTAGGCTATTTTAAATTTTGTTTTAATTTTATTTTTACCGATCCATATAACATGTGTCTTCTCAAAGTTTACTTTCAATCCAGATATGTTTTCAATTTTTTTTAATTCCTTTAATGTATTATTCAATGAGGATTCACTGCCATCTAGTGGGAGTGAAGTGTCGTCTGCGAAGCTTGAAAGTTTGATTTCTGTATTATTTACCATAATTCCCTTAATGTGACTATTATTTCGTATTCTGATTGCTAATATTTCTGCACATAGAATGAATATGTGAGGTGATAGAGGATCTCCTTGTCTATACCCACGACCGACATTAAAAAAGGAAGAGAGGTGGCCACACTGAAGTACCGCTAGTTTAGAGTTTCTGTATAAGACATCTACCCATTTTCTTAATAAGTTCCCAAATTGGAAAAAAGATAGTGTGTTCCTGATGAATTTCCACGAAACCGAGTCAAATACTTTTTCAAAATCAGTAAGCAATAGTAACCCTGGTATATCATTATCTTCTGTGTACTGTAGTATATCATAAATCAGTCGTGTGTTTCTCCCATATAACGGCCTGCTACAAAACCTGTCTGATCGCTATGCATTCATTTATTTAGCACCCCTTTTATTCTATTTGCGATTGCACCTGAAGCTATTTTATACACTGTATTCAATAATTAAATAGGTCGATAGTTTTTCATATGAAATCTGCTTTTATCTCCTTAGGGTAGGCATGTAATTATTCCTTCAGTTTGTGCATTTGTTTTTTGTTTGTGTATAGCTTGTAATTCATTTTTTAACAAGTCTAGTTGTGTTATTTTTTCAGTTGAAAGGTTTTGTTAGATTTCATTTATTAGTTTTAAAAGTTCATGTTCTCGTTTGTCTCTCTCTTTTTTCCTGTAAGTGGAACATGATATTGACATGCCACGTATTTCCATCAGCAATGTGTCAAGAAACAGTTGATCATTTATATTAAATTGTATTTTCTCATTTGGTACTGTATTGCTTTTTAATGTCTAATATCTTGTCTTTAACTGCTTTAATGTAATCTAATTCCATTAGTAATGAATTATTATGTTTCCAAAGAGATTTTCCCTTACAAAGTTAGAAAACTTTAGTGTCAGCAATACCATTGAGTGATTTGATATGTAACTAGTTTAAATTGAGCATTTGCTTACAGAAGAAACTAGGTTTTCTGATATTAAAAAAAAATCTAGCCTTGCCTGTTGTATAGGATTTCTTCTATGCCATGTATATCTCATTATACCCCCCGCAACGAGTTGTGGGGGTATACTGGAGTCAGGTTGTCTTTCCGTCCGTCCGTCCGTCCGTCCGGGCCAACATCGGGGGTTTAGGAGCTTAGGGTAAGGGTTAGTAACAAAGGATTCCTTTGTTATAGTCGGTTAGCTCATAATTCCATTGATCTTTAGGAGCTAATCCTTTGATCTTTTAAAGAACAAATAGCTCATAACTCCCAAATGTTTCAACGTCCGTCCGTCCGTCCGTCCGTCCGTCCGTCCGTCCGTCCGTCCGGGCCAACGTCCGGGCCAACGTCCGGGGGTTTGAGAGCTTAGGGGCGTGGTTAGGAACAAAAGATTCCTTTGTAATATTCCGTAACCTCATAAACTCTATTGTTGTTTAGGGGCTTTTTCATTGTTCTTCAAACAATGGAAATACCCCATAAACCCAAAATGTTGGAACGTCCGTCCGTCCGTCAGTCCGTCGTCGTTCCGTCGTACCGTCCGTCCGGGCCAACGTCCGGGCAACGTCCAAAGGGGGTTTGAGAGCTTAGGGTCGTGGTTAGAACAAAAGAATTCCTTTGTAATATTCCGTAACCTCATAAACTCTATTGTTCTTTAGGGGCTTTTTCTTTGTTCTTCAAACAATGGAAATACCCCATAAACCCAAAATGTTGGAACGTCCGTCCGTCCGTCCGTCCGTCAACTTAACATCAGAGAAATATTGTTATAACTTCTATTTCCTTCATCTAAAATGCTTAATATTTCATACATGCATTAAAGTAAGGCTCTGCTACCATGCTGTGCCAAATCCACGATCGTCCAACCCCCGCTGACCCCAATGTCAAGGTCAAATACTTAGTACAAAACTTAACATCAGAGAAATACTGTTATAACTTTTATTTCCTTCTACTTCTATGCATTCCTGTAAGGCTCTACTACCATGCTGTGCCAAATCCACGACCGTCCAACCCCCGCTGATCCCAAGGTCAAGGTCAAATACATGGTATATTTACAAAACTTAACATCAGAGAAATACTGTTATAACTTATATTTCCTTCATCTAAAATGTTTAATATTTCACACATGCATTCCTGTAAGGCTCTACTACCATGCTGTGCCAAATCCACGACCGTCCAACCCCCGCTGACCCCAAGGTCAAGGTCAAATACTTAGTACAAAACGTAACATCAGAGAAATACTGTTATAACTTCTATTTCCTTCTACTTCTATGCATTCCTATAAGGCTCTACTACCATGCTGTGCCAAATACACGACCGTCCTACCCCGGCTGATCCCAAGGTCAAGGTCAAATACTTAGTCTCTTTACAAAACTTAACATCAGAGTTTTATTATTATAACTTCTATATCCTTCATGTAAAATGCTTGATATTTCACACATGCATTCCTGTAAGGCTCTACTACCATGCTGTGCCAAATCCACGACTTCCAAACCCCGCTCATACCATGGTCAAGGTCAAATACTTAGTCTCTTTACAAAACTTAACATCGGAGAAATATTGTTATAGCTTCTATTTCCTTCATCTAAAATGCTTGATATTTCACACATGTATTCCTGTAAGGCTCTACTACCATGCTGTGCCAATTCCACGACCGTCCAATCCCTGCTGATCCCAAGGTCAAGGTCAAATACTTAGTCTCTTTACAAAACTTAACATCAGAGAAATATTGTTATAACTTCTATTTCCTTCATCAAAAATGCTTAATATTTCACACATGCTTTCTAAGGCTCTACTACCATGCTGTGCCAAATCCACGACCGTCCAACCCCTGCTGATCCCAAGGTCAAGGTCAAATACTTAGTCTCTTTACAAAACTTAACATCAGAGAAATATTGTTATAACTTCTATTTCCTTCATCTAAAATGCTTAATATTTCACACATGCATTTTAAGGCTCTACTACCATGCTGTGCCAAATCCACGACCGTCCAACCCCTGCTGATCCCAAGGTCAAGGTCAAATACTTAGTCTCTTTACAAAACTTAACATCAGAGAAATATTGTTATAACTTCTATTTCCTTCATCTAAAATGATTAATATTTCACCCATGCATTCCTGTAAGGCTCTACTACCATGCTGTGCCAAATCCACGACCGTCCAACCCCCGCTGATCCCAAGGTCAAGGTCAAGTACATGGTCTCTTTACAAAACTTAACATCAGAGGAATATGTTATAGCTTCATCTAAAATTCTTAATATTTCATGCATGCATTCCTCTAAGGCTCTACTATCATGCTGTGACATATCCCCGCTGATCCCAAGGTCAAGATCACATACTTAGTCTCTTTACAAAACTTAACATCAGAGAAATCGGTTATAACTTCTATTTCCTTGCTCGGATCTGCTTCACATTCACGTTCGTGCCGCCCCCGCTAAGCCCAGAGTCAAGGTCACAAGCCCACACACTTGGAAAATTTTACATATTTAGGGGTACCTGGGCCCACGAGGGGGGTATTCCGTAAGCCTCGCTTACTGACCAATCTAGTTAACTGAGGGTATAATTCATGGAATGGGTCTGTCAGATACTCCTTTGTTTTATTTATGAAATATATATTTTATGTTTAATCCTTAATTGGTTATTTCGAGAAAGATCGAAATCGGGTAATCGTTCTTTAACTCTCCGTAGTAGTCAACCTCAGCTCGTTTTGGAGGTAGCCAATCCCAGGATGTGACACCGCAGTGCTGACCGCCAGACACTTCCGGCCCGAAGGTCATCGTTGCGGGATCGTGTCTAAAATCAGTCTGCGTCCAAATCCCGTGTACCCGAATGAGAACGATCCCGAGGCCAGTGCTGCTCGGAAATGCTTTCTAACGCCAGTCCGCGTCTTTTGGGACCCCAAATTCGTTACAAAGCCTTTCGAACGCCCTACGGTCGTATGCGTTGGAAATGGGATTCCAGCCGTCGTCCTGCGGCAGAGAGATTTTCTGTTCCTTGAGAATCCGCCTAATAGTGTAGTACACCTGAAAGTTGGAATCCTCCGTAACCATATGGTCCTGAGAGAAAACCCCACATCCGACTGTTGCGCACCATACGGCGAAGTTAAGCTGATTCTGCCAAAATTGCATCAGCGTCGCTTTCCACCTGTTCACGGCCTCCATAGTGGTAATTTTGGGTAGCCTATATTTGTCAAAGATCAACAACTCTTGCGGGGAACGCCGGGCCGGCCTCAGATCAATCACCTTCACGGTCGGCTGGCGAAACGTGGGGGAGAACGAAGGATTCGCCTACATGAAGAACGGCTCCCAGTATTAGTAAAGAAGACCCCCGGTTTGAGAGTTTGAGAGAGCTCCAACCTTTTGTCGCGTCGGAGCTTGATGGTCGAGCCAGCCTCGCATTCTCGAAAGCCACCGGACTCGCAACCTTGACCGTCGATCCCGGCAGCCGGGTAAGGGTCACCCCGGCGTTGGTCGTGCGACTCGGTTTTACAGTAAAATGGTTTGACACAGGCGAGCACGTTGGCAACGATCCAGTGGGGTTCGCCTTCACGAAAACGCTCAGGGTGCACCTGGATCAGCTGAACACATCGTACAACACGTTATATGGTACCCCCAGTACAGTCATTAAGGTCGTGCACACCAGCGACTGTTTCTATGGCGATACCCTGACCTTAGACTTCCCAACCCCCGAGATGAAACGTTTGGAATCTGGTCACATCCTCGAATTGAAGATCTCTATTCTAGATGATAAAGCTCGCTTGGAGGCTGCCTCGGCTAGCCGTGAGGCGCTCCGCACCCAAGTCTAGCCGAGGCAGCCTCCACGCGAGATTATCTTTCATCCCGCAACGACCGCAGGAGTTCAGTGATCCGCTCGATAGCTTCGCTATCGTCACGGGCTTCTTCTAGTTTTTCTTTTTTCTAGTGCGATATGTTCATCCAGCGCCGTGAGTTTGGAGAGGTTAAGGGCCAGTTCCCCCCGGACTGTTTGCATAGTCTTTTCGAGTCCACGGAGTTCGCGAAGGTTTAACGGTGGGTCATCCATCGTGCTGAGCATTTCGTCGATCTCATTTTCGCTGAATGTGGTCTCCATTATGCGAATAGCGTCGGTGGCTACACAGGGGACTTCGCTGAGCTCGACCGTTTCTATTTCGTCGGCCGTCTTCGCCATCGTTTCGTCGGTAGACTGTATAGTGGAGGGGCACTTTGAAGAGAAGTGGCTTAAAACTATTTCTGTTCAACCGAAGAGAGCAAAAGCAACGACTATGCTAGATTGGTACATCATACATTCCTGAACATGAATCCGGTGTCGGTCAATGAAATTAGGTGGGACAATGTCACTTTTGAGGTCAAATGAGTTCAAAAACATATTTTATATCAGTAGATGGACATGTACGTGCATATCATGCTTCAAATATCAAATATCAGATAAAGTTGTTAAAATTGTTGAATATTCTTCCTTAGGACATATATGAGACGATTTTTATGGTGATTCAAACCCGTGTGTATTTTGAGATTTTCAAGATGGCCGCCAGGTATCAGCATTTTGTCTTAAATATATTCTGACTTGATTATTATATGGTGATTGATACTTACATTATGGTAATGTTTATTCACAATAGGCCTACTGGCTCTTGAGCATACAATATAATACAACACAATGTTTATCACAATACGACAAACAGTGGTGAAGTATGATTCATACTTTGGTCCACGATGTGAAGTTACCGTGATATCCAGCTCTCCGAGCACACGGTCCGTTCCCACGATCGACATCAGCAAGTTCGACCGTCCAAAGCTGAGCTATGCTCAGCTTCGTCCACTCGAAATCGCCAACCCTGAGCATGCACCCGGAGCATGCACTCGGAAGGCTTTGCAGTACAATACTAAGTAATTGCATGTAGTTCTTCTCACTATCAGTTTGCCGTTTAGGACATACGCACAATTAATAAAATAAAAAGCATAAATAATAATAAAGCCTATGTTTAAGTATACCGTGTAGGAGAGTAGACACAAAGTTATTTAGAGAATATGGTTATGTTACCATACATGGTACGGTACATAAACGTATACGCTTATAGCAATATGGCATTATAATGGGGTTATATGTCAATTTTGTAGCCATATACAGTATTATAAAGAACACATATTACTTTATGCGCTTGTGGTTGGAGATGCCAAACCCTTGACATAGTGCTATAATTACATATACATTCATGAAGTAATTGTATTCTTTATATTCATGTATTTCACAGCTGTAACACAAATTCAGACCGTTTTCAAATGATTTCGAATAAATATTCCGAGATTTCTAATAATGCTCCTATTAGCAGATAAAAACAATTCAACGACTTTATACATACTTGGTCTTACTTAGATAATAATTACGAATATATGTGCGACGTAACTCAGTATATAAAGGGCATTCAATAAGGAAGTGAAATTCGTCCTCTAAAACGTTGCATATTGAACATGTTCTCCTATCAACTGGAGCTCTTACAAGATTATGCCATCTACCAGCCTTAATTTCTAACCTGTGTGAGGATACTCTCAATTTGTAAGACCTACACGAAATTTCCTAATAGTAATGCTATCAAGATAAGGTTGTGGGGGTAAATCTAGCAATACCTCTATAAAACACTGCTCGTGTAGACTCGTTTAATCTAGACATCCAGTTTTGGACAAAATTATCATGTAATCTCTGTTTGAAAATGTTCTTAAAGTTGTTGATATTCCCTACCCCTTGTGCTATCCACACATTACCAAATCCTAACTGTGTAAGTAGATTTCTGACTAGTGATGCCCAGTTACTTTTAGTTGGCCTATCAGTCATGTCATTTAACGTCATCTTATATATACCTCTAACATATTTTCTTTCTGGCATGTTCATAATTCTCAGTCAATACGTAACTATATTAAATAATCTGAGTTATGTAATGTTGCTCTTCCAAGTTATCCATATATAAAATCATACTGAGTTGATATTGTAGCTCCAAGTAATATTTTACAGAATTGTAAATGGGTACGCTCGATCTGATTCGCTTGTGAAAATCCCCAAACCTCGCTTCCATAATTTAAAATCGGTGAAAAAAGTTTATCGAATAGCTGTAGCACGTGTTTTGGTGTCAATTCATTAAAACTGTGCAGGCATTTATTTAACTTAAATACAGCATTCCGTGCTTGACCTGATAGTGTGCTCTGTGCCTGTGAAAAAGGACCCCCAGATGAGAAAACTATTCCAAGGTATGAAAATTGTGAAATAATTTCAATTTCTTTGTTTTGATTCGAAAAATGTAATTGTCTCGGCAACACCCCACCCTTCCGGAAAACAATTATTTTTGTTTTCTCTGTATTTACTGTTAACTTCCATTTTTGACAGTACTCGGCCAATACATTTAAACTGTGCTGTAAACCTTCAGCGGACTCTGCAAATATAATGATATCATCGGCATATAGGAGTAATAATAGTGTAATCATACCAGTATCAATACCTTCTACTCCCTGTAGATAAAATTCATCCTCCAAGTTGTTTACATACATGTCAAATAAAAATAGAGAGAGACATTCCCCTTGACGGACACCCAATTCACACGTAGATTCTTCATTGAGACAATTATTGAACTTAACCCTTGATTTAATATTTGCGTACTTCGATTTAATAACATTAAATATTTTCCCTTTTATTCTTATCTGTATCAGCTTATACCACAGATTTTCCCGTACTACATACTCAAAGGCTTTCGAAAAATCAACGAAAGCGCAAAATAGTTTTGATCCCTTGGTTACGACATGCGAAATGAAGCCATGTAGTACAAATATATAATCTATAGTGCTCATATTTCTTCTAAATCCTGTCTGGGATTCAACGTATACATAATATTTGTCTGCCCAATCTGTAAGCCTGTTATTTATATTCGAAAACAACTTCCCTATTGTGCTTAGCAAAGTTATGCCGCGATAATTGTTTACCGTATTTATATCACCTTTTTTGTGTATTGCAATTGGTACTATATGTCCTTCGCTCCAAAAATCAGGAAAATATCAAACATTTAGAGCAGCATTAAACAAGTTAGTGAAAAAATGGAGTCAGAATTGACCTTCCATGTATTAAACATTCATTTAATATCATATCTGGCCCACCACTTTTAGAATTCTTTAATTGTAGTATTGACTTATCTATTTCATCATCTGACATTTCAACATTCAGTTCTTCAAACATAATTTGAGTTTCTGAATCTAAGTATCGTTCATTAAAGTGTAAAATATCCTCATCAGCTTGAAAAAATGGATTATCTGGATTATTTATTGCTTTAAAATAGTCGACGAACGAGTCGGCCGGTATTTTACTTGTATTGTGTATGCCAGATGCCTCCCTTAATAGTTTCCAGTACTCCTTGGCATTATCAACTCTTGCGCATAACAATTTATTTGTTTTTTGTTTACTCTGATCAAATTTGAAAGCACGAACTGCTTTTTTAAACTGTGATCGAGCTGATACCATGTTTTGTCTATTTTCATCGGTTTTGTCTAGTCTATATATACTTAGTTTTTCACGAAATAAATCTTTATATCGTTCACATGCTTCGTCTAAAACAGATGCCTTATTAATATGCATTTGTAGATTAGGTATACTAGTTTTTACTTTAAATATCGATGAGCATACTGTATCTAAAATGTTGTTAAGACCACCCACGGACTCATCGATATCATTCGTAGAGGGATCATTGCTTAATACTTCACATAAATCTATAAATTTCGAGGTGTATTAATAATAGGTATATCCTGATGCAGTACCCTAGATACAGACATGCTTGTATCAGCAAATAAAGAAAACTCGACTATACAATGATCAGATAAAATGTTTGGTTCCTTCACCACAAAAGAAGAAAAATAGTTAAGTAAATATTCATTGACTACCACCAAATCTACTAAGCTGCTGCCGCTGCTGCCTACATACGTACAATTACCAGTGTCACCACATACTCGACCGTTAGCGATACGTGTGCACGTTTCTTTACAAAAGTATATTAGCCTGCGGCCATTATTATTAATAACAGTATCCTTTGTCGCACGCAATATACCAATACACGGCAGATAGTCATCTGGTAGAGTAGGTATATGGGCATCAGCGTCATCAGTCACATGATCGGCTAAGCTACCACACCTGGAATTCAGATCACCTATGATCATGAAATTACAATTAGCATCTATGGTCTCTTGTATGTCGACCATATAACTGGAAATATCACTGAATACATCCGATTCTATAAATGATTGTCTGCTAGTATTATCTGGTATGATATATGCCATACAAACATAAAGACAAATTATTGTAAATAATGCTTTTTGTAATAATAAGACCGTACATGTTATTAGATAAAGTTAAGTTGTCGGATGCGACTAATTTTAGCCACCAAAGCTGCTGAGCACAGTGGACAGGTCACGTGATCAGATCACTTTGATACGCCATTGCGGAAACACGAATTAGTTTATATCCAGAAAACTTCCCTCCACCACCCCAAAGACATGATTTATTTACTCCACCTTTATGCGTTGGCGGTTACTGTCAGGACTTTATTTCGCTGTTCTTGGGGGCCTAGGTGGCATAAATAAGTTCATATAAAGGGACAAAGGTGTCCTTTGTGGTGTTCTAACTTTACATATGTTATTATCATGTTGGTTGACTCTGTGGCAACCATTACTATTTGCCAACTTTAAATATGCTGCTTTTTACTATGTACCAACTTTTCATATGCTGCATTTCATGTTGGCGGAAGGCGGAAACTGTGCCCACCTTTGCAATGATACTTTTAATGTAAGCACCATGATCCATTACTAACAAATGCTTGACAGTTTTGTATGCTTACAGTCATAAATAAATGACATTATCACACATGCCATTGTTTTTAGTAATATATCTTGCAAACAAGCAAGTCCCTGTTGTGCATGTGAAGCTATGTCCTAGGTATAAGGTATTAGTAAATACAAATGTCATGTTCAAATGCAAAAATGTCTCCATTTAATTTTATCAATAAATGACTATCATTAACACATGTTACAAATGTATCGCCGGCAACATACTATTTCGAACATAAACAACTATACCACCTGAATTACGTTTAGCATTTGGATGTCTATTTAGACGATGTAACGCACAATGTTCAAAACCATCGACCTTCAAGTCACTAAATTCATCCGTCCAAGATCTGTAAATAATATTACATGTATATCGTTAGTTTTAAACATTTTGGATAATATCTGGGGATTGTAATTTATTAATACGTTTTGTCACTAATCCCTGAACATTTAGCATGGCAAATGTAACGTTCTCATTTCTACTCTCTCTTATGTCCTATTGGGAGCCCAGTGCTGTGACCCGCCATGGATATCACGTGAGCTGTGTTGGCGACGACGCTCTCTGCTGCTATTGACTGCTAATTTCCCGCGCCTGATCGCCCTCGATATTGACCTGGATTTACGCGAATGGACGGTTACTGTATTGTTTACATTGTCTGGCGTACTCGCTGCGCTTGAATGACCAGATACATTAATATTTACGCTCGAGTGTGTATTGGAAATACTACGACCAATGGTACTTCCGCTGGACCCGTGATCTGATGACACTGTTATCTGGGATACGGATCGGGACACATCTACCCCCGGGGGCGTGGTGGCTGGCATCAGGCTGGCTGCTCCAGTGGCGTATACGGTCTGTGGTGGGTGCGTAATGATGTGTTGTTGGGGTGGGGCATATACATACATAGAAATACATTTTGATAACTTATAAAAACAATTCACCACTGACAAGTTCATATACATATAAGATGGCCGCCAAATATTCACACAGACGTGCAGTAAATGTGTGTGGAATAACACAAATATATAGCTACACTTTCATGCACATTTATATTTCAGTTGTTTGCCTTTTTTGTTATTAGTGAATGTGTTCTTTGCAAAAATGAATGAGTCCACATGATATATTTATTATTTTACCATGTTGGAATATTCAAGATGGCCGCTAAGTATCACTTAAGCTCTTAGGCGCTGTTGATCGACAAAGTAGTAAAGAAATCATAATTGGAAATCATATTTGTAATATTTTTAAAAGTGCGAGGCTTGTGTTCCAAACTGTACCGAATTATCTGTCGCCGTAAACAAAGGTAAATGAAAGATGGCCGCCAACATGGATACAATTCTGACACATCTATATTAAATAGAGTAGTCATTAACGACATAGAATATTCCACACCATAAAATCAATGTTTTAGTGTTTCCGATGACAACATCAAGAATAATATTTTATGACCTCCATTTTAATAACCAAGATGGCTACTATATTGCGTAGTTTTATAATATGAGCTATCAACAAAATATTGGTTCAACTCATGGATAACAATAGTTTCTAGCAGTAACATGGTAATGGATAGCAAACAACTACATGGTCACGATCTTGGATTTCAAGTTAACATAATTCTGAATACATGTTGACAATGTCAAAGGAAACAGGAAAATATTTATAATTACATCTAGGTATTCATGCATTTGAATGAATCAACATAATGTCCGCGTATACTACCTGTATTCTGATAGAAATGAAATACAGTGGCAGGTTGGGAGCATGTGAATGGTAATTTATTATATATTAAGCGATAGTGGGTTGATAATTGCCGGGGAGCGCGATATCCCTGGCTTAGCCCTTATGTTCAGCTGTCTTGTAGGCGAGAGTTGAATCCGGCTAACCCCGTTATAAGAGTAATGTGATCAGTGGTAATCCTACTACGTCTGTGGGGAGGGAGGCCAAGTTACTATAGTATGGTGAAGACCTGACACAGTAAACCGGAACTCTATCATGTTATCGTTAACACGACCATGAACATCAATGTTGCATTTTATTATTGCAACAGATCCGTAACCAGGGGTTCGGTGCGGTCGGACGACTCCCTCCCCTACCTCCCTCATCGTGCCTTGATGTCCACTCTTGCATGCACTAAAATAAGAATTATTGTCCATACTTAGTCATTTTATAATATTGATGCAAGCAAGAGAGTCGTATTACATGTATGTGCTCAGTTTTTACTGAGAATATATAAAATGGTATTTCAGACATCAGGATTTCATAATTGTCTGGGAGAGCATGGCCCCGTACCCCATAGCTGCATCGGGCCATTCAAGCCCTCGAAAAGACGCATTTCTTCATAAAAGTCTGGTTTCGGGTCTGTTGCATTCATCGAAACCATGAGATACCTGTACATTCCATGCGGATGCGGATATTGTGTCATTTTCCATTATAACGAAGCCTACTATCTATCTATGAAAAACGATAATCAATTTATTAATGCGGAATACAACAGGGTAGGCACAGCGATTGACATATCAAATGGAAGTTGACGAATTCTGAACTTGACTGGCTACGTGACAACTACCATTATTCACTTCCCACATAATGAAAGCAGCGTGTTTTTCATAGCGAAGAAGTATGCTTAGCGTTTTGGTTATGAAAACGAAAACCACGCCATCGCAACTTGAGCTATATAAGTAGTATGCTAATGTCCCCATTAGTGCGCTACAGGAGACACTGGTATACATGTGCATACGTTATATTCCCATCATTTATACTTGAAAAGTATTTATCGACACATTTATTATTTTAACAAAGTTGTAATGCTGACGACAGCAACATGAACATGGAATACCGATAACTTCGAAACACTGCACATGGACACTGCGAGTGTGTTTGTCGGTGTATCAAGAGACATAATCAATTACTTGAACATTGGGGAATTATATAACATATACATATCGTATATATGTAGAGTCAATGGTCTGATCATGGTCCTCGAATCTCAGTTGATATACGACATATGATGTTGTTGTCCAAAATAAAATAACCATTGGATGGCGTATCATTTCAGTAGTCATATGCTGGTAGCCATGTACTAGGACATGTAAGTACATGTAGGAATAAGTTAATAACCAGTATGTGTGAGCCATATTTACATTACTCTATATTCTACGAATTCAATGCATGGTGTCATCCAGACCATTAAATCTCAGTTCATAAATGGCATATGTTGTGCTTATTAACAATAAAATCGCGTTTGGATGACCTATAATATCAGGAAGTCATACGCAGGTAGGCATGTACTATGTAAATAGGAAAGATTTAATGATTCAGTATTTGTGAGTCATATAAGTATGGATATTAAACTATAATGCGATCGAGATCAATATGTTGTGAATTCGTGATGGAACATATGTTGAGGTCATTCATGAGATCGTTTGGTACATAGAAATAATACAAGTTATAAAAATGTAATATGCGGTCATAATGCAATCTATATTGAATGCATATGTATGTATATGTATCACAGTTATGATGGGCACTGTTTCCGGGGAATACCATACACTATAATCATATATGTTGTAGTCATATATTGTCCTTACATGGTATGTGTAAGTGTCATAACTGTGTATTATAATATCACAACCATATGTGTAATATAATATATAATACTGTAAATGCATTACAATGAACATGGTTGATTATTCAATGCTAATCTAGAACTATATCAGAAAGTTCCATCGTCTAACCTGGTTTGAGGTGACCTGGAAGCGAAACATGTAAAGTGAAACATTGACACAAAGCTGGTCTTAGGCCTCTAAATCATGAGCATTCGTTACAGCATATTGTGTTTTATATATGTGACACGCATAGACGCTGTCAATTTTGATTTCAGTGCAGGAGACGGGACTTTTGTTGATGAGAATATATGTTAATTGAGAATATATTTCCATTTATCAGCGATGATTATACAAGCAGTCATGCGGAAAATTTTGCTGAAATAGAATAAGCTGATCTGCCTTATACAGACGTATTGTTATATGGGACAATTATTAAATATTTCAGTGTAATTTAAATGTATGCATTTGGGTGTATCCACTTGTGAATGTATGAATATTCACGGAAACAGAAACTGTGATACATACTATTCGATAAGTGTTGTATTTTACATGAATTGTTTTAGTTTGGTTATACACGTAGTTAAGTCTAAGGTGATTGAAATGTCATGGTACTTAGGCGCACACCAGCATATAACAGTTCAATATCTGACTGTAATGCGAACATGGCCGTCCGCCGAACTATAGCACATGTACCAATCGCAATACATAGTTAAAACATATATGGCATTATAGTGCAATTGACAACGTATATGAAAACGTAAGACTCAATAAAATACAATATGTAAAACAAACAGTACATATATTTTAATATTCTGACTCTACAACGAGTGCAACCTAATTCGAGCATCACCAAGTGATCAGCGATCTACTAGTCTGAACACATGTGAATCTGTCATATAAAGAAATTTAAAAAATAAATGAAAAGCAACGCGCAATTGCCAGTACCACACTATATTAAAATAACCTAAATGAGTCGACCATTTTGAATAAACAAAATTACAAATGACTTCAAAATCAAGTGCGTCCAACTTACTGATTTAACCGCCTAACAAAATGCAGTAGTATACATAAGTAAAGCAAAAGTAAACATTATATTCAATAACTTTCGAGTTTTTGGAAAATACGGCGGCCATTTTGAATTAAAGACGCTCTTTAAGAACAGCATAAATATTGATCTATATTTTTAATATCGTATCTCAGATGAAAATCAAACTAATATGTTCATATCTAGCTTAGTACCAAGATATGGTCCACCACAGCGTAGATAATGCTGCCTGATCTTGATGAATATTTGGCGTCCATCTTGGATTCATATGGATTTGATAGCCTCCATTTATGTTTAATATTAATGTATGGTATCCAAAGGTTTTCTGCGTCCGTCCGATCAAGATCCAAGTGCCTATTTGTTTTCATTCATCAAATCAGTACACATTTCAGGCTAAATATTGATGCTTGGCGGCCATCTTGAATATGTTGATACTCTTAACGATAGAGACGTCCGAGCAAGCCGAATTTCCCAATAAAACAATAATCACCAATAAAACATACTTTATCGGATTGTTCTGTAATGTTATGCAAATTAGAGTGAGGTTTGTACTCATTTGATCCATGTGCACTTAATGACCCCAAAAATGACATTGTCACACCTGATTTGATTGACCGACACCGGATTCGTGTTCATCAAGATATAATGCATTGATTTAAAGTAGTCGTTGCTTTCGCTCTCTCGGGTTGAAAATAATTCATTTTATGGATGCTTGCCCCCCTACTAGTAGGGTCTCTACAGCACGGGCGGGTATAATTGTTTTACCCCTCTTCCAATCCGTGAATCCGAGTTCGTCCCTTATGATTTGGCCACCGCCCCATGTTCCGGCAATTGTAGTCAGCGCTAGGGGTTTCCCGGTCGTCATGTTGACGATTTGGACCTTTGATGCTTTTAGCCGTAATCTACCCGACCGATCCAATTCGAACTTGGAGTAGTCACGGCCAATAGATGGGACCGTACCTTTTTCTACCCAATAGTTCTAGTAGTCACTTACAGCTGACACGAGTTATTCCTGGCTTAGAGAAACGGTGTTGGTAGCGCCACCTATTTCCTCGCCGCCCGCGGATGATGTTCCTGGCGTCTCTATGAATGGTGTTTCGTCATCGTCGGCGATGTTGTCTTCTCGGTCGCCTGTAATGCAATCGAATTCGTCCATGTTAATGTCGTGACCAGCCATCATTCCGATGTATTGAACAAAAAACCATATGGGTTCAGCAGTATTGTTTAGTTTCATCGAAACTATGTCTTCAAATCAATACGGTCGCAAACTCAATCCATATCGCAGACTGCGGGAACCCCTCGGGGCAAAAGGCGTGATACAGAGCGTGGTCCTTACTATCAACTAACCTCTCGACGATCGATCAGAACTAGCAGCTTTTGGCCCGCTTCCCCAACCTCGGAGCTAGCGACGTCATTGTGCCGGGAACTGTTCGCCTCGCTTTCACTATTTCGCTGACTTCGACAGACGCGGACCAGACAGTCGTTCAGAACATGGACCGCGCCATCGTCAAGAACACGACGATAACAATTTAATGAGGTGATGTCGATCGACGACAACGACGTCTACCATTGCTACCAAGACCTGTGGAAGACAGCGCAAAAGCGCGAAAACGCGGTCTATCAGGGTATTGACACCAGCAGAAATCGGAACGTAACCAGACTTAGAATCCGGACTGGTGACAAGGCAGATAACGTCGCGAGCGACAACGCGATCGCGACCGCCTACGGCAACCGCTTCTACATCCCACTCGACTTTGAGCTGCTGGAGAGCCACATGCCATACTATCAGAGCGCTTTGGCGGATCGCCTCGAATACGAACTTACGTTCAACGACTACCGCCGAGTTCTCATAGTCACTGACATGGCATCGACGTATTCGATCGACAATGTTTCGCTGGAATACGACATGGTCACGATACCCGAACTCGCACGATTTATTAGAACCCAGTACGCCGGGCGAGTTGCCATACATTACGACCGAGTTCTTCGTCATCGCAAGATGACGAAAGACAGAAGCGATACATTGTGGAATATTAATATCAACGTCCCGGCCCGCTCGACGAAAGGCATACTGTTGTTGTTCGAGGAGGCCCGGTTCGCGCTTGGGGCTAGAAAAGCCGAAATATTTTATAACCTCAAAATAACATAGGTCGAGGTGACGATCGAGGGAGTCCCCAATCAGCTCTACAGCCAGTGCCTTCGCACACACCAGCAGTGGGACGAAGCCAAAAAGAAGTTTGCTACCGGCTCTAAGCGCGCCCCAGAGGTTGCCGCGGTGGCCAAATAACTGCAGCTCTCGGACGTCTATCTCGCGGAGTTGCTGACTACTAAGTACGCGCTATGGCTAGACATGCGAACCAGCGACGATGACCTACTGCACGGTAGTGGACGCCGAGTGGCGAACGCGATCGAGGGTGTGACGATCCAGATAGCCAAGGAGGCGGCACAACAATATTTATCAGCGGCGCCCGTGGATCTGAGTCGACCCTGAGGTCTACGTCGTTGACCCCGGTGAGAGGCTTCACGATTGGCTGCGGGTCTTCTACCAAGTATTCAGGGCGAGCCCACCCTATACGTGATTGACGACTGCTCAGCCAAGGCGGCGATGTTGGACATGACGGCGAGAGACGTATGTCTCGTAACCTTAGACGTAGCGGCCGCGGTTGGGACCCGCTAATATATGGAAGTAACAAAGTGTTAAAATGGCTTCGATCGCAATGCTCGTAGGTGGTGCTGTTGTGAACGCATTGGCATTCAACAGTAGCAGCTTTCTGTTCTCGAATCTTCGGAGCTCGGACGTAGATGAGGAGCGCAAGCGTCACGACTTAACTGTAGAACAACTCCAGAACGCACACGCAGCATGGTCCCGAAAACGAACTGCCCATCTGGACAGGATCAACGAGGATCTTCGCCGCGAGAATCACGCCGTGCAAACTTTCCGCAGCGTTGACGCCGCGGGCATATCTGCAGAAAAACAAATATCTCGCGCCGCTGGAACCCGAGCCCCAGCTTTCAGACTTCTATGCGCCGTCAGATGCCCAAAAAGACCGCGAGATCGCGTTCGTCGTCGTTGGAATGGTTGCGACGGGCCTCGTCAGCTACTATATTGCAAAGCATTAAATCAAATCGCAATGACTTCTTTTTTTATATATATACATGTATATATATATACAGAACGATGTTAGCTGACTAGCTTTCTTTCGCTCGGCTTGAAGTAGGCTATTCGGCCCTTAAACACCGTTTAGCTGGTGCAAAGGCTCTGATCCGTTTGGCCCAAGATTCTCTCAAGACATGGCGCGAGGACGAAAACACGGCCGCCCTTTTCGCAAAGCCGATGGTAGATCCATAAAATTCCTCCAAGTTCCTTCAGAACTTAACCAGCAGCTGCCGCTGCAGTGAAACTTTCCCCACTTCCGATTGCTATTCAAACAAAGGAAGGGGAGCGCATGCAGGTTTAGTATTGACGACGCAGTTACCGGACGATCTGGCAAGCGCATGTTGTAGACTGTTCGATCTACTTGAATATCTTGCATACGATGGACACTCACAAGCTTGATAGCAAACTATCAGTTCGCCTAGCGCGCAAGCTAGCAAGCACATACTACAGCTCTCGCGGCTACTAGAACGGACTCGCAGCCATCAAGGACCTCGCCACGGGGACCAAGGTTTCTGAAAACGCTGCCAAGGAATGGCTCAAGAAGCAGGCTGTCTGGCAGATCTATTTGCCGCGCCGCGCAGTATTCCGCGCCAGAAATTCGACGTGCCGATGCCAAACGAAGTCCACCAAGCCGACCTCCTGTTTCTCTCTCACAATCGCGTCGTTTGCAAGATTTACAAGTACGCCCTGACAGTCGTTGACGTAGCGAGTCGCTATAAGGAAGCTGACCCCCTGACCACGAAGGAGTCCAAGGAGGTGGCCGAAGCTCTTTCCCGCATATATAAGAGGAGCCCTCTCAAATGGCCGATTGTTCTCCAGGTCGAAGCTGGCCGCGAGTTAATGGGCGCGGTCTCTCAGCTGTTGGCGAAACACGACATTTCCGTCAGACGCGGCGGCGTCGATGTCTACCGGGACTAGAGGATCGTGGAGCGGTTCAATTGGGCCCTGGCTGAGAGGCTGTTCGGTCACCAAAATGCCAAAGAGCTTGTAGACCCTCATACGCGATCGACCGAGTGTGTTACCAGGCTGCCCGCCGTGGTCTCTGCACTGAACGGCGAGGTGACCAGATTGGTCGGTAAGAAGCCCATGGATGTCATCAAGGCAAAAACGGTGTCGCACAAGTCCTCTGCAGTCTCGCGCGGGCGACACGTTGGTTTAGCGGAGCAAATGCTTCCATCGGATGTTGCCGTCCGGTACCTCTACGGGCCCGGTGAGCTTGAGGGCTCAATGTCTATCATCTGGATCGATCTATTACCAAACCCGATGAGCCCGTGCTCTACTACCTCGACAGTGGTTCATCGCGCGGGTTTGTTCACGAAGAACTTCTAGGCTCGGTGTGGACCCCGTCTTCCATCACTCTCCTCTTGTCGTAGTACGCCGACGACCCCAACTTGTCCTGCTTGTACGTCTTCATTACACCGTTAACCATTCGGAATCGCCTGTTCTCCGCCATGTCCCTACTCTCAAACTTCGAGAGAGCTCTTGTACCTCCCACAAGTCAGATCGTTAGATCTCCTCAACATACCCTTGGCGGAGAACTTAGAGCTTCCGTCACCACCTACGTAGTAGCACTTGATGCACAGCGCGATGGCTCTACCCCCCTGGAATTTCAGCTTGAACAGTCCCGGAATTCTGTTGTTCCACCCGTCCCACGCCAACCACTCGGCCTTCTCCTTATTGAACTTTCTCTTCATCTTCTTCATCACCACCGCCGCCAGCGTCTTCTCCGACACAGCGATGTACATGCTGTCAGTGTCCATCTGTATAAGTTAGAAATCTCCGCGATCCACGTACTTGTCCAAGAAGTCGTAGTAGATCTCCAGCATCCGGAGCTTGGCCAACTGGTAGACCGCTATGCCACAGTGGAACGGTCTGTTGATCACCACTCGAGGCTTCCTGCTCGATATCTCGTAGGCCTCCCCAATCTCCTCCAGGTCGTCGAACCATGCCGACCTCAGTGCCCGGTCGACAGTTTTTCTCATCCGTTGTATAGGTGGTGTGCATGTGTCTCTCTTGTGGCTCTATCAGCTTCCACAACACGCGTTGCCAACCAGTTTGAATATCTCCGCCAAGACTGCATTGCTCTTGACGACGTCCACCGCCCGTCTGGCGGCGGTGACCTATTCCACGAACCATTGGAACGGTTTGCCGGGCGTGTAGTCTATCACCCTATGCACCGCATTGACGACCAGACCATGCTCCAGATACCACTTTTGCAGCGGGGAGTATATGATCATCTTCTTGGTGTACAGTGGCCCCACGAGCTTCGACCTTCGACCCTTGTCCTCCCGGTCCTGGTCAGGTAGTCCTTCATGTGCTGAGGAACTTCGGTCTCGTCGACTTCTCGATTAATGAACAGCAGCGACATTTCCGAGAACTTATCTCGCAACGTTTCCGGGACCTCTATATCCAACTCTGCAATTCCGAACCACTCGTCAAGCCTGACGTTCCTCACGAAACGGTCTATATACGTCTTTCCGGGTGGTCACGAGTCCGTATCTCCTCCTCCCCGCACGGCATGTCCTTCGACAGGATCAACAGGTACAGCGCATTGGCGTCGTACCCCAGCACCGCCTTGCACATCTTCTCCTCCCGGCTCCCTACCTGACCCCTGATCGTCGACCTGCCAGCCTCGGCGTATCTGGAGAACACTATGGACGGACCACCAACCAACCCCTCCTTCATCATCGCGTACGTCTCATCCTTCGGCGACCACAGCTCTGACGTGTCCGCCTCCCTATCGATCGACCCTCGGAGCAGGTACTGAAGGGAAACCCCCGGCAGAGATACCGCATCCTTGAGTATGTCCACACCCCTCCCTGATGGCATTGCCTCTTTTCTGCAGCTCAGTCACGAACTTCTCGACCAGCATGTCTGGGTTTCGTTCGCAGATGTGGGTAATCCCCTCATGCATCGTATCCCCCAACGACACCGATATAGGGACGTGCTCGACCTCGAAGGTCAGTTATTTGGCGGGTCGCGTGGTTTTAGATTTGTCGCGATACGCCTCGAAGTCGTAGACAATCTGGTGAGGGAACAGGGCCGTCTCCTCCTCGGACAGTGGTGCATCGCGGGGATTCCCCTCATTCAATCACTCGCACTCCCACATCACCACCAACTCGTAACCTGCCTCCCTTATCATATCGTCTTGGATGTTCGTCCTCCTGTACAGCGATGATGCGTTACCTCTCCTGCAATGCCTCGGACACCCGTGCCAGTAGCATCCGTGAAACTGAAACACGGTCTTGGTCTCGTGACAGTTACCGACGACCGGATCTCGTATGATGTATGTGCTCTCCAGCCCTCTCCTCTTCTCTGCTCAACCATTGAATCTACTTCTCGTATGCCGACTGTGGTCTCTCTATCCTCTTACCGGGACATATCACCACGGTCTTCACACCCATGCAGGAGATCGCGTGCCTGTGCATGTTACACGACTTTGTGAACCGTTGTTGACATCCGGTGCACCCGTACTCGTTCGTCATCTTGCGGAGGTTCTTGGTGAGAAACGAGTGACGCCATTCGATCTCCATTCGACCTCTCTCTCTATCGGCTATCCAACTCTCAGCCTTGGCAATCTCGTTTATCCACGGACTGCTCGGTGAATATTTGTGAAATATCATCGTATCGTCGGTCTCGATGTTCCTAATACGATACGAGCACGACTACCTCAGATAACATGCCGTGGTCATCTCTGGACGAATTGTATTCATTATGCGATTAGCGATCTCCCCGTCTACCCCTCTCTCGAAGGTCCAGACTATCTTCCTCCTAGCCCTATCAACGGTTTCCCTAGCTTCGGCTTTTTCGGCGAGAATCCTGGGACCCTCCTCCACAAAAGATATGTCGAACCCTCTCATCCTCCTAAGGAGTCTCCCCATCAGTCTTTGATCAATCCTATTGCATTCCACCTTGTGGAGTGCTTTTTTGCGAGCACTGGGGTGATCTTTAACCCTCTGCACGTAATCAGTGGCACGCAGGCTAGCCGTCGTCTCGTTCTCCAATTTCTCGGATTGGTTTTCGTGGTCGGCAGGTAGTCGTCCTGTCAAAACCGCACGCCGGAGCCTCTCCTAGCGAACGACGGCTCGCGCGTCACTTATGCTATCTCCTATAGATTTTTTTGAGTTTCAAACCTCTTAGGGAATTTCCCCAACTCTTAGCTTGCTCTCTCATTTGCTTTATGGTAGACATTATGCTAAGTATGACAAGTCACTGGTATAATCTATGGGTGGCTTATCTCTAACACGACGTCAGAGGTGGTGACTTGATATGTATGACAGGCTTGCTATGTATGGCAGATTACCGTATATACTGAGTATAACCTATGTATGACTTATCTCTACACGACGTCAGAGATGGTGACATCTCGCACGAGTCGACACTACGACCTCATTGATATATATAAGTTCTCATCCATACAGTGGAGGAAACCCGATATGGTCTCGTGGTTGCTGAAACGGGGGTTGCTGAAAAATAAATTCCGATCTTATAAGGGAGGTGGTTTTTTTATACGTATGTATATAGTGCCTTTTAGGTGGTATCATTTTGACTCTTATATACTACTACTGTCCAATGCATTTTCATCTTGTTACATGTAATATACTATAATGGGATATAATCAAGATTATTTGAGTTTGAGAGTACAAACACAGTAATATGTACTTATGTATAATATGTACTTATGTAATAATACTTTATTATGCTTTATTGTGTTACAACGCAATACTATACAACAGGACAAACATCACCCTCAGCGTCCCAATTAATGTCAAACGTAGTCACTCAGTCACCCCGATTGCTTCTTGGCTCTTTGGGGTCGCTGTGTCCGTCGCTCCGTGTCCCTGTGTGTCGTCTCTCCTTCCGTCTTTACCATGTTTCGATCTCCTTGTTCGTCTCCTTGGCGTTTTCTGCTGGGAGCTGCCACATGCTGCTCGTTGTAATCGTCACGCAATTTATGTTCTTGTTTCCGTGGGCACATGTTGGCTGGACTCATGAACTGTCACATGCTGCTCAAATCCGCCACCCTGCCCACCACCAAACGTCTGGGTATTTTCCTCATCATCATTTTGGACCCACTGCAAGGCACCCCTGGAATCACGGTAACCCTGGGTGTAGACTGATTGAGCTGCTGCTCACTACCTCCATCATGCATACCCTTAGTATTCCGATTTCTTTCTATCCCTTTATTGACCCCCTGAGATGACTGACCTACCGTTGGATTAGTGCCGTTGAAAGGCTTGGGCCTATTAAAGTGGACTACCCTTTTCATCTGCGAGCCTTCCTTCTTAACTCTATACACCACCTCCGATATTATCTTATTGATCACGTATGTGCCTTGCCATGGCTTATGCAATTACCCCTAACTGTACATCGGGGTTGTGCAACCACACTCTCCAATCACGAAAGGACTACTACTGTCATAGAGATCTTTCTGTCGTCTCTGTGCATTATCAAGGTTCCTCCTCACAGTCACAAATGCATTTTGGGGGCTGTTTATTATTTGTGTGGATGCATGAACATAACATGGGGTAGATGAATGTCCCAATCGTCGTGATCATCATTCACCCGTCTGCTGAGCATGTCCTAAAGTGTTCTGTTAAACCTTTCTACCTGTCCGTCGGACTGGGGATGGTAGGCAGTTGTCCTGGTTGTTCTCATGTTTAGAATGATACATATTTCTCTAAACACTCGAGATTCGAAATATCTGCCTTGCTCGCTATGAATACAGTTAGGAACTCCATATCTGCATATAAACTCTTCTGCGAGCTTCTGGGCACTGTGCGTGCCTTGTGGTCCTTCAATGCATACGCTTCTGTACAGTTTGCGAACAAATCAGAAACGACTACAATGTATGTGTTCCCCTTATTTGTTTGAGGTAGCGGACCCATACTATCCAGAGCAATCTTTTCCATTGGACCACCTGATTTATTGTACACTTGTGACTAGAGGAGCCTTTGGTAGATGTCTTGCCTTTTTACGTTGCCACAAACGGTGCATACGCTAGTCAATATTTCCAGGTCCTCTCTCCACCCAGGCCAATAAAACCTGTCCTGAACCTTCGTTGCTACCTTATTGACTCACAAATGGCCACCAGCGATATCGGTATGCAGTTGGTCCAAAATCTGCCGTTCTGTCGGAACGACCAACTGCGACGTTACTTCTCCCGGTAGATCACCATGTGATCTATACACCAACCCATCCACCAGATGAAGATCCTCCCACTGATTGAGATCTCCGCGAGTCGGCTGGGACATGCTGTCGTGCATTTCTTGTTTGACACCTCCCTCCAACCACAATGACAAATGTGATAAATCAGGATCATGTTGCTGTGCTTTCCTTAAGCCTTAGAAACCACATCACACAGTTAGAACCAATGGCACCGCTTTCCGCATCGCTGATGGCTCACACTACATCGTGTAGTGATACTACTGACATTCTGGACAGGGAATCAGCATTACCATGTAGCTTAGTTTAAACAATATTTTATTGGCAAATGTACAATATACATGTTACATAACAAAATACAAGGATTTGAAAACAAGCTAGAAGCTTATATGAATTCATCTCCCTACAAGATATAAGACAGTGTACCATACAAATCATATGTAGTGTGCATTGCAATATACAAATTTTACTGATTATATTGTTTATAAACGTAGTGTTAGAGAAGGAACAAAGATAATATAATGAAATAAAAAAGAGAGGAAAGGAGTGGTGATTTTGATGGTGAGAGCTGATCGGATAACCTCTGTTAACTGACTGTACCATGCGTCTTACTACTCGGGGCTGCCGGCGCGACTTATGATGAAGACGATGCGTAGTATTCCCCCCCCCCCCCCCCCTCCCAGCAATACATTTTGGTCTGACATATAATGATGAATATAGTTAATACGATTAGAACCGCATAGTTGCTGTAATATATTTGTGAACTTGTAGGAACACTGTTTTGTTTTTTCTCTAATGAAAGGTGCTCATTTCCGTTAAAAGATTATCGGCAATTACTGGACAATCCAGCCCAGCTAAATATTGTTGACGCTGTAGTTCATAGTTTGTGCATGCTGTTAGGTAGTGGTCTACAGTCTCTTGTGATCCACAAGAACATAAAGGGGAATCTACTATTGATTTTCGGTATAGGTCGTAGTTAAGCGAGCTACAAGCTAGTCGTAGGCGAGCGTGCAATATTTGGTCTCTCCTGTTGCCTATGTTAAAAAGTTGTGTTGATTTAGATGTATTTTTGTTCATTCGATACTTAAAGATGGATAGGCTAGGTGAGTTTCTAATTTCTGCAGGTAATGTGTTCCATGTAGCTTGCCCGCTCTGTGACTGATTTCAAAGTCATATTCTGCTGGTTGCGTCTGCCACCTTGCAACCTGCCCATCTGGGTCTTTAAAGCTCCAAAGCCAAGATAGTGCTTGGGATCCGTTCGTACTTTGAATCTTTTACCCAAAAGGTCTGAAGTGTTTCATGAAATGCAGCACAGATAGCAACTCATTCCTGGTGACACAATAGTTCTTCTCGGGCTTCATTAATGACCGACTAGCTTAGCAGATTACCTTTTCCACCCCTCCTGTATGTGTAACAATATTCCACCTATAGAGTCATTACTTGCATCCGTGTCCAACACATATTCTCCTTCCGCCTTTGGATAGGATACTACTGGGGAGTTCTTCAAGCGGTTCTTAAGTTGTGCGAATGCCTGTTCACATGCATCATTCCATTGGAACCTGCTCTGCTTCAGAAGCAACTAGTGTAGGGGTGATACCAATTCTGCAAAGTCCCTAATGTACCTTCGATAGTAAGATGCGCATCCCAAAAAAATTGTCTTAGTTCACTAACATTGTGTGAACGCGGCCATTCTGCAGCTGTCTGTGTCTTCTCTTTCGGTTTGATTTTCAATTTCGCCTTCCTGAAGCACTGGAAAATTTATCGTAGTCGCTGAATATGTTCTTCGAAAACTTGACTGAATACGATCACATCGTCTAGGTATACCAGGTATACCTCCCATTGTACCTCAGACATCATTACCCCCATTAATCTTTTAAATGTACCTGGTGCCTCTTCCAACTCCATCGGCCACTGGCCAAATCTAATGTCGAGAAGTATTTACTACCGGCTAGTGCATCTAGTGTCTCGTCTATTCTTGGGATAGGAAATGCATCTTTCCTGGAAATTGCATTTACCTTTCTGTATTCGATACAAAACCTCATAGTACCATTCTTCGACGCCCATGTGCTGCTAGAATGGCATATGATGTCGTGTCTGATCATTTCGTCAGCGCTTTTCCGGGCCTCCTCTCGTTTATGGGTGTGTATCCACCTTCTTAGAGCACGGTTCGTCCACATGTATGAGTAGATAATCGGCGAGCCTTAGCGAGCGGAATATGGATTGTACATGTACATGTGGACAATACATGTGTTTCATACTGCATTAACGTATACGTAATTCCAGCTATCCCTGGTCGGTCACAAGCCTCCTGGTCATTCGTTTACCATCGGCCTTGCCTGTGTAAATTTGCCCATGATGCTGCAGCACTGGTCACGGTCTTGTGGCAGCCAGACATCAGTTCACTTCTCGAGGGCGATGATGGCCTCACGGACCTTGAGGCGTTTTAGAAGGCTGACTCCATGGGGAAGGCAAGCAAGGACATCGGGCCATATCCCTGCTCTGCTCTGCGAACTGCTTCACGAACCAGGCGGGGATGACGGGGTGAACCCCCTGTTTCAACTCCCAGTCCTGGACCTCGGCAAAGCCTCTGCCAAAGTTTTCAGGGAGAGGGCCGTTGATCGCAACCCAGGTCATCCTGTGGTTTTGGTGATCGAACCGCTCGAAATAAGGCTCAGCATCGCCCTTCCCCTGGAAGCTGGCGGGGTAGCAGGCCTTCATGACAATGCTAACGACGTCTCTATTGGCATAGTCCATTGTGTTCCAGAGGCCACCGTGGCCATGCTCCATGCATGCCTACTGGATGTCATCGAGGAGACTGGCCGGGGTTGGCTTCCAGCCGTTCATCTATATGGCTGTGACCGCAACAGCATGGCTAATACCGAATACCTTTTCTGCCAGTTCGGGGTTACCTAGATCGGCAATGCTTTAACCAGGTTAAACTCCTGAGGCCGGTAGGTGCGACCGTCCTGGAGCACGTACTTGTCGACATTCTGGACTCTGTCTTGACCGCCTCCAAGGAGCCAGACCGCCAGCGGCTGACCCTGGGTAGCTTGCCGAATCTCTTCCCAAACATCTCATTCGTATAGGTAGCCGTCTCTAGAAAGGGGGAAGTACAGGTTTTTGGACCAGGCGTGGCCGTTGTGTCAGATGAGCTCTATTGGTCTGCGTGAGCCCTGGTATTTCCAGTATTTCCCACTGTTGTAGATATCTTCACCGGCGATATCTCTCAGGAGGATGACGTGTTTGGCCCCAGTTTCATGTACTTTCTTCTCCCACTCCTGTATTTTCCGGTTGGGGTTGTGGTGAGTCCCTGACCTCTGAAAGCGCCTTCAAAGTGATCCACCACTCTCTGCGCGACGCAGTTGAGGTCGCCTTCACGAATCAATAGGAGCCAGGTTGGCGGTGTCCGGGTCTCTGAGAGGATAGAGGCCGAAGACGACCGCAGTGACTGGGTAGGCGTTTTGGTAACATGGTCTATCAGTCCCGCTCAAGGCGCCCAGTTTTGTGTCATTGTTAATGGTAACAACACATTGGCTCTTCTGCCTTTCTGCCTTTGCGGGGTCAGACTTATCCTCTACCACCAAATCTCCTTCATCCTGCTCTCGTAGATATATTAGTTTTAGGATGTACTCGTTCAAAGTCGTCTCTGGCGTCGTTCAGAATATCAGCCCATGGTTCGTGGGTTGGGAGCTTCACATGCGGAAGGGCCCGAGTGTCCAGGTCGATAAATCCCTCCTCTGTGGTGGTGCCTTGCATTTCAGCGAGCATCTCTTCGATGAGGTCATCCATGCTTGCCATGTTTATGTATTATTGGTATACCTAAACATCCACTCACGTCTAAATAGAAATTTCAATGGCTGCCAGTCGGGAAAACTCATTTGTAAAGAACATATGCTTCCTTTGCCAATCTCGAGTGAGTGAGCTATGATACCCGCAGTGCTGGCAACTCAGATAGCTGTTGTTTACATCTCTCCCACATCCCTTGCAAGGTTTTGTACCAGGGCCTTTCCGTAGTCGGGCGATGTGCACCTTACAGTAATCCCCCAGACAACTGCGACCACACAGCTCCGTAGAGCCTATGAGAAGTCAATGACACGCGTGTTGACCCTTCATTGTACCGGAGGTACACCTGTAGTCACAGGTATGTCTAAAAGTAGAGCCTGGGCCGGCGAAGGTGGTGGGCCGTCCCTAGAGCTCTCCATATTATTTAGTTTGGTCTTGGTAAGGGGGCTGGGAGGCGCGGCGGGTGCGCTTGGAGGCGCGATGGGGAAGGGGGGGGGGCGGAGGCTTGGATGTGCCCACGAAGCTCTCCATTAATTAGTCCAATCAACCCGAGCCGGCGATGGTGGTGGGAGGCACTATGCTCCGCATTCTTGGGGAAGGGGTGCTGAGAGACCCCACGTGGCTAGAACGGGGCGAAAAACGGGGAAAATATTGGGTTAGGGGGTCGGGGCAGCATTGAGCCGCTGCACTCCCTCCGGGAAAGGGGGCTGGGAGGCTCCAAGGGGCTGGCTGAGGGTTATACAATTCAGGAAAGGGGGCTGGGAGCATAGCTAATGAACTGGTTCAATCACCCCCCCCCCCCACTCACACACACACACACACACACACACACACACACACACACACACACACACGCACACACACACACACACACGCACACACACACACACACACTGCTGCTGGGCTAATGTAACGCATTAAAGTTTGGATATAAATGCATACATGTACGTTGAATTAGCGTTTCCATTATGAACTCGTGGACGGTGTAAATATTCATTCATAAATGTGATTTATATTCAACATAATGCATGTTTGCTTACATGTTGTCATTATACCATTCGGCAACAACATGAGACAATGATACAATGTGTACATCATACATTGATACATTGGCCAGTGTGTATACACGGATATATTCTAGTAGATACCTGATACAGTTCCACGGCCGCTATAGTTTGGAACAGCTGTCGTGTCTGTAGGTTCAATTCCTGGAAAGAAATGGAGCCGTGATGATACCCTTTCTGAGCACAGAGTGAAGATGTATATGGGGATTTAACATGGAGAAATTTAGTTTCGTAATAATATCAATAAAATCAATATTGGACCAAATTTCACGACATAAAAAGAAGGCTAATAGCTAAATTTGGCTATAGCAATATTGTTTTTGCATTGTTTATATAGCAGTAAAATTTGAGCAGGTTTCGTGAAACAGACTATAAGTCATTTAACCTTGAACACAGGGGTCGCGTTGGTCCGCTCAAGAATGAAAATATGGATGATGACAACTAAGCATATGACGTTTCAAGCCAATCCGACTTACGGTAACAGAGATAGTAGGTGCATGTAACTGAAAACTTTAACGCCCATCTCAGACAGATAGACACGCGGACAAACGCTCGTGCGGACGTTCCAACGGGTAGGGGTATTTCCATTGTTTTGATAACAAAGGGTGGCGACAATATGAAACCTCGAAAATAACAAGAAATGGCATCCTTAAACGAAGCTTATCCCCTCGCTGGCAGCCTTGATAATAATAAAAAAGTCCTCAGTGACCTTGACCTTGGCCGGTTGAACGTGTGTCGTACTGACAGCCTTGATTATTAAAATAGAACAAAAAAAACAACACTTTAACATGTTTGCCTTACAAATTTGTCGTAGAAACAAAGGTGAACACATGCACAAGTCCTCAGTGACCTTGACCTTGTGCGGTCGGACGTAGGTTGTGTGCAAAACAAAGCACCATCCAATGCCAAATATTATCAAAATCAGTGAAATGGTTAATGAGTTATTGAAAAATGAAAGGTGTTACTATCGCACGTAAGTACATGTACATGAACAATTCGTTCCCTCGAATTAACAATTCGTTCCCACGATATAACAATTCGTTCCCACGAATTAACAAAACGAAATGTTAAATTATGGGAACGAATTGTTAAATTGAGGGAACGAATTGTCAATTCGTGTGAACGAATTGTTAATTCGTGGGAACGAATTGTTAAATTGAGGGAACGAATTGTTAATTCGTGGGAACGAATGGTTAATTTGGGGGAACGAATTGTTATTTCGTGGTAATAAAGTGACTCACCTGGTGCAACGTGACGGCAGTTGGTGATGCCATTCTGTGCCGAGTAGTTACAGTTTAATTGAAGGTCCTCAACCTGAGACGCGTTTCTAAACAATGTGTGTTGTGCGAAGTACACTGTAAACGATGTCGGTATCCAATGACTGATATAATGATAATCGTCATATGTTAATGCACATTAGTGTATGTAGCATTCTCCGTGAAATCCCAGTCCTCAACCTGAGACGCGTTTCTAAACAATGTGTGTTGTGCGAAGTACACTCTAACCGATGTCGGTATCCAATGACTGATATAATGATAATCGTCAGATGTTAATGCACATTTGTGTATGTAGAATTCTCCGTGAAATCCCAGCTGATAAAATGAAAAGTAACTATAAATAGATACAGGTAAATGTAAACTACGGGCTAAACGAAACATGTACTATTTCGACGAATTAAAAAATCCCATGTCATAACTAGATACATGTAAAGTCGAGAACATCCCAGTGATGTTTACAAGCGGTCTATTATCGTACACATGTACGTCACTATCCCGAATTTTGTGTCTGTAAAACAGGCTGCGTTAAAATTCGGGTTAGCGCGTCGCCAGCTTTCAGCTATCTAAGTTTACATAGGAAATGTGGTTATTACTAGGTTAGCTCCCTTGGAGCTACATAGTATAGCAGTCGTAGAGATGAAATGTCAACTAAATATACATTTAAAACCACCTTTATCGGTGTCGAATTTGTAAAGTTGCATTACTGAATTTTACTGAATTAGCACATGTAAACTAAAGAATAAGCTCTCAGTCTGAATTATTTAATTATATCTTGTAATATTTTAAATAATCGTTATTCCTGATATTGTATAGTTGTTTTATATCTATGAATTAAAAGAATGACTTACTTATATAATCATGTAGCAGATGATTTTATTGCCATTCTATGTATTTTATTCGCATTAAACTATTTATCGCCGGTGGTCTCATTGTTGTCAATTCATAGTATTTCCCGTAACATGTATAATCTGAAACAGACTATACATTTAGCTTCATGTGACAAGTTCGCCTTTGGTATTACCATATCTGGTAATGTCCGTCTGCTTACTTTTAGTCTCTAATGCTGCCATATTTGGTAATGTCGGACATTTCACTCCAGGCTTGGAGAGTACGTCCACCCGCTTGGCTTGTTGGCTAATTCTGATTGGCTGGTCCACTTCCCGCCGTGTTTACTGCGCGCGCTTCGTGCGCGTATGTATGAGCATTCCATCGTAGATTCTTTCACTAGATGTATGTAACGTTTCACGAGAATACTTGCGACGAGAGAGATAGATTTTGGTCCTGAGATTCGGAGATTCATATCATCATAATATAAGGTATTACATTGTAAAAGTGTTCGCTTGGTTGTATTTTGTCATATTCGGTTACGTTCTTCGCGTATCTGGACCCATTGCTATTTATTCGTTTACGCTGTTGCATTTACCAGGTTATGCTGGCCGCGCATTATCTCCCCAATCCGCCCTGCGTATTCTAACATGCACTTACACTTACCTAACCAATTGCAGGCTAACCCTACCTACCATGTGAGTGAGCTGTGACGAATGCGTTTGGAAAGCCTCATAGACCACATCTAAGGTTCGTGTCAGTTCGTATCATGTGAACTGGTTATTATTCGTAAATACATAAGTTTACCGACGTCTGAGAACAATACGAATAGCATATTGTAAATAATGTACTCTATATCTGGTATACATGTAGTCCGAGTAAATTAGTCTAAGGCGCATGTATATATGTACCTGTTACACTGACATTCATCTGCGTGATACAATACATCATGCGTTACAACACTGAACCTGTAACCGTTTCGTGTATTATAGTATATGTTGAAACCGTGTGTATCTAACGACGTACATTGTCCCAACATATACCAGGTATTATACTTGCTGATAAGTAAATATCCATGCTCGATATTTAGTGTAATCATTGTACATTTCAGAGGCTATATTATTCCATTCACAACCCTGGCAATAAACTGGTTACCGGCGATTTGGATTTCGTGGTCTATTACCATCCACCAATGGATATGATCGAACTTACGCCCGTCAGTTTGTTAATACCACAAATTGACCCCGGCCACAATCATATATGTGTTCTATATACTTAATTCCACGTTCATGCCACTCTTGTTAGAAAAACATTCGGCCATTTCCTTTTAGCTTCGAATTATATTATGTTTTGATATATTCTTTGGAATGTCTATACAATTAAGCTTACCCCAGGGGCAGCTCCAGCATTTGGGGAACGGAGGGGGGTGTCTAGTTGCGAAGGTAACTCTTGCAATGAGTTACCGTTCGCAACTAGTGGCTGTCCTATTTTCGAGCTCTTCGAAATGCACTTTCCTGTGTCTTAAATTCAGACTCCAACTGGTGGTAAACTGTGATCTATGTAAACTCCGTGGCTGAACGGGGGGGGGGGGGTGCAACACCGGAACTCCCCGTTCCAGATCCGCCCCTGTATCCCATGCTTCAATGATTTCTGTCAAAATATATTTTTAGTAATCATACCCCCACAAACAAAGTTTGAGGGGATATATAGGAGTCAGCTTGTCGGTCGGTCTGTTGGAAATTCCCTTCCGCTCTATATCTTCTACACCCATGCCTGGATTATCTAATGGCTTGGCACAAATGTTTCTCATGATGAGTAGGTGTGTCGCGATCAATAACCACGCCCCTACGTCCAAGGTCACAGTTGAATGTCAAAGGTCAAACCTATTGAAATTCCCTTCCGCTCTATATCTTCTACACCGATGCATGGATTATCAAATGCCTTGGCACAAATGTTTCTCAGGATGAGAAAGTGTGTCGCGATCAATAACCACGCACCTACGTCCAAGGTCAAGGTCACAGTTGAAGGTCAAAGGTCAAACCTATTGCAGGCGGCAGACAGATAAACTGCATAGTTTGTGTACACAACTCCTCTGAAGCCGTTCAGTGGATTGATCTGAAACTATATACACTTTTTATGCCGAACAAATATTTTTTTTACAAAAATATCATCTTTTTAACTTAGCCATTTTTTCTACACTTCTCTATACAAATTATCTTTTACATCAATCAAGGATACCAATTTTGTTTCTCTTCTGTTCTTTGTCAACATGGCACCATGACCACCTCCTCGAGCATAGCTCGACAATGCAATCTCATTGTCATTGACCACGTACTCAGGTAAAAGGTCAATGTCACACATCTCTAAGGCCAGCATTAAATAATGATCATGAAATTTTTATTCAAACCTATAAAACTCTTCTAATGTTAAGCTATTTTTAAGTCCAACTCTTTGTGGGGGTATTATGATCACTCCTGTGATAGTTCTAGTTTGTTTTGCATCAGTCACTTTAAAATTCCCTTCAAAAACCTGAACACCACCGAACCTTTCCATGAAATTTAAATATAGTATTTTGCATTGTCCATGTGTTTTTGAATTAGTAATTTAAGACCTTTTACCCATGTAGCCTTTAATGCATCAAATCAATCATGGGAGACCAAATCAATCATTTTTAGTCCACCCTTTTCAATACTTTGAACAATAATTTTCCGACTAACTTTGTCTGGTTTAGAATCCCATAGAAAATCAAACATGATATTAATTATTTCCTTTATGGTTTCCTTTCTCGGTTTATCCAGGACAGTTAAGGGGAAGAATAGTTTAGGAAATGCAAAACTCTTAATAACTGTTATCTTTCCTAAAGTGGTAAGCTTCCATACTTCCAGACATTGTTGAAATTCTTTTATTTTTGGGATTAAATTTATATCGTAGACTCTCTTTTAATCGTTAGAGAAATATATACCTAATGTTTTAGCCCTGTCTGTTGTTTTCATCACAGTGTGTAGTAGTAGAATATTTAATGGAACCTGTTCTGAAAATTATTGACTTTGAATAGTTTAAGCGTAGACCCGAAATATTTCCGAAATTGTTATTGATTAGTGCTTCTAATAATTCTTTAAAATAATAATACGCATGTGATTCTGTCCACTTTGGCAATCAAAATTCGCAAAAATAGCTTCCCAATGAAATTTAGTTTAAATAGATTATCCCGTATTCAGAAAGCCTCGTAGTCATATAGGCAATATTTGAACCAGTTTACTAAGAGTCATAGTGTCATGTGTCCAATGTATTGGACACAGGACACTTTTATTTAATGTAATATACCAACCAATAACAAATTTAAGTTTAAATAGTCTGCTATTTATTGTAAAATGCGATTGTATTTGCATGTGTGACGTCATAAATGGTCCTGTGTTAATTATGGTTAATTATAGTTACGATATAAAAAGTAATTCCGAAAATAAAGTCTTTTAAAAGGTAGATACGTTTGCTATATCAAGAATTCAATCACTAATAACATACATGTATAATATAAGGAAGTGAGTTTTGTCATTATCTATTTTTGCTTGCTGTATTATATTTTACCTACCAAACGCGTAATAATACAATGATTGGTCATATTGGCGATTACACTGCTTAAAGCCATTATTATTTGCTGTCTTCATTGTTGATAAGATCTAAGTACGGAAATACAGACATGTTGTTTGTCCTCATTGTGTACTCAACGATTTGTGAAAGGTACGGACGTACATTTCTGCAAATTTCCTAAAGTTAAGAGGAAAATACGGCGAAAAGCGACTCCAAGGCGCATTGACCTACATAAGTCATAACGAGAACTGGGTGCCAGCCGGTCTAACTAAACAGCGACACGTTAAAATAAACACACACTTTATTTAACAGTTTTGCTTGTGTTCGTAATATGTGCCGGATTATGAGTGTGGCACCTTGATACTTGTATATTCACTTGGAATATATGTTTTCAGTGCAACAATTCAATAAAAAAATCAATTTTGTCAACTCCTTTTTTCTGCGTTCACCCCCACCCCCTCACCCCACCCCCCCCCCCCCCCACACCACACACACACACACACCACAAGCGTCCTCCGCCCACCCTTCTTTCTGCGGTCATTGGAAAATCCTATTGAGGCCAGTAACTATTGGATCTATTATAGTATTAGATCATCTAAACATACATAATACTGCACATTGTTAGTGGGAGCTAAGCTAAAGGTAACAATAATGTGTACATATTCACTAATTTTAGCATGCCACACCTGCTGCAGGGGTTGTGTGTTGGCTTGAAAGTCATTAAGTCCTTGAAATCCAAGATGGCCGCCGTCCACAATATTTATGTGGGGAAAATTAAGCTAAATGTATAACTGGTGTGACATGATTTTGCTAATTTTAGCAGATCACACCTACTGGAATGGTTGTTTGCTAGCTTGGATGCTATTAGGATCTGGTAATCCAAGATGGCGACCATTATGGAAGGTAATATCCGCCATAATTATATGTGACTTGATGCTTGCATGCTGATGACATTACAACTTATATTCATGTTATTTCGTTCGTCATTTGTATTTATTACATTTGAAATCTGCTTGTTGTAATTGTATTTGTCTTTCTTACATGTCCATTCTGCTGATTGCTTTGTTAATTCGTCTTATTTACATTACAAGTATTGATACGTCCTTATTCGTGTCCCTGTTTTATTGCACTACGCATTTGCAATAGAAAGTAAGAACAAAGCACTTAGCACAAAGCAGTAAGGACAAAGCCTCAGGAAGTAAGCATCAAGCCACAGTCCGAACGGAAAGCCGCAAGAAGAAAGCATCAAGCCACAAGCAGAATGATGCAAGCGATATATGGGTTAGCAGTGCGTCATTATGACGTCAGATGGCACTGCTGTCCGTTCAAGTAATTCTCCCTCTAATAAATTATAGTCCGACATCTGATTGGCTGTTCACTTTAACAAAATCCCATCCAATAAGGCCAGTCTCTCCTACTTTCACTATTCGTATAGATGTTGTGGGACCTACTTGTACATGACCTGCAGCCGGTCTGTACTGGTTCTGCATTAATTAAACAATATGTTCACTTACTCCTAAGAAAGAAAAATCCAACCTCGTCATGTCCCCCAATATTGTTTACATTTTGTATTGGTCACGGAAACTCTGTTTACATCACATGACCAACACTCCCACAATATCCTCAAGTGAAACTGGGTAGTAATGGATCAAGATTTGCAAGCAAACTGTGTCAGTGACCTCAAAACACCCGCACGATTTTGTTCATACTGGACTACTATTACCCCCTTGACGAACTAGCACCATGTATTATTCTCTAACCTATATTAACTAAATTGCATATACGTATGTATGGTGTTTGACTTACAAATGTGTTTTATACATACACATCACATTTTGATAGTAAGTTACACATATGTTAACTTACACAGGTTGACTGTCAAACTGGCCCGTTACCGATGCAAACCAATAACCGTCAGGTATCAGACTAAGGTGGCCCACCACCATTGATTTTCCCTAAAACACTAACCCGTTACCACATATTTTGCTATTCTCTGCTACTTTCATTTTTCTTATGGATGTTGTGGGACCTATTTTCCAATAACCTGCACCCATTTTGCTCTGAATCTTGACTAATTAAAATATAGATTTAATTATTGTTGAAGCTGGGATCCAGTAGGTACAAACTTTTCTTTATAGAAATTAAATAAGTGCATAATTGCAAATAGTCAACCACTTTTAAAAATTACGAGTGCCAGCTACACAGATATAATTATTTAGTAATCTTTAATCTACTCATAGACTCGCGGTGGTATCAAGCTAGTTCCATATGCAAATGATGCAGTATCTTTTAGATTATTTATATCAACTATATGCTGAATAAATATATGTATCGACATATCATAAAGTATGTTATTGCACATCAAAAAATAAATAAATGGAATAAATAGTTGCTTCCGTTATCATTTTAAGGAAACACGGCTATCGCCCCTGATATCAAACTGGCAGTTCGCGTTTGATATAAAAAGCATAATAATGTCAAGTAGTACGTCTGGTAATGGTAAATCAATGTTCATTTTTCCAGAAAAATGTCAGATTGAAAGAATAAAGAATAATCATGTCTCTCTATATTATAACCTGGCATGTAGCACTCTAGGTTTAAGGTTAGAGAAATTGAGTATGCAAAAGTAGTCTGACATAAAAAATAGTCCGGGTGTTTTAAGGTCATAGACACAGTTTGCTTGCAAATCTTGATCCATTACTACCCAGTTTCATTTGAGGACCATGTTGGAGTGATTTTAACACCAGTTTTTAGCATATTTGAAGCATTTAAAAGAAAACACTAAGCCTGTTGGTCACGAGATGTAAGCAGAGTTTCCGTGGCCAAATAGTGTAAACAATAGTGGGGGACATGACGAGGTTGGCCCCACAACATCCATACGAATAGTGAAAGTAGGAAAGACTGGCTGGGATTCGGTTAAATTATACAATAACTATTTGGTGTCTTTTAACATAAACATGGCGCAACAGAAAAGGCGGTATCAATCTACATCCACACCGTTAGGACATGGAACCAATTTAGAGAGCAACGCATTGTAGGACAGGTACCAGCATATTAAATCATTTTAGGGAGAACTATTTTAAGTTTTAGCAGCTCATCTGGCGTCATAATGGTTGTTCCCAAATTACTGTTGCAATTATTGTTGTCAAGGGGCGTGGCCTAGCGAGCTGACAAGCGTATCGCAAAACAGCGATGCAATAATCAATAATGAAACTCCGGATGTCATTAAGAATGTAGCATGTAATTAAAACGGACGCATTGGTTCAATTGTAATTGTACGAATGAATGAAACATCAAGCCAAATGCGCATGCAATAAAGACAAATATATATTACAACCAAGACGATTTCAAATGTCATAAATACAAATAACGAATAGAATAGCATGAATATAAGTTGTAATTCCACCAGCAGGCAAGCACCAGGCCACATATAATTGTCATAAATACAAATGATGAATGCAGTAACACGCATAGAACGTGTAATGTCATCAGCAAGCAAGCATCAAGCCACATATAATTATGGCGGATATTACCTTCCATAGAAGGGGAGTGTGTCAATATGTAATTGTTTCTTTCATTTATTAGTAGTTTATTTATTGTATTAGTAGGTAGCTCACCACCGACTCTTCACTCATGGTAGTTCTACAAATCACGTCGTACATATATGTCATCGGTGTCCTTGGAAAGGTAATGTAAGTTGCCATATAAGATGGAATCGTCAAGAATGAAGAAATGATTTATAATGAAATTAAATATATCATTAGAGGTCGCGCCACAACTTAGGCCCCTTGTATATTCATGTTATACAGTTCACAGAAATATGATGGACGACCTGCGAGCCCTAATTAGCAAACAACACACAGCTTCACGGTCAGCCAGTGATGGGTTGATGGACAATTGACTGATATTTATCAGTAGAAGTAGGATCAACACGCAACATATCTTCTACTTTCATTGACTTACTGGGACTCATGTAGTAACCTTAGAACTAATAATAATATAAGACTAGTAGTAATTTGTATGCCTTTACATATGGAGTAATGTCACCATTTTGGAGTCATGATTTGCATACGATTGGATAATAAATGTGTACTTGTCCTAATAGTCATAATATATGTAGTAGAGCACTGCATTATTTTGAAGACAGCTGATAATGGTCATCTTAGAGTTTGTTATCCATGAAAGGCCAGCATCACACTATTTTTTACCCAAACATTAAACAATAAGAATAGGAATTCATGTGGTTTCTCACTTTTCTATCATTAAGAACAGCCTCAGTTTGATTCTCCATCTTATGTGGCCTATGCTATATTGTAGTTTATGTGTTCTTTCAAGATGGCATACAGAGGCAATCTTGGATTTAAAACCAAGTATAATATACAGCCAAGCAATAACAAGTTCGCAAGGTTATACATTACTTGTAAGAAAGTAAATTTGTTGCGTAATTGTAACCTATATTGCACCATATTTAATACATTTAAACTTTTAAAAAGCAGTGGTCATCTTGATTTTCAAGGCATTGCTAATCTCCAAATTATTAAAATGCTTTTACAGCAGATGTGGACTGCTAATGTGTGTGAAATACTCATGACTTTGTACTTTTAGCCCCTATGCCATCTTGGAAATGTTGTGTTTTGTCTTTTCAAGATGGAACATGGTGGCCATCTTGGATTTCCAAACCCTGATAGCATCCAACCTAACAAAAATCCCTTCCAGTTGGTATGGTCTACTAAAATTAGCGAATGTCACACCATGTGTACCTTTAGCTTATTTTTCCGCTCAAAAATAGTGTGTTGTATATTGTCGAAGATGGCCGGCGGCGGTCATCTTGGATTCAAAGAGCTTAGAAGTCAACACACAACCCCTTCAGCAGGTATGGCATGCTACAGTGAGTGAATACATACATATTATTTTTACCACATTTTAGCATAGCTCCCACTAACACTATGGAGTAGTATTTATTTAAAGATGGTGGACGGTGGTCATCATGGATTTAAAGGTCCAAACTACAAATTAATTTGTACAGCGGTGGGTGGGCTTCCTAAAAATAATTTGTACAAGGGGTACCATGGTCTGGGGTGGTGATGAGGGTCTTCTTTGCTTCATTGGGGTGACGTGACGAAATATTAATTGTGCTCACCTACTAATAATTTCTTCCATGTTCAGTATAAATACCCTGAACATTCAAGGCAGTTCTTAGCCGAGATAATCACGGCTAAACGGATGGCTTTCACTATTTCATCTGTCTTCTATTTTCTGTATCCGTCTAGCGGAGACCCAGCAAATTTGGTAAAAAAAACAGTCCATTTTGTCCCTGAATAAAATGATAATCAGTCGGTATATTTGCATATGTATTATTGGTTTATGAAGCTTTCTTAACAGGAATGTTGTTGATCTATTAATTTAGTAAGCAGGACCATTATTCCATCAATGTTGCTGAGCGAGTTTACACATTTTGACCATGTTCTGAATAACTTTTTACCAAACAATCGGAATGGGATAAAAATGTGACGTAGTATACCGTTAATCAGCTGGTTTATTCCAAAATCAATATAATTTATTCTGACGTAGTCTGGGCTAAACATTACGTGCATTGTGCATTAGCCGATGCGCAGAATTAGCTGAAATGACATTTTTATATGCATATCAGAATGTAAGTTTTCATCGGTTTGATACATGTACAGATATGTATGTCTCATTATTATTGAACAATGTTATTCAGGGGTGTTGTCAGCTTTTCAGAAGGAGGGGCGTCGAAAATTAAAATATTATATTATAAAGCGCATTATAAAACAGAAAAAGTCATTAAACTATTCGATGATGGAATTTAACCTATAAGAGTCTCACAAATCGAGATAGAGAAAAAATAATTTAAAAAAATCATGTTGGCTCAGAAATGGGGTCTCGTACGCCTCCCCCCCCCCCCCCCCCCCCCCCCCTGACAACGCCCTTGTTATTGTAGTTGAGAACAATAAATCTTGCAATCTACTCCTGCCTGTACCGTCTGTAGCAGGTTACGATTCCATTCATACAATCATGTAGACTTCCTCCACAGAATAGCTAATCAGATCTGATTTACCCTTTAGCTGTTAATTGTGACATTATTTGTATATTTTCCATCTGAAAAAACTATTAGTATTATATTATAAAAGTAATACAAAACTTAACATGTTCAATTTAGCTGCCGTTGACTGGGTCACTTGCTGATTTTGAATTAAATTTACTTTATCAGGTCATCTACATATCTGCATATGTAAGTTTATATCATATTTACTGGAATATGTTATTTTCATAATATTAACAATCCTTTTAGTCAAAAATATATTGAATCTTTCACAATTAAACATAGAGTCCCACATGCCAGGTTATAATATATGGAGACATATTTGTTTTGTCCATGCTTTAGATACATGTATAACATTTTTCGGGCAAAATAAACATTCATTCAGCATTACCCGACATATTAATTGGCATTATTTTCTTTTTATATTAAACGTGAATTTCGTCACTGATATCAGGGGCGATAACCGTGTTTCCATAAAAGGTTAATTGAAACTATGTTCTCTCTACTTAGTTTTTGATGTGCAATGATCGTACTTTACAATGTGTTGATAAAAAATTGTGTTCAGGAGATACATTTAATTGGCATAAATAATTTAAAAATGTCCTGTCTTATTTGCATATCAAAATAGCCTGATACCACCGCGAGTCACTATCAGTAAAATAAAGATAAATGATTATATATGTATAGTGGGCAGTCGTAATATTTAAAACTGTATAGACACAATGTTATGCCTACTAGATGGGACCCCAACTTTAACTGCTTTAACTGCGAATCAGATCTTATTCGCTATTTTGCAGAGGAAGCTTATGCATGGAAACGTAACTCTGCTACGGACTGTACGGTAGTAGATTTCCAGAGTTACTTTTCACAACTATGAACAATGTGCCTTACTCGCTTACCGCATTTATCCAAGTGTTGTGAGTTTGATGCCCGGGTGGGATGTAGATCGCTGGGCACTGTTTCATGTTGGAAAGTTGCGGGGTCACTTGCTGAGAAATGGTTAATACTGGTAAGAAATTCAATAAAAGGCTAACCATGTAAATAATAGTGTTTGATTGTCTATTTCAGTGAAGCGGTCTACATATCTTAGCCATCTGGATTATTCGTCGAGCCCGTTCAACTTCACCCTGCAGTCGAGGAAATTGAGATATCATATGAACGATCCCAAAAGAAGCAGATAATGCGGATATTGGTTCTCATTCGCCATGTCAGACTGTCATCTGATGATCAGCGACTGTCATCTAAAAGTATGACCCTTAAGGAACAGCTTGAGAAAGGCAAGTTCAGTTACAAAAAAAAATGAATCATTTAACCGGAATACCGTCCATGTCAGTATTTGTGTGGTTATTAACTCTGATTCCTGCTCTAATCAACCTGCTGAAAGGATGTGTTGAGAAGACATGTTACTCCTTGTGTTGATGAAATTCAGAATGAATCTTATTCACACAAATCTGACCCATGCAGTTTAAGATTTGTCATTTATTTTTTGAATCGGTAACTCATTCTTGTGGTGGACAGAATTACATCTGTAGATGTTTGATTATGTGACACTCGAAGGACTAGATATTGAAATGGTCAGACATATTTACGATGATTTTACACATATGTGGCTGTGACCACAGGTTGAAGTAACGGACCATGGCCTATAAATCCATTAACTATTTGTAACCTATTTTCTTTCACTTATTGATGATTTTAGGTATATTTAATGTATTTATTACTTTCTCGTAACTAGTGATTTAATTATGTTATACATGTAAGTGGATAATATAGACAAAATAAATGATATAATCTGTATAGAACATGTAGAATACCAACTATTACATGCTACTTTCATATGACTACACTGTGAATGAACGATTTCACTCTGCACAGGGACATATTGGAGTCGCTGTAGTTGCAGCCTGCAATCGCCGAATTCACTCACTGTTTGATAATTCGGGTACGTTCGCTACGCACAGTATGTGGCTAACCTTGAGATAAATAAGTTAAGATCTGCATTAATGAATTTCCAGCAAATGAAACAATATATTAATTAACCCTTTTACCCCTAAGTAACTGGAATTGATTTTGATATATTACTTTTTCAACAAATTCAATCGTCACAAAACGATTTTCAGATTAATCCATTTATGAGAAGGCTGTGTTTTCGTTCCCAAAAACATGAAAATTATTTGCGGAGAGTGTAGATCCTGATGAGACGGCTCATCACGAGCCGGCTCATCGGGATCTACAAGTTTTAACAATGCCATAATACAGGTATGTGGTGTTGAAACGGTTACACATGTTATTGGCGTTCTCACGTGCTTTCGGATTTCGCTTTCAACGTGATGGTGTTAACAACAGGATAACCAATCAACAACCAACCCTGGATTTGTTCTCCTAACTTATGGAGATGGAATACCGTTGGGTTATGTTAGTAGACGCAGTAACAAATATATTGCAATTATTTGCTACATGTACCATCAGTCTGCTAGAATTGAATGGTTATTTATCTCAAATTCTGATATCCATATCTAGAAATGATACAATTGGTGAACTTACTTTATTCACAGAGTTTACTGCATTCTTTTAAGAACTAATTATATATTTTTCTTTTAATATCTTTTATTTTTCATTTGTATGCCCCCCCCCCCCCCACCCCCTGGCTCATAACTCGAATACCCATTGAATTATTATCATGACAACTCCTGCCTCACTAACTTTTAGCTCACCTGAGCCGAAACCTCAAGTGAGCTATTGTTACCGCTTTTCGTCCGTCCGTCAAGACTTTTCAAACATCTTCTTCTGTACTGCTTGGCCGATGTTGGATAAACTTCACGGGGATGATATATGTGTTGCTCCTTTTCAGATTTGTTAAAATGGATGTCATCATATCCAAGATAGCCACCGTAGAGAGAGGTCAACTTCTGACGTGTGTATTGAAATGCAAAGCCATTGACATTTGGTATTGGTATATTATGCTTATTAATCACAATAAATGGTGATCAATGTGTATATGTTGTTTCAAGTTGATATCACAAGCGGATACAGAGATACACAGGTATAGCAATTTGAAAAAGAATTTAACGTAAAACTTTAACAAAAAGTTTAAAGTCATTTGACCTTGGGCTCCTGGGCAGCATGGGTTGGGTATACAATGAAAATATGGATGGTGATCAATGTGTATTTGAAGTTTCAAGTTGATATACCAAGTTGTCACAGAGATATAGCCATTTAAAAAACTTTAACGTAAAACTCGGACGGCGGACGCCATACAAAGCGGTAACTATATGCTCTCCCCCCCCCCCCCGCCCCCCCCCCCCCCGCCCCCCACAAGTTTTCTTTTTCGGGGAATATACCAATCTTCTCAGGAACCGCCAGACCAATTGCGACGAAACTTGGCATAAATGATCGATAGTCCATGCTCTTTCAGATTTATTCAAATGATGACTCCAAGATAAAAAATGGGCGGGGGCCCGGGGGGTTAAGTTGAGGTAAAATTTCAAATTTAACCAAATATGGTCATGTAATATTTAAAATCGAATGTATCGAGGAGACGACCACTCTGAAGCATTTTTTGTTCAAATTGGATGATTATTGCATCCAGGATGGCCGCCGAAATTTCATCCTTTTAATACAGATTGCAAAAATATTCTTCTTGCTAAATGGACGTCGTAACATAATCCAAGATGGCCGCCATTAGGTCAACTTCTTAAAATCTTCTCACGAACAGCCAGACCAAAACCGCCAGAAACTTGGCAGGAATGATTGATAGTCAATGCCCTTTCAGGTTTGTTAAAATGATGATCCAGGATAAAAATGGGCGGTATTTCAAATTTGACATAATATGGTCCTGATATATATCAAATCGAAGGTATCGCGGAGATGATCACTCTGGATAATATGTTGTCGAAATCAGATGATACGTCATACAAAATGGCCGCAGACAGGTCATCCTTTTATTATAGATTTCGTCTTCTTCTCATGTACCGTGTGGCCGACGCTGGTCAAACAGTTATGGTGCGTGGGTGAAGCATTTTCATATTTATTAAATTGGAGGTTTTCGCATAATCCAAGATGGCCGTCATATAATTTTTTGTACAGTACAAAGTCCAGTGACATGGTCAGGGGATGGGGAGAAACAGGTGTGCAATAGGTGCGATAGCATCCCGTAACATTTGGTCAGGTGTGTATTTCTTTACTTTAACCTACGTTTTCTGGGAGAAATAACTACCTGTATAATATAAATTTCACTCACAAGTTCATATTGGTGCTTGTTTGAGTATTTGATTTCCAGTATACATTTCCCATGGCTTTCACATTCTGTAAAACCGTCTGGAGGTTCGACAATGAAATGAAGAAATGCCAAACATGTTCACGTGTCTGAATGTGGATTATTGCTGGCACTCATTCAGACACGTGAAAATGTTTGGCATTTCTCCATTTCTTGCTTGGAAATATATTTGGCTTATAACGTCGTTCAAATTGCACTGCGTCAATTTTTATCGAATTTAAGATTGAATATTTCATGACTTTCTTCAAAACGCCAGTTTTAGAAGTTGATGGTTTTATGATGTTTATATCATGCACTGCAGTGCCGGTGATAAGCCGCTAGCGTTGGCGTTGCCAAATCGGACTATTGTACTGTGCGGACTCGCCGAAACAAACCGCCAGCGGACGGGTTACACTATATTTGCAATGTAATGTCCCTGGGTAATTGTATAGATCGCGGCTCAGATATGGGTTTTTTTGTTAGCGAAAAACTGATGGCAAGACAGTGCGTCCTCCGGGCCAGCGCAATATTTAAAATTGCACCATTTCAATTAAAAGGGGTGCAGTGTGGCGATGTAATATCTTTATAATGGAAAGTCAGAGTTTAATGAAACATAACGCAGTAAATGCTTCACAGGTTGCCAAGTAGTATCCCCTCGCCGATAGGCAAGAGGGGATATAGCGTTAGTCCATGTACGTGCGTACGTACGTACGCTAGTAACACCTTTCATTTTGCAATATCTCGTGAACTGCTTCACCGATTTTTATAATATGTGTGTCATGGGATGGTGCTTTGTTTTGCATACGACCCACGTCCGACCGCCCAAGGTCAAGGTCACTGATACTTCTGTTCATCTTAATTGTTTGCAGAGCAAAACTGTTAAGCTGCTTTTGTTTTTTCAATAAATCATCAACTGCTTCACCGATTTTGATATTATTTGGCCATAATGTGTGTCTAGGGATGGAGCATTGTTTAGCACACGACCCACGTCCGACCGCCCAAGGTCAAGGTCACTGAGTATTTTTTTTATCCAGGCTGCCAGCGAGGGGATTAGCTTCGTTTAATGATGCAAGTGCTTGCATTATTGTATAGTTTGCTTTAATCTAATATTTTTCTGGTTTTGACGAAGAATCGGTTACCGTGGATGTGAATAAAAGGCTAAAGAACGTGAATGTAAGAAATAAACGGTACTCGCTTCTTCATGACGTTTATAGGTTACTGCAACGAACTTTTAGAGCACCTATAAAACACATATGCCATTCTATGGTGTGCTACATATCATCGAAATCCGTCCGTTTGCTTGGAAAAGTTTAAAGAAAACCTACTGACGTACTGTAAAAATGACGTCACAGAATACGTCACGGCGGAAAACAGGTTCGGAAGCCACTTGATCCCATACCCTGATATATATAACTTTACATGCTACTTGCAAGCTCAAAAGCGTTCTTTTATAACATGGGCATTCATGTTATAATTCCTCTTGTTATTTCTTCTTCATTAATAACTATTCTCTTTATCGAAGTATTATTCCTGACACTGTGAGACAATAGTTCTATTGATATAATGAATACGTATGGGGATAATGGACTGTCTTGTCTGACTCCTCTTCCTAGACTTAAAAACTCGGAAAGTTATCCATTATTTGTTATACAGCTGGATATAGTGTTATAAAATAATTCAATCAATTTCATAATATGGGGTCCAAAATTTAGGAATGTTAATACATTTTGTATATATTCATGACTCATACTATCAAATGCCTTTTCTAAGTCAGCAAAAAACAAGAGACCATGCAGGAATATTTTCATTTACGTGATCAATAGTTTCAAATAAATGCCTTATATTTCCCCTATATATCTACCTTTAATGAAACCAGTTGGAGATGGATCTATTAAAGTATTCGATATTTGTTTAATTCAATTTGCAATTGCCTTGGCCACAATCGGTCGCTCATTAGATAGATTAGCTGTGTCTGTCCCTTTCTTTGGAACTAGGTTTATAATACTATTAAATCAACAAATGTTAGATTATATTTATTGCATAAGCTAAGAAGCATTACTTGAAACTGTACTGATCACCCAGCATGCTTTCTGTGGCCGCCTCATTTGTATATGTATTACACTCGTGTAGTATGAAATTCATTACACTGTGTTCTCACACTGTGAACACCCATTCTATGGAATAATAATGCTATACGTTGAATGGGCATTTCTTGCACTGAAGGTCCAATTCGGTACAGGGGCGTCGCTTGGAAAATAAGTGGGTACAGAGAATATTGTTCAAGGGACGCCTCAGTACCGAATCGGACTTTCAGTTCCAGGTACGTCCCAGTACAGAATCGGACGTTCAGTAAACCCTTCCCAGCACGGCTAAGGACGTTTGTGCATTTATATGATAAGGAAAATATAAACGACCCGTTCTCCATGACGGAAGGGGTAAAATAAAACAAAAATAATTTATATGTAGTAAGTTAATTACGTGTGAAAATAAATACAAAATATACCAACCTCCCAGCCAGCAATACCACATCGGACTGATATCGGGCATATGTGGCTTACAGCATCGGCCTTACATCATACAATTATATCGGGCCTCTTCCGATCTTGCAAAGCCTGGCGACAGCGGCCATATGTCGGCTTACACATCGGCCTGACGTCGTGCTAATGTCGGCCTGACAGTGTACTTTACAGCGGCTTACAAGCAGTAAAACTCATCGGCCCTCTGTCGGCTTACATATCGGCCCAACATCGGCCGAACAGCATAATTTACAACGGGGAACAAGCAATAAAACTCATCGGCCCTATATCGGCTTACACATCGGTCAGACGTCAGGTCAAAGTCGGCCTAACGGCATACTAAAGCAGCATAGCTCAAAAATAAACCTTATGCCCTGCTTTGCGAATTTCGCAACTCCATAATTTTTTGAAAACAGTTTGTTTTGTTTGTTGGCATTTAACGGCCTATCAACAGCTATGGTCATTTAATTAAGGCCAGGTCAATGGGTATAGTACTAAATTCCATTTACTAGCTGTACAAAGGGGGGATCCCGAAATCAGAACTGAATATTTACAAAATAAACACTATATATTCAGCCCTCAAATCAGAATAATTCTGATCTGATCCCAGGTCCTCACCAAACCAGAATCACTTGCCCCCCTCCCAAGAGCAGAAGGATCAGCACTAATCTTAATACTTTTATAATGGGCAATGATCCAATTCAACTCCCAGGTAACAAAGAGCCAAAGAGAAAAACGTACCTGAGCCAAACCAGGCAAATCGTAATTCCTATAAGGAGGAGTCATTACAATTAATTTACGCCGCCGCATTCGACCGACCAACCACCCACGAAATTCACCGAGAACATAAACAACTAATTCTGTAAAACTAAATGATGGGACAATATATTCCGACCAGATTTGTAATACAATGACAGTCAAGTTCACGTTGGCACAATATTAATACAGATGACATTCAAGATCAATGAAAACTTTGACGCTTCTTTGTGAAATTGTTGTTTCTTATCAATATACATCAAGCACTACTGTATTGCACATGTTTTCAGAGCTACAGTTAAGGTGCGTAATTTCACAACATTTTCCGGGTGTTTTTCTTATTTCTTCACCAAAAACGGCAAGTTGGGAGTTCTTTAGAATCGTCTCAGTGAGACGATTCTAAAGCACTCCAAACTTGCTGTTGTTGGAAATAACAAAAGTCGCCCTAAATTTGATCAAATTACGCCCCATAACTGGAGCTCCGCATGTTTTTATGTAATTATACAGCAGTGATGCACAGGTGAAGCATCAAACATAACAAACAGGCGTCATAATATCACTAAGCAAACCTCCAAGCTAAACTTGTTGTCGCTATTGAACGACGAGATGGCCGCTGCCCGCATGTCGAATCCCAAAGGCATTTGATAGTACTAAACGAGCTTCGATAGTATACCAAAAAGATTAACCGAACAACTGTAACCAAAAACTTTAACAGCACGCACGTACGTGCAGACCTTTATCTTGGGCACAGTGGCTGCATGCATGGGATAGAGAATGAATATATGGATGAGGACTAATAAGTATACATAGTTTTAAGCAAATATGTCTTACGGCTACAGAGATAGTAGGTATCTGAAAGCTTTAACGCAAATGTTGACAAACATTTAGCACAAACTACTGTCTGTTCCACGTTTTTCTGCCGACGAACTTTTGGCTATTAAACACATTAAATCTAAAAAATATTTTAAAGTAAGTACTTTTTCACCAATAACAAAAAAGTCATGTTTCCCTAATTGTTTGGTTTGATGAAATTCCATCAAATATTGATGTTATAGTTATGGGAATTTAACATGGGGCAAAAAGGAGTAGGAGGAGGACCAGGAGGATAAAAAGAAATATTTGGAAATCGACTCCGAAACCTGGTGAGATAGCTTGGAAATGATCCAACTAAAAAAACAAAAGTTAGATTTTAAAAATCGGTCCACAAATAAAAAATTATTTAAAAAAAATCTATGTTTAGCCCCCATGCTAAATTCCGATAGGAAAATCGTTTTTTCGCAATAAAATCAATATTTGATGGAATTTTGGGGAGTGTGACGTTTTTGTTATTGATGAAAAAGTATTTACTTTTAAATATTTTTTAGATTTTAGAATTTGTTTAATCGCCAAATGTTCGTCGGCAGCAAAACGTGGAACAGACAGTAAGTCATTTGACCTTGACCTAGGGCACAGTGGCCGCATGAATGGGATACAGCATGAATATATGGATGGTGACTAATAAGCATATGAAGTTTCAAGTCAATGTAACTTAGGACAGCAGAGATATAAGGTATTTAAAAACTTTAACTCATATTTCGGACGGACATCATTGTGATCCCGGTCTCGACAAAAACTACGGAACTCTTTTTTACTCCAAAATCCCAACACCGAAAAGAGTGCATCTTAAAAATGAATAATATTGATCAAGCATTTCAACACCATAGACAACTATTGCAACGTTTCCAACAGTCTAGATTCAAATGAGCCGGCTCGTAACGAGGAATGCAATGTTTGACAATGATCATAATCTTTTTTAATAAAACACTTTTTAATAAAACACCCATATTGAAAATTTGAATGGACCAATGAAATCTCTTGAAAACATTAGCGTGAAAAAGTCTGTCAGGTTACTTAGAGGTGAAAGGGTTGATTTATTTCTCGAAAAAAATGAATATAAGAAAAAATGTCATCATGGCTCTGTGTCAAATGGTCTAATTGAAGATATATCACCGATATCGGTACACAAATATCGGATTTTCGATCTTGCTGAATGATGTTGCTTTTTTTCTTCAAAATATCCTGGTATGGCCCTTTAAGGTTGTTGGACCCTTTTTGTGGCCCCATGTAACGTGTATGGAAATCTAATAAAAAAACCTACTTGTAAACCAATAGTTACTGACATCAATAAACCATGTGTATGTGTTCAACGAGTCTTTATGCAGATACTGACTTCAATGAAATTACACCATATGCTATAGTTAGAAAATAATAAGCATATTTTGGTGTTTACATGTATAATTTGGCTTCTACACACCTGTGTAGAGACGTAAATATACATAGGCTACATCAAAATTGGTATATAATTAACACATTACAGACGTGTGTGCAATTTAATTGGTAACATTATATGCATAAAGACCTACAGATCACATTCCTATGGTTTATTTATGTAAGTTGCTATTGTTTTATTAGTAGAGTATTTTGTGGATTCCCATAGACTTTACATGGGGCTACAAGAAGGGTAAAACTCCCTGAAATTCATTATTATGAAACTTGTATACACATAACATTTCTTATTAGTCACTGTCAGTTTGCTGCTGGCCTTCATTCACGTTTGAAAAGTTGAGAGTGTCACCGCCCGTGGCATGGGAGTAGTCTGTAGCTGTGATACTGGCTGAGACATGGTCATTGGTGAAGTGGATGACATCGGACAAGCTGAGAGCATCCCCAGCGGTGGTAGTGATAATGAATGTGCCCCGGGAATATCTTCATCGTTCGATCCCGGAGAATAAACATCTGGAGATCTAAGTAAAATATATAACAACTGACCGACCATTACATTGAATGTGTATAGAACCAGTATGTACAGACGTAATACCTGGAGGAATCAAATAAATAAAGGATATTTATTATATACCGCTCCATGGAAATTAGCAGTTTTGTAGACTGTATACGGTAATGAATGTGTATTTCCAGCCTATTTGCGCTGTTTTACTGCCGATGCGCTTTATGAATATAGATAGCGGAAGTAGTCGTATTTTCACCGGAAGTTTGTTTATTTCATCGATGATAACATATGACCTTTATTTACATCTTATAACTATGTATTTCATGGGTAGGTATATAATAATAAATTGTATCCGTATCACTAAGCCAATCCCCTCGTCTTAATAATTAGCGATGCAACAATACCAGAGCTCCAGTTAAAGGGGCAAGACAGGATTTTTTTTTTAAACAATATAAAAATTAAAATTGTGTTTTAATCATGACCCTGTGTAAAGTGGTTTCATTGAAGATATATGACTATACTAGGACCGCTGGGTAGTTTCTATTTTCTCCCATAAATGTACATGAACATCGAATTTCCTATCTTGATGCGTTCGACAAGTTAGAAAATCTGATATTCATGTACCGATATCAGTGAAAATAGAAACAACCCAGTGGTCCTAGTATTTTCATATACCTTCAATTAAACCACTTTATACAGTGCCATGATGAAAACACATTGTTAAATGTTATATTATTTTTTCAAAAAATCATGGCATGCCCCTTTAAGGTGCGTAATTCGACCCACTTTTTCGGGTATTTTCCTTAATGCTTCACCAAAATGGCAAGTTTGGAGTTCTTTAGAATCGTCTCAGCGAGACGATTCTAAAGCACTCCCAACTTGCCATTTTTGGTGAAGAAGTAAAATTCCCACCAAAGTTGATCAAATTATGCACATTAACTGGAGCTCTGAATACCTCACGATACGTTTCGCGATACTTGGGTCATGATACGATACGTCTTGCGATACAAGTACAAACAAATCAATTTCAATGGTCAATAAACTGTATATGACGGTGAATACATTCATGCAATACGTCCCATATTTTCAAACGGCCGTATAAAAATTGCAGCCAAATATCAAAATATGTAAAGTGTGTTTAGGTAAGTTCAATGAAATATAAGTACCGTCTTTTTCTCTTTGATGGGCCGCTCACCTAGAAACACAAATTTGATTATTGGTTCATACATTCAGACTGGAAGACACAGAGCTACAGTAATGCCACATAAAAGTTATTTAGTAGTATCACGCTAACATTTTGGGACGCACGGGCAGCTTTTATTGCTGAACTAACTTGAGGCGTAATTTGTGAAATTTTATGAAATTAATGAAATCATTTCATTTAACCAGAAAATACATTTCACATTAACGTGATAAACACCGAGGTGATGAAGCTCTGAAAAAAGAAGGAAAATAGCAAAAAAATAGTCGAACCCACGGCCCCTGAATTTGTCAGGACCAACAACAAACAAGATTTAGTTGTTTCGCAGCTAAAACTTCGACAAATTATGTTGGCTCATATGGTAGCTGACCAATGTAGGAGAAAAATCTTGTAAATATATGAAATGTACTTCTATATCGAGAATTTCAATTAACACAGTGTTGTTATGGAAGACAACCGTGGAATGATGCGTGTCACTCCCATAATAATTCCAGCACAAAAATATTTACACAATTCCCTAACATTTGATTTGCCCGTAGCAAGTCTCTGTCCAAAATTTATATCCCAGTAAACTCCCACGCCGAACTACTTTCCGTAACCGTCAGGCGCAGTTAACATGGTTAAAATAATTCTTAAGAAAACGGAAAATAAACATATTTTCTTGATGAATTTATTTCCAATGACGGAATTATAAGGAATGAATGGCCTTTTTTGTGGAATTTATCGGGGATATAAACTTGGAAAAGTCGCGGGAATACTGGACGAGGCCTTCCGGCCTTCGTCCAGTATTCCCGCGTCTTTTCCAAGTTTATACCCCGATAAATTCCACAAAAAGGCCATTCATTCCTATAATAACAATAATTAGCATGTCAATCAGCGACTTATAATATTTAAACCCGGTGGCATATGTGTAATTAGGTACTTATTTAATTTTAGACTTCAAGTTGAATCATATAGCTTTAATTTGTTAAAAAAAAATATGGACTAGTAAATGTGTTCACAGAACACAGATGAGACGCCCACGTGAACGTCAAATGTTTTTGTTAAATGCCCCCTCAACTACTGTCGTTGGGCAATATAATTTATTTATTTTTCTCAAATATAAAATAATTTCTATAATATGTTTAGGGGCGACTCATCAGGGCATGAGAATGTGACAATTAACTTTCTCTGGACTAACTTACCATTATGGTAAATTTCCCGAATTGGGTATGCAGCCCAATTTCTTCCTAGGCCCGGTTGCTCAAAACATCCGTTAGCTTAACGGACTGTTAAATCCTTAACTGAATGGTTAAAATCTCTGTTTTAACAGAGATTTTAACCCTTCAGTTAAGGATTTAACAGAGGATTTAACAGTCCGTTAAGCTAACTGGTGTTTTGAACAACTGGGCCCAGGATGTTTTCTCGACTTAACAGCCTTGGTAATCCGCCCACTGTTCTTGTACGATGGCCACACAACACATGTATTACCATCTAGCCAGTTATCTGACACAACAACCACTTCTTGACAATCAGTGAATTCCACCAGGTGTCACATATGGTTTCAAAATAAAAATTAAACAAAATTGAAAATGAAAAATGTAAATACGCACGTTCTAAAGTATTTTATACATGTTAAAATTATGAATGTGAACATTTATACGAGTGAAAAAAATTGACGATGTATTTGGGTCATTGACCAACGTTTCATACATAATCATGATAATCGCGAGTGAAATAAAGACATTTATTACAATCTTGCGAGTTATTTGCATGGGTTTCGCTGTGAGAGAAAACCCGTAATCAACTCCTTACAAATAATACACCCTGAAGAGAACACCCGTAATTGCGCGCCTGCTTTCTTGGAAACCACGAGCTACCATGCAAAATGTTTACTTTTAATTACAGTGAAAATAATATTATTTGAAAACTTGGAAAGGGTTTCGACTAATCTAGAATGTTAATGTGATTGAACACATTCCAAAACATGCAGTCAGATATATCTGGTTCATAGAAACAGCTGCGTAATTTGGATTTCAAAAAGCTGACATGACGTACGTCACATTTGACGTCACACAACGTAACGACAAAACGCGGGAAAACACGTCATTGTGTAACTATTCATGCGCACATCACAATTCATTGTTTTTAATCTCAAAAATAGACTAAATGTGCATATATATCTGCCGTGGAAGTGTAATAAATAGGATATGTCATCGTACATGCGAAAATGCATCCACAGCAATGACATCTGGGTCAGGCAAACGTGAGACATAATTATGTCGGTAATTTGTGATTGAGTCGCGACGCAAATAAATCAATGCGCATTCCTGGGAAACGTTCTGATATTCTATTGAAAATTATAGACATAAGGCCCATTCCAGGTCATCATTGAATTTCCGTGACATTTCGTCCGCCTTATAATTGAGATTTCCAGGCAACTGGCATGTTCTCAAACGAATATTTGTGTATATGCATAAGAAGCAAATTTCCCTTGCCAACGTGTCGAGCGTTTGAGATTTGCCACCAAATGTGCGGATATATGCGCAGCTAGTTGTATTATCCATAAAATACACATGAGTATTTGAAACATCTTTGCATAGAGACAATAAAGCTAATTGGCATGCTTTAAGTTACAATATGTTTATATGTAATTGTTGTTCTTCGATAGACCACCGTCCCCCGGTTTTCACACTGTTGGATTTGTTTACTGAACCCTAACCATGAAGGAATGCATCTGTCATCAAGGTAACAGATGGCTTCTCGTGATAAGTAGGCTTATAACTTGTTTGAACACTATGTAGCCACCACCGGATAACACTACGAGCAAGAGGTGTAATATTTACGTATCTGTCATAATTTCCTTTATATTTGCGCAACATCTGTTCTTTGAGTTTTTCTAAAGGTTATATTCAATTCCTGGTTCCGAGGCAACAAGCTTTCCAATGAGCTGGGAAAAGGTCCTTATTGAACATTTTGCATTGTTCAAAATGTATTTACCTAACTGAATTATTTCATCACATCGTTCTATGGTTAACCTAGCTGTCATAGTGTCTGAGCACAATCGAAACCCCAAAAATGCTATGTGTTTTGTTGGAACTAGTACGGATTTAGACTGGCTCACAGTGAGTCCCAAATAATCCATTAAAGTGACTGTCTCAATATGTTATTTCCACATTCCCTATATGTATAGCTTTGCTGACAACTGTCGTCAATATAGGCTATAGTAATATATATCCCTTGGCACGTCGTGTTGCAAATGCTGGTTTTAAAATATTTGTAAATATTTGGGGAGATGTTGTTAATCCCATAACGAGTGACGTGAACTGATACTTCTCACCATTATGCCAGAATCTAAGTAACGTTCTGTCTTGTTTTCTTATTAGAACACAATATAATGCATCTACTATATCTACTGAACCAACATACGTGCTTTTCCGCATCGCCTGTACAGCGGACGTCAATGTTTCAATTTTGAAATGAATATTGCTCATAAACTGTTCATTGAAATGTTTCAAATTAAAAATAACTCGTAAAGAGCCATCTTTCTTGGGCCGTGTAAATATGTTTGATATATATTCAATTCTGTCTTCGTTATACACTGGTTCTATAATATCGCATGCCAGAAATCTTTGTAATTCGACGTTAATTCGTTCATTTACAATGTCGCTGAACTTGATTGGTTTGAGGATGACATGTTGTACAGGTTTCGTTGAGAGTTCAACTGAATAACCACAGATTATTTTAAGACTCGGTTTTGTATATGTATGTCCCACTCCGGTGGCAGTCAGGGTTGGCGATTTCTCACTTAAAGCTTTTATTTCAGCCTGAACGGTATCCCCAAATAACTTCGTCGCAGATGATGAGGATGAACACACGGATCGGAATTGCGGCAGAACATCACGCCGAATCCGGGCAAGCATACGTATCACTCTTACCATACACTTGGCAAGTTGTTGCCTTTATCGCTGCATCTGTGAATCGGTGGCGCGAGTTTCTTTCTGTAACTGTCGCCATATTGCGACATCCACTGATGGCACTTTCAAGTTTTCAATGTTAGCAGGCCCCTTGTATTTGGACAGCTTGCCGATCTTCACTTTTGCCCTTATGGCATGGTTAGTTATTGTAGCTAGTTTCTCACCACTGTTCTCTCCCGTAACTGTTTGTGTGCACTACCCGACGCGACAGCATCCTCCGTGTTTCTCCGCTTAGTTTCTTGCTGTCTGGAATTTATATTCTGATCTGCATCTGTCAAAGTGAATAATAGTCGTTCCCCTTTTTCCATGAACGTCTGGAACCGTGTCTCCAGATTTTCCCCGGTAGGAACCCCTGCGGCGTCGGAGGTGCCAGAATTCTCCGTCACTCGCCATGTTTCTTCTCTGCAGAGAAAATAAATTAATGCTACTATAGCATATTGGTAGAATGATATCCGACGATTACAATACAGCAGTGTAGCCAATGGCATGTCGCCTGAAGTTCACCTGTATTACTAATGTTACACTGCACCAACGCCATTTCGGTCAGTCTCAGTGGTATCCAACGATTACCAATGCGACATTGTAGCTAATGGCATGTCGCCTGCAGGTGAAGTTCATCAGTATTACTAATGCTACATTGTGACATTCCACGTTTCCAATAATGACAGTGTAGCTAATGGCGTGTCGCCTGCAGATGATATTCATCAGTATTACTGATACTACACTGTCCCTGTACCACCGTTTCACCCACATAACCATATAAAATTTCTAGCAATATTTTTTTGCACAGTACGGCAAATTACATACACCATGCACATGTATATAGACATGTGCCATATCGGCCTGTATACCCATTTTGGTGAATCAATATAATCAATATGTGATGTTTATGAATCATCTGTAAATGCCTGAAATTAATTGAATCGTACATATATATATATACAGTAACATATACATTAATAACATATAATATTTGCTCACCTATTCAATTGATCAACATAATTATCCCTCCGGTAGTACTGTTAACCATAATATCAATGTCAATCGTGAAACACTCTAAATACATGACTGTAGATGGCTGAAGCTAGCCATGCACTGAGTTGGTCCTGCGGCAGCTATGCGATCTATCTGTGGGATCCCAAAGGGGGTTATGCAGTTGATAAAAGTATTCCATTTACCTTCACTTTAACTGTTACTATCTTTAGGGTGCGGACCTAGCTTTCCAGCAAGCCAAGATGTAGGGTGGCGCGTTCCAGATAATACAAAACGCATTCAACACCAACCCACAAAAGTTGGGCGGGGTTGCCGACACACACACGGACAGACTCAAGGTAGGTCGCAATGGCAGCCGCGAGACTCGGTATCAGACTTATACAGATTTACCTAATTTTAGAACCGAGACATTTGGCCCGGAAGTGTGACATCACATCTCACGTGACGGTATCTGCGGAAACGACACGGACACGATATACGCCAGTACTGTCTGACGTCATACATTCAACAGAGATTCTACTTTCACTTTCAAAAGTTACAATAAATCACATTTTCTATCTGCTTTTGTTCTGTTCCAACCATGAATTGAAATACTAATTGTTTATTTCATATAATTTGTCAATTTCAATATTTTCTAAGGTGTCTTGGGGCTATTTTCAAGCAGCTCCTTTAAAGGTGGTCTCATGACCTATTTGTTATCATCGTCACGTGATCCTCTGATTTCAGGAGAAATGGTTTCATGTAGAGAGGCTCTTGGTAAACTATGGAGCCATTCCAATACAGTAGCCATTGTGACGTCATCGCCCATCACCTGCAGTAACCATTGTGACGTGGTTCGCTCGTATGCTGCAGTGACCATTGTGACATAATCGCTCGTCTGCTGTAGTAACCATTGTGACATCATCGCCGTTCGGCAGCCGCCATTTTTACATCATCGCCTATGTGCTGCACTAACCACTGTGAATTCATTTCCTGTATAGAGGTGAAATGTTCACATTTTAGCTCACCTGAGCAAAGCTAATGCGTACGGAGCCCCGCAAGGGACATTGATTTTTATTTATTAATTAGTTCCCACGAAATAACAATTTGTTCCCTCAATTTAACAATTCGTTCCCACGAAATGACAATTCGCTCCCTCAATTTAACAATTCGTTCCCACGAAATGACAATTCGTTTCCTCAATTTAACAATTCGTTCCCTCGAGTTAACAATTCGTTCCCACGAAATGATAATTCGTTCCTTCAATTTAACAATTCGTTCCCTCGAATTAACAATTCGTTCCTACGATATAACAATTCGTTCCCGTGGGAAGGAATTGTTATTTCATTTGAACGAATTGTTAAATTGAGGGAATGAATTGTTATTTCATGGGAACAAATTGTGAGGGGACGAATTGTTAAATTGAGGGAACGAATTGTTATTTCGTGGAACGAATTAATAAAAACAAGAATTCTACGTCCCCTGCGGTGCTCTGTAAATGTGAGCTATTGTCATACCACAGATAAACTTCATGACGTCATGCCGTTTGGTGCCATTTTTCTACGACGTTATACAAGTACCAAATATGTACTTCTGGATAAATAAACAGAAACTCTCGGGTGAATATAGATTTATACGGGCAATATGACACCAAATCAAGGTGTGGGATCACGTGGTTTCCGAACCCGATGTTCTGACGTGACGTAATCTGTGACGTCATTTTTACAGTAGATTTTACTAACAAACGGACGGATTATGATGATATGTAGCACACCAAATACAATGGTATATGTGTTTTATGGGTGCTCTGAAAGTTATTTACAATAACTTATAACTTTCACAAAGAATCGAGTACCATTTATTTCTTACATTCACGTGCTCTAGTTTGTATTAACATTTACGGTAACCGATTCTTCGTGAAAACGACAGAATTATGAGATTAAAGCCGCCTATACAATAAAGGGCAGTGTGTACCGCAGCAATATATTTCATGTCATTTCATGATATGTCACTCCAATAGAAAGATTCCATGGTGTTCTTGCTTTATAAACAACATTTGTTTGACGATTAAGAAGCATAGTATACAGCATTGTGTTACATTTTTTTGTAGATTTAATTATTTCTATTAGTGGTGTGTTTGTGTTTATTTCATATATTCCTTCGTTTTTATACGACCGTTTTTAAAAAACGGTACGTATTATGTTTTACCGCGGTGCGGGCAGGCGGGCGGGAGTGCGGGCGGGCGGCTGACAGAAAAGGTGCATAGTTTGTGTACACAACTCCTCCGAAACCGTTCTGTCAATCGATCTGAAACTATACACGTACACGTCTTCTACACATATTGAAGATGTGCACCTTGTTGTGTTTATGCCGAAAAAATATTTGTTAACAAACATATCACGTTTTTAACTTCTACATGTTTCTATACAATTCTATATAGGGTACAGAGTTTGTGTACACAACTCCTCCGAAACCGTTTAGTCGATCGTTCTGAAACTATACGCACATCTTCTACACATATAGAAGATGTGCACCCGTGTCTTTTTATGCCGAAAAAATATTTTTTAACGAAAATATCACCTTTTTAACTTAGCCCAATTTTTCTACATTTGTCTATACAATTCTATATAGGGTATAGAGTTTGTGTGCACAACCCCTCTGAAACCGTTCAGTCGATCGATCTGAAACAATACACACGTCATCTACACGTATTGAAGATGTGCACCTTGCTGTTTTTATGGCGAGAAAATATTTTTTAACAAAAATATCACCCTTTTAACTTAGCCATTGTTTCTACATTTTTCTATACAATTGTTTGTATATAGGGTACCGAGTTTGTGTACACAACTCCTCTGAAACCGTTCAGTCGATCGATCTGAAACTATACACACGTCTTCTACACATATTGAAGATGTGCACCTTTGTGTTTCTATGCCGAAAATATATTTTTTAACAACAATATCACCTTTTTAACTTAGCCATTTTTTCTACATTTTTCTATACTATTCTATATCTTTTCTACTTTACACATTTCTGCCTAAATTAGTATACATGTTTAGCACAACGAGATGAAGAAATAATGCTATAGAGCTTAAAATTATCATTAATGTTTCTTGCCTTGATGACAGCTTCACATTTCTGCATCTTCGCTGTCTGGCCCATATTCGACGGGCGTATTTTGTGACTTACGGAACTCTTGTTTATCTGTTTCTTCCAATCTGTATTTATGCGTGTTACAATCATGTAATATTTTAAAATAATCGTTATTACTGATAGTGTATAGTTGTTGTATATCTATGAATTCAAAGAATGACTTTCTTCTATAATTATATTTTTGTTCTATATACTTAATTCCACGTTCATGCAACTCTTTATAGAAAAACATTCGGCTTTTAGCTTTGAATTATTCCATATTATTTGATTGATATATTCTCTGGAATGTCTATACAATTAAAGCCACTGTATGGCTCACTACTGCAATTTTCACATGTTTTCAAACGCAAAAACATGTTTGACAACTGATTTAAACAGGCCGTATATTATCCTATTTTTTCCTACTTTTTAGCTTACCTGAGCGAAGCAATGTGTCCGTCGTCCGTCGTCGTCCGTCGTCGTCCGTCCGTGAACATTTACAAACGTCTTCTCCTCGGTAACCATTGGGCCTATAGTCACCAAACGTCATGGTCATGGTCCTTAGGTAGCGGGATTACAAAATTGTTAAAATGATGTCATTACGTAATCCAAGATGGGCGCCGTCTAAAAATAGCACAAATTCTTCAAGACTTGGTTGGAATGATCAATGTACAATGCTCTTTCAAAGTTGTTAAACTGGGTCAAAAATGGACGTGGCCCGTGGGGTCAAATTGGGATCAAACTTTATTTTTGACCGAATATGGTCATGTCATATTATCAAATCGAAGGTATCAACGAGGCGATCACTGTGGTGCATCTTTTGTCGAAATTGGATGGCTATGTCATCCAAGATGGCCGCCGAAATGTCGAAAGGTCGTTCATGTATTAGAGATTTCAAATTTCTTCTTTACATGAACCGCTTGGCCCATGGTAGCCAAACTTAAAAGTTATGGTCCATGGGCTTGATGGGTGAAGTCTTTTCAGATTTGTTAAAATGGAGGTCATCGCTAATCCAAGATGGCCGCCGTCCAAAAATAACATAAATTCTTAAAAAATCTTCTTCTCATGAACCGCTAGCCGGATTTCGACGAAACTTGGGAGGAATGATCGATGTACAATGCTCTTTCAAAGTTGTTAAAATGGTGACCGCTGGTACAAAAATGGGCCTGGCCCGTGGGGTCAAATTGGGGTCAAATTTTATTTTTGACCGAATATGGTTATGTCTATATCAAATCGAAGGTATAAAAGAGGCGATCGCTGTGGTACATTTTTGTCCAAATTGAATGGTCATGTCATCCAAGATGGCCGCCGAAAGGTCAAAAGGTCGTTCTTTTATTAGAGATTTCAAAATTATTCTTCACATTAACTGCTTGGCCCATGGTGGCCAAACTTCACAGTTATGGTCCATGGGTGAAGCCTTTTCAGATTTGTTAAAGCGGAGGTCGTCGCTAATCCAAAATGGTGACCCCGAGGTAAAAAATTGGCGTGGCCCGTGGGGTCAAATTTTATTTTTGACCGAATATGCTCATGTCGTATATAAAATTGAACGTATCGATGAGGCGATTGCTCTGGTGCAATATTTGTCGGAATCGGATGATTATGTCATCCATGATGGCCGCCAAACGGTCCATTTATTCGAGATTTTGAACGTCTTTTTCTCAGGAACCACATGGCCGATGCTTGCCAAACTTCATAGTAAGTTACGATCCTTGGGTGAAGCATTTTCAGATTTGGTAAAATGAGAGTCATCGCTTAATCTAAGATGACCGCCATCTAAAACTAGCACATTTTTTTTAAAACACATATGAACTCAATGTTACATGCTCCTCTGGTGTTCATGGAGTCAGGTGAGCGAATTAGGGCCATCATGGCCCTCTCTTTTTCTATTTTTTCATATTGTCTGACCAAATGTTCCTATTTATCCTATTTGTGCCCAATTTAATTATGAACATGACATGAAATTTACTTTATAGATAAATATTGTACATTTTAACATAACTACAAAACTTATTGCATAAGACTAGTATTCAATTGTGTTAGATGGCTATGGCAATCTTCTGTGCCATTTTCCAGCCGGTCGTCTTTCAAAGTATGCCTAAATTTGCATTAGTCCATTAATTGTACATTAGTATTGTGTACGTGTATGTATAAATTGGAAGGTAATAACTATTTTGCTCACCTGTATACAGAAGATACAGTGCTGCTTTTTATATCCCCAGCATATAAAGTATGTCGAGGAGTATATAGTTTGTGTCCGTTCATTTGTAACATGTGCGTGAAAGATTTTCAGTACTTTATGTCTCTGCAACCCAATTGACTTTAAAATTGATAAGCATATTTATCATCCTCCATATATTCATTGGCCCTAACATACGTCTTTGGCATTTTTGTATGTGACAGTTGAATCTGGTTATACCCGTTATGTGTATTACGATGATTATCCCCTCGCCGATAGGCAAGAGGGGATACAGCGTTAGTCCATGTACGTACGTACGTACGTTAGTAACACCTTTCATTTTTCAATTACTCATGAACCGCTTTACCGATTTTAATAACATTTGGCCACAATGTGTGTCTAGGGATGGTGCTTTGTTTTGCATACGACCCAAGTCCGACCGTCCAAGGTCAAAGTCACTGAGTACTTTTTTTTTATTAAGGCTGCCAGCGAGGGGATTAGCTTTATTTAACGATGTCAGTTCTTGTTCGTCATCCTATTACTTTTAGGGGAAGGGGACAAGTGACTTTAGTATGGTATGGACCTAGCAACAGGTCAGATTATTCTAAGTTCAGGGCTGAATATATTGTGTATGCCCCACCACGATAGTGGAGAGGGCATTTAGTGTAATACCCTTGTCCGTCCGTCCGTCACCAACCTTAGAACTCATAAAACGTTTAAACCGTATTAGCTACAGACCTGAAACTTGGTATTTGGCTTCTTTATGATGAGTAGATGCGCAAAGTTTATTTCAATTATTGATTCAACCCCGGATCATGGATTATCTCTCCCTTTTCGACTTTAATTTCCCAATTTTGCCTTGCAACTCGTAACATTTTTAAACTGTTCTAGCTATAGACCTGAAACTTGGCATATAGCTTCCTTATGATGAGTAGATGCGCAAAAATCAACCTCGGATCGTGGATTATCTCCCCCTTTTCGACTTGAATTTCCCAATTTTGCCTTGTAACTCGTAAAACTTTTAAACTGTTATAGCTATAGACCTGAAACTTGGAATATAGCTTCCTTATGATGAGTAGATGCGCAAAATCAACCCCGGATCATGGATTATCTCCCCCTTTTCGACTTGAATTTACCAATTTTGCCCAATAACGCGTAAAACTGTTAAACCGTACTAGCTACAGACCTGAAACTTTGTGTGTATCCTTCTTATGATGAGTAGATGCACAAAGTTGATTTCAATTTCTTATTCGAGCACCCGGTCATGGATTATCTCCTCTTTTTCGACTTGATTTCACCAATTTGCCTTTTAACTTGTAAAACTTCTAAACCGTAATAGCTTGAGGCTTGATGCTTGGTAAGTAGCTCTGTATGGTGTGATGATGTACAAAGTGAAATTCTATATTTGCTTTGATACTGAGCCATGGATTATCTCCCCCTTTTGGACTTGGAAATTTTGCCTCATTTACTCTCGGAGCGATATGTGGGGCATTCGTATTCTATGAACACATTTTCTAGTTTTCGATGTAAATATTCCGTTCCGATTTTGGGATTTTTATCCCAATTTAGCAAGTTAAATATGGGATCGAACCCGTTGGCCCTGCCTTAAACGACCTTAGCTGTTGATTGGCATTTAAACACCAATAAATCAAATCAAATCATTGTGCACAATACCCCTAGTCCCCACATGCTCAAGGTTACATTACGTAGAGGTTCGCTTTAAAGATTTTTGTAAAAATTCCATTTATGTAATGATTGTATGCCCCCTATGCAATAGCAAGGCATGCATATTCCGTTGCTCTTGAAGTTCGTCCGTGTACATTTACGTCAAAAAGTCAAAAACTTTGTTAGAGTTTCTCTATCATGTAATATCTTCAATATTACTTGAACGATTGCTTTAATATTTGGACAGTTCATTCACCTGAACATGTGTGATGCACTCGTACCACCAATGACATAACCTTGACCTTTGTGACATTCGAAATGGTACTGAAACACTTAGCCATTTTCTTACGTTGTAAGAGTTTCTCCATCATGTAATATCTTCAATATTACTTGAAGGATTGCTTTAATATTTGGACATGACCTTAACCTTTGTGACCTTCAAAATGGTGCTGAAGCACTTGGCCATTTTCTTTGTCAAAAACTTTGTAAGACTTTCTCAAATGACATATAATGCATATACATTGATCAATACAGTTTCCAAATAGCGATGGCTGCATTTTCAAAATCATTCTGGATTCAATGTCGCATGACAGGAATTTGCTTTTTTTTATTAGCATTATGAGGCAGCGTCAGCGGCCGGGGACTATATGTGAGCTGCAGCTCACTTGCTCTAGTATTTTCAGGCAATAAATATACGGTATGTGGTTCAGGTAATCCGACCTATCCTAGTTTTTAGGACCCCATATTCAGCATGCGCATTAATAATTTTGGCTGAATGGGACGGTATGGAGGCTAACGTATATGTACATTACTTTAATCTTTAGAGTACACGTACGTAATTTGTCAAAATCATGTTTTTGGATCTTGAAGCAATTAATAAGTTGAATACAAAAGTAAAAGTTATAGTCTTTGAGCAGTACAACACACATAAATATTAAAGGTCAGGAAAAGCCATCTTAAAGTACATGTACTATTTTTGTCGAGCCCGCTTGCGGAAAGCGAGACATAGTGATCACAATGACGTCCGGGTGTCCGGGTGTCCGTGCGTCCGTCCGACCGAAATCTGCGTTAAAGTCACATTGACTTGAAACTGCTTATGCTTATTAGTCATCATCCATATATTCATGCTGTATCCCACTCATGCGGCCCATGTGCCCAAGGTCAAGGTCAAATGACTTTGCGTTAAATTTTGTCAAAATTTGCGTTAAAGTTTTCAAATACCTACTATCTCTGTAACCGTAAGTCGGATTTGCTTGAAACTTTGTATGCTTATTGGTCATCATCCATATATTCATTCTGTGTCCCACTCATGCGGTCCCTGTGCCCCTGTCACGCCAGGGTGACACCGGGATAGTTTATTGATAGGACGGAACACTAAGCACGTTGTGGAAAGAGACAACAAGGTATATAGTACAATGATGATGTATTTACAAATAATGATATACACAAATAATGAATATTCAAGACAGTACGGACAACGTCCTCTTGATGGTATCTCCAAAGCTCAGTCACACAACCAATGCAGTCATGATTCTGGAACAGGTAAGTATCGTATAATAATTTTCCTCATGTTCAAGATACGGACTTAAAGTTTCTATCATCCAACTCAGGTTTCCGCCATGATGAGGGTGACGTTATATGACGTCGTTAGGTTACATTACTTATAATAGACTACTTGGGCGGATGGGGCCAATATATCACATGGGTGGACGTCCTTCGGACGGAATGACGTCACCGGAATAATACACCGCTCGTTACGCCCTTGGTCCCCGCTGGTACACGGTGTCATGTAGTGGACCCCCAGAATAGTATCGATGCAGCGTACTGGTTCTACGCAAGAACACCCGATAGACGTGCCGTCTCTGGTTGCCTGGCTGGCTGGCTGGCTGGCTGACTGGCTAGTAAACAAACATTTAATTGCGACTGGCCTTACCCTGGTCAGACTGCTCGTGGCCAACTGCGCTAATTTAATAAAGAGCAACTATGCCAAGTATTTTCTTGTGCACACTCTCTCACAGCATTGCATTACTAATGATAAACAATGTAGACTCTAATCAGACTGACTGTAGGATTCCACAGGCTGACCTAAAGCATCAGTGATTGAAATAAATTATACTTCACATCATGTCCTTATTACAGTTTACTGATGTATAAATCAGTGCATTTAGAGCAGAACTGTCTGATCTGGTATATACTGGTCGCAATAGCATTTTCACTATTTACAATTCACTGTGAACGTACATGACTTAATAAAATGAATGTACAGACGACTGGGTTTGGAGTTTACATGTGCCCAACATAGAGTAAATGAAAGTCATCCAGACAATTCACGTTAAATTTGTTACAAGTTAAAATTGGCAATATTCTCATGTATAGTACAGGGCGCATGGCTGATATTGGACTGAATAGTAATATAAAAAGCATAGCAAAATTTTAGTAAACATTTCAATAGTGTTCGCCCTTCGTTTACAAATAGAATAAATTGCCACTGCAATTAGTCGGAGTGACATGCACAAAACACATGAGAATAATATGCCATTACAATACTCACGGAATGATCCCACATGCGAAACCTGTAATCGTTATCATTTATACGTAAACACGAATTATTAATGATTCCGTTCGATTTGATCAAGAGAGATAATCTACACCAGCGGATAAATGTCATACGGCTTTAATTGACCAAGCATTTGGTCGAAATGGGTCCAAAAAATAACTCAGGTAAATGAAATAGGGCAGTATTATCGAGGATATGATAATAATGCGGTGAATTGCCGGTCTTGGCAGGAGTCAGACGTAATTTGCAGCATTGAAAGTAAATAATAAACATATGTACTTACCAGTTCCCAGTGAAGGCTTGTGACCCAAAGTGTTCACAAGAATGTTTGAATGTCCGACTGCTAGAATAAGGTTGATAGATTATATGCATACTCTAGTGCATACGTTTCTTCTAATTCCCGCCTGTCAATATAGGAACTCCGTGCCAACATTTTGCTTACAATTTTGCGTAAGTGGGCTAATGTTCTAACAGTCAGTCTAGCTCATGAGAAATTTGGCGAATTTATCTGAAATAATTCAGTCATCGGTAGATATTACCTGCTCGGTATTCAGGCTAGCATCCAAGTCTGCATAAACAATGTAAATCACCCAGATATTACCGGTGCAAAATCCAATACTGGTGGTCCGTGCACGGTTTCGGATAAAGCGCTATTCTCTCCAGCGGTGTATTCCACGGAGCGATATTTCACACACGAATACCTATTCGATAGTCGATACCAGATTATTCTATTAGTGTGCTCTAGACTAGTATTCTGTGACCCGTGTTACAAATAATGGATGATAAAGAAGACAGTCGGCTACAATTCGTGACAATACTCCCCCCCCCCCCCCCCCCTTAAGTAAAAGTGTGAAACACTTAGCGGTAATCACGAGTTGTACCGACATTTTTCACCTATATATATATACAAATCCTGCACAACTTTTACTTTTTGTGCCCCAGGATCTCGGCTATGGTGTGTGGTCTACGACTTAGATCCTAGTCAAATAATCTGCACCCACATTGCCTGAGCCCCTTTTGCCTCATTCATGTACGTAAGTGGTTGATGATCTGTCTTGAGTACGAACTCTTTACCGAACAAATACTTGTGGAATTTCCCCACACCCCAGACTACTGCTAAACCCTCTCTTTCTACGACTGAGTAGTTTTGCTCCCTTGGAAGTAGTTTTTTTGCTAGCGTACGCAATTGGTAGTTGTGCCCCGTTTTGTTCCTGTAACAAAATGGCCCCTAATCCTACGTCGGGTGCGTCTGTTCTCAAAATGAACGGCTTGTCTAGCTCTGGGAGTTTGAGGATGGGATCGTTAGTCAGCGCTCTTTTCAGGCTGTTGAAAGCCTTGTCTTGGGAGTCTCCCCATTCAAGCTTGTTCGGTTGACCCTTTTTCGTGAGATCTGTTTCTGCAAAATTGGGGATGAATTTACTGTAGAACCCCGCTATCCCCAAAAATGCCCTCACCCCTTTCTTAGTTTCGGGGACATTCGCTTCTTGTACAGCTGTAACCTTCTCTGGTTGAGCTCTGAGCTCTTTCCTGCCGCTTATGGTATGGCCTAAATACTCTAGTTCCCTGAAACCAATGATGCACTTCGATGGTTTCGCGGTCAGATTAGCACTAGATAATCGGGACAAAATCTGCCTCAGGGCCCTAACGTGATCATCCCATGTGATGGTGAAAATGAGGATATCATCCACGAAGCTGTCTGCATTCGGGACACCGTTCAGGACTTTCCTCATAAGCCTACAGAAGGTAGCTTGTGTCGTCACCATTCCGAAGGGCATGACTTTGAATTGGAAAAGGCCTTGGGGTGCTTCAAAAGCAGAATAGGGCTTTACGTTCTCTGAGAGTGGGACCTGCCAATACCCCTTACTTAAGTCCAGTTTCGAGAAATACTTATATTTCGCTAATTTCGAGAACATTTCCACAATTTCAGGCATCGGCTCAGCGTCAAAAATAGTGACTTTGTTAACCTGACGAAAATCTATACAAAAACGTCCTCCGTCCTTTTTCCTGACCAGAATGATTGGTGATGAGTATGGGGACCTAGAAGGTTCGATAACTCCTAATTTCAACATTTCTTCGACCTCATATTTTACTAAGTCGCGAACTTTGTACGGGATGGGATAACCTTTTATCCGTAATGGGTCTGAGGTGGACAATTTAATGGCATGAATCACTACATGGGTGCGTCCTGGTCTATCAGTCAGTACGTGCTCAAATTCCTTAAGTACCCTTTGTACTTCTACGTGTTGGTCCCCTGGGGCTAAGTCCACCCTATAATCCCAGTCATTTAGTACTTCCACTATAGGGTATGGACCTTCCCATTGGAGTAACAATTTGTTCCTATCACTGGGGAGTAGTTCTAACACCTGGTCACTCTCCTTATACTTCCGGTCACGCGCTTTCCTGTCATAGTACTTCGCGTACCGCTTGCTCGATTTCTTGAGATTTTCTCTCGGTATTTCACAGGTTTGCTCGAGTTTCTGTCTGAGATCCAGTACGTACTGATATGTAGTTGAGAACACTCCTAGGACCTCTGACTGTTCTCCCATAGAGTAGTTCGAATGGGGAGAATGCTTGGTTTACATGTTTATCACGTCAAGAGGAGATACCCCTTGTTGACTGGCCTTGCCTCGACGGGCGTATATTGTGACCTTCGGCACTCTTGTTTATATTGTAAAGAACATCTACTGTAAAAACGACATCACAAATTATCTAGCGCCGTTCTGAAATCACGTGACCCCATACCTTGAAAGGTCAAATGGTTCTGTCGTGACTTTCGTAAGCTCCTACAGAACAAATGGATAAACGCTATCGTTTATACGAAGAAATAATGTAACATTCACGTTTTATCAACACAGATCACATATGTGGCTGTGTCTGGAGAAATGGGGCTTATTGGTTTTGCGACCAGTATAGCTCCAGATCAGCCTGTGCAGCTGCACAGTCTGCTCAGGATCTGCACTGTTCGCAATTCCGTGAATGATACACGTGTCATGCTTCTACCAAGCCATATAGACCAGCAGGCTACCTGAGTGTGCTATTGGATCAGGAGCTACACTGGTCAGAAATCCCATAAGCCCATTTATCCAGTCACAGCCACATATAGCCCCCAGCTGAGAAAATGGATCTGACAACATGTCCAAAAATTGAAGATAGAGGTCCACTTGGCAGTATAAAATCGAATTGTTTTGCTGATGACAGTAATTCAAACAACGTAAGTCATGATCAGATATATGCACTCGCTGATCAGGTACCATGCTGATTGCATAGGTTATATGCTTCCTTTTCTCAGCCTGTAGCTCATAATATTCCCAATAACCCACACTTTTCAATATCTGTATCATCGACAGCATTTATTGTTCAAATTGTGAAGTTGTGAACGATGAGTAGCCTGGTCAGATACAAGTAGTGTTATCTGATATCGTAATGGTTATCTGCATCATTAAACAAAAAACTGCACATGTACATTTCAGTTGAGCGGGCCCATAATCATGACGAGTTGTCAACTCGTGAGAATCAGTCCGATTACGGATAATTTCTGAAATGTTCACAAAATATTTAGTCTGTGCATTAAAGGCACTGTGTCTCGGATATGCCTAGAATGTGATGAAACAGATTAGGACAAAATAGGTTAATTTATTTCGTATTTCTGGAACCAAAGTCGCCTGTAAAAAAAAAAGATATTTATGAAAACGTGATACCGTAAGTGTATAATACAGAAAAATAACGAGAAAATGTGTTAATTGAACACAGATGCCCCACATACATGTATCACTTTGATAGTAAACGAGGAAAAATTCTAAGTCGAAAATGGGGGAGATAATCCATGACCCGGGGGTCGAAAAAATCGAAATAAACGTTGCGCATCTACTCATAAGAAAGGTGCATACCAAGTTTCAGGTTTGTAGCTATTACGGTTTAAAAGTTTTACGAGTTACAAGGTTGGGGACGGACGGACAAGGGTAACACATGTGCCCTCCACTATCGTGGTGGGGCAGAACTAGCATTTGCAACGCTAGTTATGCCCCCTATGCGATAGCAAGGGGGGCATATTGCATTAATCTTGAGGTTCCGTGCGTCCGTCCGTGTACTTTTACTGCGTCCGTCCGTGTACTTTTACGTCACAAAGTTTGTAAGAGTTTCTCCTTTTAAAGCCCAGTATGCCACAGGGGCATATTCATGTTTTACAAACATAATGTCTAGTTAAATTTTTAGTATTATAAACATACATTACAATCAATGGGTACTAATGTGTTTGTATATAACAAAAACTTATTTCTAAGTGTGGCATAGTATGATCCTTTCGCAACAAAAAATAAAGAAATTTCATATTTTTCCTTACTGATATATGTAGTTGAATAAAACACACGTTCTATAAGAACGTGTGTTTTATTCAACTACATATATCAGTAAGGAAAAATATGAAATTTGATCAAATCAAATGGTGCAATTGATAGATTTATGCCTTTTTATGCGAAAAACCACATACATGTATTGGATATCCGAGACACTATAGGAATGAATGGCCTTTTTGTGGAATTTATCAGGGTATAAACTTGAAAAAGTCGCGGGAATACTGGACGAAGGCCGGAAGGCCTCGTCCAGTATTCCCGCGACTTTTCCAAGTTTATATCCCCGATAAATTCAACAAAAAGGCCATTCATTCCTTATAATTCCAGCATTTGAAATAAATTCATCAAGAAAATGTGTTTATTTTCCGTTTTCTTAAGAATTATTTTAACAGCGCCTCGATCACGGTTACGGAAAGTAGTTCGGCGTGGGAGTTTACTGATATATAAATTTTGGACAGAGACTTGCTACGGGCCAATCAAATGTTAGGGAATTGTGTAAATATGTTTGTGCTGGAATTATAGTACCTTTAATGTAAGAGAGTTATCATATGTGCTACAGTGTGTAGGCTCAGCATTACGATCATTTAAATGAGGAAAATAAAAGCAGCAGCAACTGATATTTTGTGTGTCTCATTTTCGTCATGTATCTAAATAGATCTTCTGACCGTGTGATAGATGTAGACCCAGAGCATCCGTCGCAGTCGAGCAGTCTGATTGGGGTCTACACTGTTATAACTCTAGATTAGCGCAAGGATTATGAAATTTAAATAGTCGAAATTAACGGTTAAGGTATTAGGTGATAGATAGATACACTTGACTTCAATGATAATTGCTTCATAAGAGTGATGTGATATATGAATATAACATATGTGAATATGGTCTCGTTACTGTATACTATATGGAGCATTGTGTTGCCATCTCCGCCATCTTTGTATGTACAAGACATCGTACAATTTCACCACTTCGTGCGTTTGACACTTACAGCAAATAATATGACAGTAAACCAAATAAGATTTGGTGCAATACATCATAGACAGATAGATATCACAACTGCAAGCTATAAATAGTATGTCAGCAAATTATACAAAAGACGAAATATCTGAGCATTTCTCCCATCAATCGCAAAATACATTTTGATGTGTAAACTTTTCAATGTGACGCACAGCCTATGTTAGAGTACACGTTGTCCATAGATAAAGCCACATTTACTCGCATATTATGTGAGTAGACACCAGGGCCAATACACTCAGGTAACTGCTTACATGTCACTGGATGTATAGCTAATAACAGAGTACAGTAGCGGGTATATATGGTATGTGTTGTGCGGATGGCCAGGTAAAAGTGATACACTGTGCGATTTTCTGTGTATGAGGGTAATTATAATGGTGGTTCATGTTGTGAAAAACACAGGCACAAACCTGTCCAGAAAACTGACATATTTTACAGTTTGGTGTAATATAATTGATAGGAGTGTGTTCTCCTGGCTTTTCTACATGTGATTAGCTACATTATATCATATGTTCTACTTCACATTTTGAGTTCTTTGTCAAATGGCAGAACAGGTGAAACTGGCTGATGGCTGGAACACACAAAGATGGCCGACTTGGTCACTCCATGTGCCGAATAGGATACAGTAATGAGGCAGTATTCACATATATCTTATACATATATTCCATCACGTTTACGAAGCAATTATCTTTGAATCAAACGATGATCAGGTATAGAACGGGTCCTTAACTTGAACAAAATTTTACATTACCAGTAGCTCCAATATTTGCAAAACTTCTTTTTCCAATGATAACTTTTCAGTAGCCAAATTAGCCATTTCTGACATATTAGTAGCTAAAATCACTGATTGAGTAGCAAAATGGTTTCTGCAGCTATCAGTAGCACCAACTTATGTTATTTAACAATGGAATGTCTATAATATTTTTACACGGTGGGTATAGTGCGTCACAGGCACCTGCTATTTGGATGGGATGCACTGTATCAGGTAAGAAAATGTTAACGCCATTAAGCGCAGATACCCCGGAAAATTGATTAGCAACACATGTCGATGTTCTCGTCCCCGTAGTAGGCTTGTTAAGTGCAAAAAAACATGATGCAAAGGTCCCCTTTGGTATGGAAGTTCCTTAGGACCATAGAAAGTTTTTTATCCAAAGACACACGCTCTATCTCATATTCAAGATGGCTGCCGGCGGCCATATTGAAATTATGGCCAACGATATCTAAGTTGAGTTAAATGGAGGAATGAATATCAAATATAGTAGTTGTATTTCAATTCCAAGATGGCCGCCGGCGGTCATATTTGAAAATAATTACCCACAGTATACAAGTTCAGCTAATTTTCAATAAAAGTAATGATTTACATTTCTTCTGTTATATACAAGGTTTTAAGGGTCATGGAGGAATGAATATCTAATATAGAAGTTGTATGTCAAATTCAAGATGGCCGCCGGTTGCCATATTGTTAAAAATTGCTGACAATATATATATTTAATGAATTAATGCTGTAATGTGACTCTCCTCTTTGATATAGAACTACACATGTGTCATAGCACACAGATTAACATAATTAGTAAGTTGTATCTCGAATCCAAGGTGGTCGCAATCAGCCAATTTTCACTTAAATCCGAGTTCGCTTACTGTTTGTCGTAGATGATATTATAAACATATTATCCATCTTTAGACAGTTTTCACTTGAAATAAATGAACCCAGGTATATACTAGCATATGCAAACAAAACTGAATCTCAAATCCAAGATGGAAACAGATTAAACATGTATATGTAGAAAGACATAAAAAAATATAAAACAAAATATTTCCAGTTTGTACATGTACTGTTTGGATCCGGTTGATTCCAAAAACTATTTTTTGCAAGCAGTGTGCACTGTTAGAATGTATTTAAGTACCATTCGAAAGTTGCACACAAAATTTACAACTTTTAAAAGTTATGAAAACAAAAGTAGAAGGCATGATGAAAGCAATTGCAAGCCAGAAATGCCGCCTGCACATACACATACAGCTTAAAGCATTTGGCACTGACACTGTGAATGCTAACTTTAACAAAAGTGTTACTGTCAGCAGTACAGATCAACAGACGACCGGAATGAATGACGAAACAAATGTCCAAATGTATGCGAAGATGCAGTGTATGGTAATATAAATCATCACATACTAATCATTTATAAGCACATAATGTTATGATGTAGTACTTAGAATGCATATTATCTTATGCATGACATTTTGTCATAATGCAAGCATATTCGTGTAATGTTCTATCTATTCAGTATCTGTCTCACGGCTCGGCAATATTACTTGAGAAACCCAGACTCGCTTAATAATACCAATCACCGACATGAACCCAACATAACTATATTCGTCAATATACATTGGCATTGCATATTATTGGCGTCATTGTATCAACGTTTAAACTCAGTCCACATTATGTAGCAATGTTTCTATTGGCAGGGGATATTGTTATAGTCACCATTATACATAGTTGCTAGACTAATTATAAAAGAACATGAAGTTGACCATTATATAGTGATGTATGCCAACCATTATGTATTTGCGCACTGAATCTCGTCTCGTCTCGTATTATTTTTATTATATCATGTAGTGTGTGCAATATATACATTTACATGCATTATTCCTGTTTCCATAATATATGTTATCTACAACACAGTTCACGCGAGTGACCATTCAGCTTCCGAGATCACATTATATTGCGATATGCTTATATGTATAAGTCGTTCAAACACCATATTGTATAAATCCGGTTATTTCGTGAGCCTGACAAAATTGTGCACTACATGTTTGTACTGTTCTGCTCGCTCATAAAATAAAACGCGTGTTGCAATAAAATGAGCCACTCTCAAACATACATATTTATCCCGTCAACACAGTGCCTATGTGCCGTGAAACACGGTGCCGTGAAACATTTTTGATATCCAGTCAATACTATTTTTGCATTTTACAGCCATTTGTAGATGTTGATGAGATAAATAGAATAGTAGGTTAGTGCCGTGAATGGGAAAAAATATCTGGCGCGGCACGGAAACGGGATGTGCTCGGCAGAGCCTCGCCCATCCCGTTTCCTGAGCCTTGCCAGATATTTTTCCCATTCACGGCACTAACCTACTATTCTCTATATTCACATACACAAGAGTGATAGAGGGGTCATGGCGGAATGAATATCTAATATGAAAGTTGTATGTCAAATTCAAGATGGCCACCGATGGCCATATTGGTAAAATATTGCTGACAGCTATATTGGAAAAAGTGGCAGACAATATGTAATTGTAGCTAAATAGCAATAAAAGTAATGATTTAAATTTATTCAGTTAAATTCAAGTTGCTACGGGTCATGGGGGAATGAATATCTAATACAGAAGCTTTATCTAAAATTCAAGATGGCCGCTGGTTGCCATATTTGTAAAAAATGCTGACAATATTATGTATTTAATGAATTAATGTTGTAATGTGTCTCTCCTCTTTGATACATATTTGTCATATAGCACTGAATAAAATAATTAGTAAGTTGTATCTCGAATCCAAGATGGTCGCAATCAGCCAATTTTTAATTAAATCCGAGTTCGCTAACTCTTAGTCGTAGATGCTATTACAAACATCTCTTCCATCTATAGACAGTTTTCGCTTGAAATAAATGAACAGAGGTATATCATAACATATGTAAACAAAACTGAATCTCATATCCAATATGGCTACCATCAACCATTCGAAAACAGATTAGACACGTATATGTGGAAACACATAAAAATAAAAAATATTAAATATTTACAGTTGGTACATGTTCAATTTGTTTAGGCATTTTTATACGACCGTATATGTTTTACCGCGGGCGGGCGGGCGGCGGACAGAAAAAGTGCATAGTTTGTGTACACAACTCCTCTGAAACCGTTCAGTCGATCGGTCTGAAACTACACACACGTCTTCTACACATATTGAAGATGTGCACATTAGTGCTTTCATGCCGAATAAATATTTTTTAACAAAAATATCACCTTTTTAACTTAGCCATTTGTTATACATTTTTCTATACAATTCTATATAGGGTACAGAGTGTACACAACTCCTCTGAAACCGTTCAGTCGATCGATCTGAAACTATACACACGTCTTCTATACATATTGAAGATGTGCACCCTGGTGTTTCTATGCCGAAAACATATTTTTTAACAAAAATATCACCTTTTTAACTTAGCCATTGTTTCTACATTTTTGTATCCAATTCTATATCATTTCTACTTTACACATCTCTGCCTAACTTAGTATACATGTTTAGCACAACGAGATGAAGAAATCATGTTATAGAGTTTCAAATTATCATTAATGTTTATTGCCTTGGTGAAAGCTTCACATTTCTGCATCTTCGCTGTCTGGCCCATCTTCGACGGGCGTATTTTGTGACTTACGGCTCTCTTGTTATTAGTATGTATATAAGTACTATTTGAAAGTAACACACAAAATTGACAACTTAGTAAAAGTTATGAAAAGAAAATTAGATGGCATGATGAAAACAATTGCAAGCCAGAAATATATGCACTTGTGTAATGCAAAAGACCTTTGAGGAAATGAAAATGGGCTACCGCCTGCATATACACATACAACTTAAAGCATTTTGCACTCACACTGTGAATGCTAACTTTAACAAAATCGTTACTGTCAGCAGTACAGATCAACAGACAACCGGAATGAATGACGAAAAAAATGTGCACGGCACAGTTCAGCAATATGCGCATACTGTATAATAATAAAATATGCATATACCAATCATATCTAATCTTAGCAAATCTTATAATGTATGCGAATGTGCAATGTATGCATTCCATGGTAATATAAATCATCACATACTTATCATTTGTAAGTACATAGTGTACTGATGCAGTACTTACAATGCATATCACCTTATGCATGACATTTTGTCATAATGCAAGCATATTCGTGTAATGTTCTATATATTCAGTATCTGTCTCGCAGAGGCAATTTTGATTCAGAGAAACCTAGACTCACTTAACAATACCAATCACCGACATGAACCCAACATAGCTATATTCGTCAATTTACATATTATTAGCGTCATTATATCAATATTTAAACTCAGTCCGCGATATGTAGCAATGTTTCTATTAGCAGGGGATACTGTTATAGTCACAATTATACATAGAGGCGGATGAATCATATCTCGCTGTAGCTAGACTAATTATAAAAGAACGTAAATTTAACCATTATATAGTGATGTATGCCAACCATTATGTATTTGCGCACTGAATTTCGTCTAGTCTCGTATTAGTTTTAGTATATCATGTAATGTGTGCAATATATACATTTACATGGATTATTCCTGTTTCCATAATATATGGTATCTACAACACAATTCACGCGAGTGACCATTTAGCTCCCGAGATCACATTATATTGCGATATGCATGAATGTATAAGTCGCTCAAAAACCATGTTGCATAAATCCGGTTATTTAATGAGTCTGACAAAACTGTGCACTACCTGTTTGTACTGTGCTGCTTGCTCATAACATAAAACATGTGTTGCAATAAAATGAGCCACTCTCAAACAAAATATATAATCACATACACAAGAGTAATTTTGTCATGTGCTACGGAGCATATGCATACAATATGCATTTCAAGACACACAAAGATCCTGTTTGCGCATCCTGGCCATAGTTCTCCACCCATATGACAGTTGTATTTATCTCTGCACATTATCTCAAACCAACTTTCACACCTACTCCCATAAATTCCATACTAGTATTCGAATATGCTCGACTCTTTTACATGTGTAATTCACACATATCCATTTACAAAGGTTTTGTTAACCTGGTCACTTGTATGCAATCAATAATTAATCCACGACCTTCACAAAACCAACATACATTTTGGCTGTATCTCATACATGCAATACGTATAATTATAATCTCACTATAGGAATGAATGGCCTTTTTGTGGAATTTATCGGGGTATAAACTTGGAAAAGTCGCGGGAATACTGGACGAAGGCCGGAAGGCCTCGTCCAGTATTCCCTCGACTTACTTACAGTATTCCCCCGATAAATTCTACAAAAAAAGCCATTCATTCCTTATAATTCCAGCATTTGAAATAAATTCATCAAGAAAATGTGTTTATTTTCCGTTTTCTTAAGAATTATTTTAACTGCGCCTCACGGTTACGGAAAGTTGTTCGGCGTGGGAGTTTACTGGGATATAAATTTTGGACAGAGGCAAATGTTAGGGAATTGTGTAAATATTTGTGCTGGAATTATTCTAAAATAATATATATCTAATGATTGATGCACACCGTTCATCTGCTCAGTTATTTTAATGTCACTAATTTGAATAAATGGATCATGTATATGAAATACAAAGCATTGTACATACGTATAAAGGAAACAGAATATGCACATGGAATATATTTTCCAGCAAATTATGCATAAAGGAATGTCATCCACTAGGTTTTGTTAATTCGGAGATTGGATTTGTACTAAAACTTCCATATTTTGAAAATTATTCTTGTATGATCCTTGAAAGAAATTTGAATTATAACTTTTAAATGAAATTTTGTGCCATTCCTTTTTACTCGGGCAGGAATGTATCCCACCACAATAGATCCTTTCTCAAATATTCGGGAATAGTGTGGCATCTCGTAGTAGATGTATAAATTTCGCGTAAAAGCGTAACATCCGTTGTACACATATCCTACCCGGTCGGACACACGCACTAACAAAATGTAGTTTCCCTATAAGAGATTGTAAGAAATTTTTAGTGGTTTCGGTTTTCTGCAACCACATTTTGACCAAATTCTGTATTTCTTTCAGGCGTTCATGCGAAATTTCCAGTGTCATTGTGATTGTGTCGAACAAAATTCCCACAAATATCATTCTGTTGAGGAAAACAGGCATCTTCTGCAGACACCTTGAAGCCACATTTTTCCAGAATATTTGCTAAAGTCAAAAATGAAAATTCGGCTAATTCTGCATTTTCTGCTGATGCGAGATCATCAATGTAATTTAACAAGCTATAATACCAAGTGTAAACATCATGAATGACATTGCGTCTGTTACTCTTCGTCAAATCTGAGCTGCCGATCGGAGCCCCATGTTTAACACCGTATCAGAAAATAAATGTTTGTGATACATGTATCCTACTATGTGATATACTCACTGAGACAGATTGGTACCTGGCGAAATGCCCGGTAAATATCGCGTTTATATAATTTACAACCAACGCCTTTTTGCTGAATCAATTTGACCAAGTCATCTACTTTGGGGTATATTAAGGAAACATTTTCACCCTGATATTCATCTTTTAGTATGGTGTCGTTTAAATAATGAGTTTTTGAAAAACTTAAGTCCAAAATAACACGTCTTTCAAGTGCATCTTTCTTTGGATCAGAATTAAGAGGAGAAAGAAAAATGTCAGTAGCAAACGGATTGTTTTCAAAGGGCCCCAGAACAGTTTCATGTTTAATTTCTTATTAATATTATTAGTATTTGTTCAATTCGTTAGGGTAATCGCGGGCACCTCTGTGATTTTTGCATGTAAATTTCGAAGATCTAGTTGGAAGTTCCTTAAAGGTACATGCCCACGCAGTAGGCACAAAATGTTCTTTATAGGAATTAAATAAGTGTATAATTATGTCACTATTCCACCAGTTCTAAAAATTACGAGTGCCCGCTATACAAATATAATCATTTATTAATTATCAATTTATTGTTAGCGACGCGCGTCGGTAACAGTCTATTTTGATAATGTGCGGGGACGACGACTTTCACATCACGGCTTGCGATGCGCATGCGCAGTATACTACGCGTCCCAGTAGGCTTCCCATTATGTAAACATGAATATCAACATGTCAAAATGTCCAGGATGGAAATTGTATGAAACGGCGTCGGCCAAAAAAAAGACGAAATGTCTGAGGGACAGGCAGTACAGAGAGAGAGAGAGAGAGAGAGTGGTTAATATTGGCGACCAGATCAACAAATGGAAAGAGTTATGTGGAGATTTAGATTTGGACTCGAACAGAGATTTTGCTTCTCAACTTTCGATACTTCACTGCGCATGTCAAAGATGTAATATGATTGACCGTGTCACGTGACGCGTGTTGGTAAAAATAGCACGAGGTCGGAAAATACCCTTTCTGGTCGCGGCATATAAAATGCGATTTAACACCAATTAACACGCGCCGTAATTAAAAAATAACTCGTTAGTGGGTAGACAAATGGCTCATATAAGGCATGACAGAAAATGAAAAGTAGTCAATGAGCCAAGTCAATATGACATTGGACATAACCCTGACAGACACACTTAGATAGGCACGCACCCACAACATATACATACACAATCCAGATAAGGGCATCTGTGATTTTCATGCACACAGCTCACTCAAACACAAACCAGATGCGGTCCTCGCGGTGTAGCCAGACGCCTACGACACCAACAAAGAGAAGATCAGAACGAAATAAAACAAACTTAGTCCCCCCTCCTCGGGGACAATGCCTCGCTCGCGGTCTACCACCCACTCAGTGGGAGGTGGCCTAGGCCTCTGTGGAACGACATCGGGTCGTTTCCTCTGTGTTGCATACTGGGCAGTGTCATGCTATATGCGCCTTGGGATCTGTGGCGGAATGAGCTGCCTGGGTGTTGCCAGTGGCGGCCTTGTGGGTGGCTTGGGCATGGCTTGCCTGTCTCCTCGTCGCTGCGGGTGGCGGTTGCGGTGCGGAGCCTCCGGTTGTCACTGACTGCGGTGTCCCGTCTGCTGTGGGTGGGTCGGTGGCTCGGCTGCTCCGGCTCGGCCTGCGCTGTTGCTCCTCTGCGGGCGTTGGATTTGCCCATATCACGTGGATCCGTCTCTGCTTGGTCTGTCTTGCCTCGTCCAACCCTCTAATAGCATTAGCAGGTAATATAACAATGTAACGGCTGAGTATCCATATATCATGTGCACGCACACTCGTCCTCTTCACGTCTGACATATCGGCATTGTGCAATAGGAGAATGAACTAATTAGGTTAAACTCACCGCCTCATCGTCTCCTTCATTTAATGCACATATTTCGACTGTATCGCATATATTAGTAAATTCGGAAACAAATGGGCCAACGGCCATTGGCCTGATCATTTACGGGCACATGCCCGGGTATGGAAGGTCTTCGAGCCATTTCCCACCCTTAAATATAAGAATACATGAAAAGTAGTAGTACAATGTAATTAACCTGCTGCGTGGGCATGTACCTTTAATACATCCCAAATGAAATCCAAATTCCAACAAATCGCACAGCTCCGAGTATCTATAATCTGACAACATATTTCGCAAAAACGGAAAATTCAATTTATTATTGTCTCGAATTTTACAAATTTCGTAATTAAATTTCCTAGAATTTATTACTGTATCATGAGCGTGTAACAAAAACTCTAAATTACTAGCATTCACATTGTTTGTAGCTGAACATATGCTACAATCTTTGTGAAATGGACCAAATTTTACCTTATTGCTTGAAGAAATCTTGGAAATATCTTTAGTTTGCGCTTAAAATGAATTGTGGCAAAAACAACTCCAAAACTACTTTATATATTCTCCTCAAGGCGCTGTACTGTTTGATTTGATGAGAAATGGATCGTCATGCATTGTTGTGTGGGCATTCTTTGGAACATTCTTGATGTTTAACTTTCTTACTGTCCCTTAGCCAACATTCAGCGAAAATAAGATGGCACACTTTCATTTTTCCTCTAATAACTTCCAGATGGTCATTGGTTTTTGCATATTTGTTGCCATTGTACAATGAACAAAACCATACGCTGTCAACATTTTCCTCTGATTTCACCTGACTTTGACCCCTATTGGCATATCCAACCTTAGAGATACGTTTATTCGGCATATTTTCTTTCAGAAGGTGTTTAGACAAAATGGGTTGCTCTATCTGTGAAGTGCCGTCATTCCATTTTCTAATTCCCAATTCTATTCCGCAAAGAACATCGGCGTAGAATTCACGGAGACCTTTGAAAGAATATATGCCATAATAGTATGCAATCTTCTTTAGCAATTGCACCCGCCCTTCTCGTTCTTCCTTGGACAACTTCGGATTCGAAATGATCTCTAATTCACCTGCGACAAACAATTTAAAGTCCAAATTATCAAATTTGAGAGCTTTGTTTACATACTCAAATTGCAAATTTGGGTGTGGCCATTTTTGCGGATATTTGACGCTGTCAGAAGATTTAGCACCGATGCCCGATTTGTTTTGTGTGTTCTTTTTTTTTAGACTGCATATATCTTTTCAAAGCCTTAATTAGTGTCCATGGAAGAAGAGGATGTTGTGTTGTAAGTCGTGGCAAATTTGACACTACCCCCCTTCCATTGCATATTGTTTGTAGTCTGCAATTTTCGTAGCAGCTACTCTTTTCGGCAGAACTATTTCTTCGGCATCTCCTTGCAACTGCCTGCGAAGCGTATATTACTGTAGTGGTTGATGCAAATCAATCGTAATATGTATAGGTATGTAATATGTAAAAGTTATATTTAATTCGCCTCTGCAATACTGCAGCTTGTCACAGACTAAGACAAGATGGCTGACTCGAATACAATTGGAAAATCATTTCAAACTGTCACAATGACTGTGACGATAGAACACATATATAGCGCTTGCAACTCCTAAGGGAAATAAGTATTGATCAATGAAAAGCCAGAATCAAGTTGTTTGGAAGACAACTCTCTATAATACAAATTCCAGATATGAACAAAACGAAAGCGCAAGGGAATTAATCACAAAATACGAAACGAAATGATAATCTCTGTTAATAGTGATTAACATTTTGTATGCATTAAACAATTCCCAATAGTAATGAAGCATGTCAATGTTGTCTTGAATTATACCTGCATACGTGATAAAACCTGGTGCATAGCCGGATAAGTTCGCCATTACCCGATTCGTTCCCTTACATTTTGTCACATTATAAACTGCCATTCACTTTTGACCGAAAACAACTCACTGCGTGACGCAGAATTTAGAAATACGTTCTTTTGGACACATTTGGTCTATCCACGTGTATTACAAGTTTCACCTAACTACCATGATAGTTCACAGAAAAAATTAGGCTGGATACATTCCGCTGTGGGCGCATTTTAAAAGTGGCCCGTTGTAAATCGTCTTTCGTACGTTATGATAGACACGAATTGTTTGGGAACGTTCAACCATGGTATCCGGCCTCGTGGACGGGCATGCTTGTTTTAGTTGAATATATTCACCAATCTTTTCATTCAGGACTCACTAGCGCAGTGATGTTATTATTATTTCATTTTACAGTAACTGTTGTTTCGTTTTTGCAAGAAAACTGTTCATGTGATCTGCTATCGTGCAAAAACATCGATTACTTCGACATCAGCTACCCATAAATACCAAATTTGCTTTGCAAAATATACGAGTATCAATGAAGAAGATCTGTTTATCCCGTCAACACAGTGAGTATGTGCCGTGAAACACACTGCCGTGAAACATTTTTGATATCCTGTCAATATACGACCTATAATCACTGCGTATGAATATGTGCGGTGATTGGGGTTATTTTTTTGCATTTTAAAGCCGTTTGTAGGTGTTGACGGGATAAATCGAATAGTAGGTTAGTGCCGTGAATAGGGAAAATATCTGGCGCGGCAAAGACACGGGATGTGCTCGGCAGAGTCTGGCCCATCCCGTTTCCTAAGCCTTGCCAGATATTTTTTCCCATTCACGGCACTAATTAAGCTACTGTGCTCTACATTAATTAATATTTGTATCACACTGGACATTTTCATCTGTCAGGAATGTGGTTGAAACGGCATTGCACGTACGTGCCATTTTCATAACTTCGGTATTTACACGTTATATTAATTACAGTCAAGATTGTGTTTTATTCGGTTCGAATGCGGGACGCATTCTTTTATTCGGAGGACATTTATGTCAAGGACACATTTGCAAACGCGGATGCCGCGGACGCAGTGGGCCAATTGATAATGTGCCAAACATTTTATTATATTATGTGCATGCTCTACACATGCAGGTTAAATATTCTGTGTGCGACTTGATGTGGTGTGAGATAGAGATTTTGAAAGTGAAAGTAGACGATTTTTCGCCAAAAAAAGGGGAAATAACTCATGGAAATCAATCCGCATGACCAGTGTTTGGCATTGATCTAGAACCGGCTTAGGTCACTGCATGACCCCAGGAATAGAAGTAAAAAATGATTTTGCCGCAGGTAGTTTGCGATTGTCATGTTTGTGTGAATGTGGGTCTCTGGGAAATCAATTGCCTGCCTGGGGCCCGTTTTACTAAACTTCGTGCCACTAAAATGCTTGTAAGTGCAAATTTAGGATCGACATTTCAATTGATGGATTTACATATATTGAGCACAAGAAAACATTGTTAATGTGAAATTTACAGACTATCATAAGTTTGCACTTATAGAACATTTTAGTCACGTTAAAGGTACATGCCCACGCAGTAGACACAAAATGTTCTTTATATCAGAGACATCATCTGAGACATGTTCTGGCAATATAAACATTCATTCACCATTACCCCACGTATTGATAGACATTATTATACATTTCATATCAGACGGAAATTTCCACACTGACATCAGGGGCGATAACCGTGTTTCCTTAAAATGTTAACGGACATTATTATTTATTGTCTGTATTTATATTTTGATGTTCAATGATCACACTTTATAATCTGTCTAAAATGTTAAATTTTCAGGTGACACATTTAATTAGTATAAATAATTAAAAAAGATAATGCCTCATTTGCATATGAAAATAGCCTGATACCACCGCGCGTCACTATCAGTAACATACACATTACTAAATGATTATTTCTGTATAGCGGGCACTGGTAATTTTTAGAACTGGTGGAATAGTGACACAATTATACACTTATTTAATTCCTATAAAGAACAGTGTGTGCCTAATGGGTGGGCATGTACCTTTAAGTGAAACGGTCGCCAGATTCCTCTATTCTTGATTGTACGGAATGGGTCGAGGGTTCCCGAGTGCTAGTAAAACGTGACGGGTGGTCCATGTGATCAGAATCGGCTGTTTCCGTCGACTGGCGGAGAATTACGAAATGCGTGTGGTCGAGGCCGGAAGTCGTCTGAAAGTCATTGAGTCTATTGACCAACTTCCCTCGTATAACACTATTGTTTTATTTATTATTCATTTATATGGAAATAACATATTTATATATTTATTGGTAATATATTAAAACATATTTTACATCCACTGTCTAAATATTGGCAGCGCTGTTCAATTTATTATTTGAAATCAAGTGGATTGATTAAGCAGGTGCCCCCATTCGGAGGAGGGAGGAAGTCATAACAGCGAGAAAATGCCTTACAATCAGGCGAATATGGATGAAAGAGACAATTATTTTGCCCCAAATTATCAAAATTACCAAGTGCCAGTGACTCCACCTGGATTAGAAGCGATTTATTCAGCATGTCGGAAATTATACCCGGGCCAGCTGAATCCGCTGCAGGTTACAGCGCTTGTAAAATACTGGTAGGTCAATTTGTGTATTGGGCGCGGACCAGAAAGGAAGCGGCCATGTTGATTGTTTGGGTTGGCTGTCAACAAAAACTATGCGGAGCGTTTACACATTCAGATGCATTAATTGTCGAATGTATATGAATATAAAGTGACAATACCACGTAGTAACCATATGAGATAAACTTCATCGAGTTATCTTGCTAATTATGTAATTGTTACATAGTTTATACGGTACCTGGACATAACGGACCAGCCTATTTCACCAACATTGCAAAGTATACTTTTCTAGCAAAGTATACTTTGAGGGAGTAATCATTTCTTTTTCATGAAATGCATTATTTCATATAGAACTAACTACTGCATATATTTGATGATTAAAAGTATGCAGAATTATTATACTGATTTTTTTTACATTATCACAGCCACAATTATTATACTGATTTTTTTTACATTATCACAGCCAATGTGATAATTTAAAAAAATCAGTATGATAAAAATTAATATATTTATCCTAAAATTGAAAATTTCTCCCTCAAAGTATACTTTGCTGCTAGATAAGTATACTTTGCAATGTTGATGAAATCGGCTACAGGACATAACGGACTACTGTCTGTTTCACGAAAGCTGCCCAAATTGTACGGCTATATAAACAATCCAAAAACAATATTTGTTTTGATGATATTAAATTAAAAAAATTATTAATAATGAGCCTTTTTTTTATTTCGTGAAATTAGGTCCAATATTGATTTTATTACGAAAATGCAATTTCTCCATGTTAAATCCCCATATACATCTTCACAGAGTGACGATGTCTATGGGGATTTAACATAGGGGAATTTTTCTAATTTCAGAAATAGTTGGCCGATTTTCAACATTTAACTTTTCTTAGTTAGATCATTTCTAAGCTATCTAGCCAGGTTTTGGAGTCCATTTCCAAAAGTTTTGACAAATCAATTTTTCTTAATAAAATCAATATTTGACCAATTTTCATGAAATAAAAAGAAGGCTCATTCTTAAATTTTAATAAAATTTAATATTCTCAAAAAAATACTGTTTTTGCATTGTTTATATGGCCGCAAAATTTGGGCAGGTTTCGTGAAACAGACAGTTTTGGGCCGCTCCCTTCACCGTGGAAGCGCAAACAGCCATTAAATTTACTCACTGATTCGGTGTGGAAGGTTTCATGCATTTATTTTATCGGCAAACGCAATAAAAGTCATGGCATGAATACTTTTTTTATTCGGGTCAAACATATTTATGGAAACTGAAACCTGATAGATGAAATGTAAAACAATTAACACATTTAATAGTCTAGCTCTTTTGTTTTAGTTATTTAGAAAATTACAAATATTTTTTTTACACTGAAGCTTCCAATAATATACCGATGCATGCTATTTTTCCAACTAACGACAGATGGCTATAATTATACAGGGATTCCGCTGGGGAAAATAAAAAATCACCACTTCAAAAAAAATAAAACAATTGGCGATAAAAAATTACAATTTTCGATAAAAAAATTAAAACAAACAAATCTTTCTTTTTTTGTCGCGCCCGCTTGCGGAAAGCGCGATATAGTCGGCCGTTTGGCGTACGTACGTACGTACGTACGTGTGTCCGGTTAAAGTTTTTGGTTAAGCTGTAAGGTTAAGTTTTTTGGTTAAAGTTTTTGGTTAAGTTCTTTGGTTAAAGTTTTTGGTTAAGTTTTTTGGTTAAAGTTTTTGGTTAAAGTTTTTCGTTATACTATATCTCTGCAAGTGCTTTGCCCATTACCTTGAAACTTCACATGGGTGTTTATCATCATCTATATTTTCATTCTACCCCCTCCTGTGCGGCCCCTGTGCCCAATGTGAAGGTCAAATTACTTTGAAGTTTTTGGTTAAGTTCTTTGGTTAAAGTTTTTGTTGGTTATGTTTTTTGGTTAAGTTTTTTGGTTAAAGTTTTTGGTTAAGGTTTTTGGTTAAGTTTTTTGGTTAAAGTTTTTTGTTATACTATATCTCTGCAACTACTTTGCCCATTACCTTGAAACTTCACATGGGTGTTTATCATCTATATTTTCATTCTACCCCCCTTCCGTGCGACCCCTGTGCCCAATGTCAAGGTCAAATTACTTTGAAGTTTTTGGTTAAGTTTTTTGGTTGAAGTTTTTGGTTAAGTTTTTTGGTTAAGTTTTTTGGTTAAAGTTTTTCGTTATACTATATCTCTGCAACTGCTTTGCCCATTACCTTGAAACTTCACATGGGTGTTTATCATCTATATTTTCATTCTACCCCCCTTCCGTGCGACCCCTGTGCCCAATGTCAAGGTCAAATTTCATTGAAGTTTTTGGTTAAGTTTTTTGGTTCAAGTTTTTGGTTAAGTTTTTTGGTTAAGTTTTTTGGTTAAAGTTTTTGGTTAAAGTTTTTCGTTATACTATATCTCTGCAACTGCTTTGCCCATTACCTTGAAACTTCACATGGGTGTTTATCATCATCTATATTTTCATTCTACCCCCTTCCGTGCGACCCATGTGCCCAATGTCAAGGTCAAATTACTTTGAAGTTTTTGGTTAAGTTTTTTGGTTGAAGTTTTTGGTTAAGTTTTTTGGTTAAAGTTTTTCGTTAAAGTTTTTCGTTATACTATATCTCTGCAACTGCTTTGCACATTACCTTGTAACTTCACATGGGTGTTTATCATCATCTATATTTTCATTCTACCCCCCTTCCGTGCGACCCCTGTGCCCAATGTCAAGGTCAAATTACTTTGAAGTTTTTGGTTAAGTTTTTTGGTTAAGTTTTTTGGTTAAAGTTTTTGGTTAAAGTTTTTGGTTAAGTTTTTTGGTTAAAGTTTTTTCGTTAAAGTTTTTCGTTAAAGTTTTTTGTTATTTACTATATCTCGCAATCTGCTTTGCCCATATCCTTGAAACTTCACATGGTGTTTACATCATCTATATTTTTCATTCGGTCCTAACACCCCCCCTTCCCTGTCCCAATGTCAAGGTCAAATTAACTTTGAATTTTTGGTTAAGTTTTTTTGGGTTAAAGTTTTTGGTTAAGTTTTTTGGTTAAGTTTTTTGAATTTAAAGTTTTTTCGTTATACTATCTCTGCAATGCTTTGCCCATTACCTTGAAACTTCACATGGGTGTTTATCATCATCTATATTTTCATTCTACCCCCCCTTCCCTGTGCCCAATGTCAAGGTCAAATTACTTTGAAGTTTTTGGTTAAGTGTTTTTGGTTAAGTTTTTTGGTTAAGTTTTTTGGTTAAAGTTTTTCGTTATACTATATCTCTGCAACTGCTTTGCCCATTACCTTGAAACTTCATATGGGTGTTTTTTGGTTGAAGTTTTTGGTTAAGTTTTTTGGTTAACATTTTTGGTTAAAGTTTTTGGTTAAGTTTTGTGGTTAACGTTTTTGGTTAAGTTTTTTGGTTAAAGTTTTTTGTTATGCTATATCTCTGCAACTGCTTTGCCCATTACCTTGAAACTTCACATGGGTGTTTAACATCATCTATATTTTCATTCTACCCCCCTCCCGTGCGGCCCCTGTGCCCAATGTGAAGGTCAAATTACTTTGAAGTTTTTGGTTAAGTTTTTTGTTTAAAGTTTTTGTTAAAGGTTAAAGTTTTTCGTTATACTATATCTGCAAGTGCTTTGCCCATTACCTTGGAACTTCACATGGGTGTTTATCATCATCTATATTTTCATTCTACCCCCCTACCGTGCGGCCCCTGCGCCCAATGTCAAGGTCAAATTACTTTGAAGTTTTTGGTTAAGTTTTTTGGTTCAAGTTTTTGGTTAAAGTTTTTGGTTAAGTTTTTTGGTTAAAGTTTTTCGTTATACTATATCTCTGCAACTGCTTTGCCCATTACCTTGAAACTTCACATGGGTGTTTAACATCATCTATATTTTCATTCTACCCCCCTCCCGTGCGGCCCCTGTGCCCAATGTGAAGGTCAAATTACTTTGAAGTTTTTGGTTAAGTTTTTTGTTTAAAGTTTTTGGTTAAAGTTTTTCGTTATACTATATCTGCAAGTGCTTTGCCCATTACCTTGGAACTTCACATGGGTGTTTATCATCATCTATATTTTCATTCTACCCCCCTTCCGTGCGGCCCCTGCGCCCAATGTCAAGGTCAAATTACTTTGAAGTTTTTGGTTAAGTTTTTTGGTTAAAGTTTTTGGTTAAGTTTTTGGTTAAGTTTTTTGGTTAAGTTTTTTGTTAAAGTTTTTCGTTATACTATATCTCTGCAACTGCTTTGCCCATTACCTTGAAACTTCACATGGGTGTTTATCATCATCTATATTTTCATTCTACCCCCCTCCCGTGCGGCCCCTGTGCCCAATGTCAAGGTCAAATTACTTTGAAGTTTTTAGTTAAGTTTTTTGGTTAAAGTTTTTTGGTTAAAATTTTTTGGTGTTAAAATTTTTTGTTATATTATATCTCTGCAACTGCTTTGCCCATTACCTTGAAACTTCACATGGGTGTTTATCATCATCTATATTTTCATTCTACCCCCCTCCTGTGCGGCCCCTTTGCCCAATGTCAAGGTCAAATTACTTTGAAGTTTTTGGTTAAGTTTTTTGGTTAAAGTTTTTGGTTAAGTTTTTTGGTTAAAGTTTTTTGTTATACTATATCTTTTTTTTTAGTGTCCATGCCTCGCCACAAGGCGCGACATGCAGGCCGCGGCCATCTAGTTTTAATTTATTTTCGAAAATTATAATTTTTTATCGCCATTTATTTTTTATCGCCAATTGTTTATTTTTATCTCCAATTGCGAAAGTGGCGATCGCCAGCGGAATCCCTGATTATAGTTCAACCCTCAAATCACGATCCCCCTCCCCCCACCGCCACAATTTTTCTTTTTCAAATTAACTATATGTACCACTTTTATTCCTAAATTTCGATTTTCAATGTTTCAAAGCAACTCAAAAATAAGTATTTCACACTAATAACTAGCTTAGAAAATCTCAACTCCAGGGCTCCAGATAAGGAATTAGTAATTGAGTATTTTCACTCCATCATATCTGAAGCAATTGGGTATTTAAATTTTTTTAGATAAAATAAAATCACACTACTATTTACACATCAACAGACAGCAATTATTGAATAGTTTGCTTCGAAATGAAACATATGTCTTGCCATTTCATTAGAATTGTCTCCTTTTAATGAAATACCAAGATGTGTTTTCATGGAAAAATAAGAAAATATACTATATTTCTGGTCTGTTTATTGTTTTCTGTAGCATGATAAAGATACCACAATTTTTTCATTGCTTTTTGATACTCACTACTTCTGATTTCAATTGGGGTTTTGGCAGTTTTCATTGGGTATTTATGCAAATACGCACCTTATCTGGAGCTCTGCAGCTCTATGGATGTGTTTTTGCTATTTCATCTGTCTTATATTTTCTGTATCTGTGAGAGCTGAGACCCTTATAGTGTAAAATTTAGTCACAATAACAGCCCAATCTGTCCTGGCGTTTCACTACACAGTTTGACAAGTGAGAAGTTGAACACTTCACAGTAATGTTATACACATTAATTGGCCAATACTTTGACAGGATGATTTTACAGTTGGTTTACAAAAATGGGAATAAAAGGATAACCAATGTCAAAAGTATGTATACTTTCATGTGACAGATTGGGCTGTTATTGTGACTAAATTTTACACTATATTAAGGATCTCAGCTCTCACAGATACAGAAAATATAAAAGACGGATGAAATAGTAAAACACATCCGTAGAGCTGAGATTTTCTTAGCTAACTAATAACATGTCATAACCATGTAATGACCCATAAAATGACCAACAACCAGTCTCTGATAACAATATTCCTCATAACAAGTATGCTATTTGAAACTGATTGAAAATACATTTGTGTAGAAAAATTTCAAAGTATTTGAAAAATGGTCTTAAAACTTAAGATCTCCAGATAATGTATAATATTTAAATGGTTAATTATTCCGTAATATAGACAATATGGGTGATATATAACATGGGTCTTTCCATATCAAATCAACGAATGCCCCAAGCTCTTTGGTCTCTGATTTTGCTGAATTTGTTACCAAATGTTCTATACCCATATTAATGGAAAGATCCAAAATTTGAGCGCTGTGGTCCAAGTACTTTTCGAGATGTGGCCATTTCACTGTATGTGCCTCATTTTGTCAGAAAAAAATTGCTGTCTTCTTATTTTTGGACAATTCCAGTACCCCATATCTTTGCTAATACAGTACATAGAGCAATGAAATTTTCTGTCGTGATAAAAAATGATATATTGACTTATATAAATAAAAAAAAGACAATGATTAATTATGATAACAATTGCCCAGATGCATTTGAAATGTCCAAATTATGTCTTAATTTTGCGAGCAGCCATGTTTAAGGAACTAAATGAGATACTTGTACTTAATATAGACCGCCAATGTTTTTAATATTAGAACTCTGTGTTCATTAGCTATCACATGACCAAATTTTTACTAGACTCGGTCGGTCGGACGTGCCTTAGTGTTAAGCCCTGTACATCGGTAAATTATAATATGATATGTGTGAAAATAATGAACGTTCAGATCATGCAGTTACATTGTATCTCCCAAGACATATAGTGTTAATGTGTGTGGCAAATGATTCCCATATGACATAAACACATGTCATAATTTGTCTGAAACAGTGTAATTTGGTGACCTTAACAAATTGTAGCATAAAAGCAAGAATATATAATTCAACAGGTTAGTATGTTCCACCTTCTCTCGTGTTATCTGATTTATTTCCTCTGACAATTAGCATAGCAAAACTGTAATGTATCATAGGCCTCGCCAGGGGTGTTGTGGGGGGTGCGAACGCAACCCCTTTTCATTTTGTCATATTTTTTTCTATACTGGTAGGCGACCCATTTCCGGCCAAAAATCACATTTTTCTTTCGCAATCATTTTAAACGTTTACATCTGACCGTGATTTTTCTCACATTAACAAATACGTCGGCTCGCCTTACATAGAATAACATAAAATTAATTAGTATAATGGGAGGTAACTGCTGACAATGGGGCCCGAAAAGTAGTAATTTATAAAAGGCCAATTAAAATACAGGAGGAGACCCATTTTTCCGGACACTAGGGTTTTCTGCGATATTTTCTTTTTGTTAAGCTAAAATTGCAGTGAAAGTAATTAATACTGTATGGTATTGATCAAATGATAGCAATTATTGCATGTATTACTTCGAAGATACTGTTAATTCCTTTATTCTGTACGCTTTGCCTCTTTTCAACACAAGCGCCCGGTCCCGATAATCAAGTTCCATGTCATACAGGTGTCAACTGACATTGGCAGGTACGAAAACAGTTCAATTTAATAGTTTTACACATTTTTCTCAGAAATCTTCACACCTGACAACTGAAAATGACCACCTTAATGACCAGGAACAAAAATCTTGTATGAAAATTCAGAATTAAGCGTTTACGAGGGTGTCCGGAAAAATGGGTCGCCTACCAGTATATGTATATTTTCGTCGTTTTCTCATGAGCAAGTGAATAATTATGATCGGTAAACAACACACTGTGATTCGCAATAAGCTATGCCCCACCCACCCCCCCCCCCCATACTACTTGCAAGTTTGTAGGCTACTTTTCATTGTGGTGCAGCAAAAAGTCAGTGCGGGGAATTTCATAGCCGAGAACAACAACAACAACACAATAGCATCATGGTGGATATCGTCTACTATAGATTCCGAATCGGCACTTTTTGTGCCGCTCTGCATTGCAGAACCGCCAAAAATCTATTGGACTGTGAATCCGTTTACTGGTGTGGTATGGGCGCCTAACACCGATCAGGGTATCCCAAGTTTAGATTACATCAGTGCACCTATTACCACATCTTTTTGTCTTCATATCGCCAATCCCGTATATTTATCACTTCAGATTTTGCAAATATGTGTATTAAAGGTACATGCCCACGCAGTAGGTTATAATATAATGATACAGATACTTTTGTATATTCTGTACGTATGACATTTTCTGGCAAAATAAACATTCATTCACCATTACCCCACGTATTGATTGGCATTATTATACATTTTATTTTAGACAAAAGATTTCACACTGATATCAGGGGCGATAACAGTGTTTCCTTAAAATGTTAACGGACATTACTATTTATTCTCTGTATTTATTTTTTGATGTGCAATGATCATACTTTATAATCTGTCGAAAATATTATTTTTTCAGGTGACGCATTTCATTAGTATAAATAAGTAAAAAATATCATCCCTCATTTGCATATGAAAATAGCCTGATACCAACTCGTGTCACTATCAGTGAAATAAATATTAGTAAATTATTATATCTGTTTTCCGGGCACTTGTAATTTTTAGAACTGGTGGAATAGTGACACAATTATACACTTATTTAATTCCTATAAAGAACATTTTGTGCTTACTGAGTGGGCATGTACCTTTAATTCACAACGTGCCTAAATCAGATTCGATGCTTCTGAAATAGCCAGGATAAATTAACTCGTTTTAGAGCATCTACTATCAGAGCTCCAGTTAAGGTGCGTAATTTGATAACTTTTGGGGGGGGGGGGTAATTTTGTTATTATTTCTTCACCAAAAATGACAAGTTGGGGGTGCTTTAGAATCGTCTCATTGAGACGATTCTAAAGAACACCCAATTTGTCATTTTTGGTGAAGAACTAAGAAAAATACCTTGAATATTTGGTCACATTACGCATCTTAACTGGAGCTCTGTACTATTAAAAAAATTTCCCCCGGACCACCTGCTAAAAGAGTGGGGACTCTCGTCTCGTGCTCTCCCTGCCGAGTCTTTCGGCACTCGCAACACCTTTCGAAAATCCTGGCGACGCCTATGTGTATGTCCAAAGGATCAATTGTAATTGCTTTACTTACAAGTAAATTAAATAACTAAACTGGGAATGTCAGAACTACAAAAAGAACCACATGGTATCATCATGGTATCATGGTATCATAATATTTATTCTGTAGATGCCATTGCCACACATACATGTAGGCATACAATTACATAACATGCAATACAACTGAGAAATACACAAAACATGGATACTGCAGTGTTCAAGCCTGTCGCTCCAAACTGGAAATTTAATTCACGCGTTACATATTAACTACAGTGATCATATTAACTACAGTGATTTTCAATTACGCAGCACAGGGATTCCGCTGGGGAAAAAAAAAATTGCCACTTCAAAAAAAAATTACAAGATTTTTTTTCGAAAATTGTAATTTTTAATCGCCAATTGTGTATATCGCCAATTGCGAAAGTGGCGATCGCCAGGGGAATCCCTGGCAGCAATACTCCCGTGCGATGTGTACACAACAACAACAATGGCGGAAATGTAGCTTTCTGAGTGTAGCGTGTCGAAATAAATAGACAGCAATGAGTTAATAAGTTGATTAATCTAGTTAAAATTAGGCAAGTATTACGGATAAATATGTCTGTACACACATCGTTAGTTCACTATGTAAAATATTGTAATTTGTTACGTCGGGGTAGTGGCCATTTCGTTTTCAGTGGTGAAATAACTAATAACGGACCAGATTTCGGACGAAACGAACCATGCCATGTGCTTGGACAAAACTGATCATATATAAAACATAACAAAATGTACAATTTTTCAACTTTTAATCGATAAATGTTGGCTTAAAATGCGTAAATATTTATAATTTTTTTATTTATTTAATGAAATTATTCTTCAAGTCGGACTTCGTCCATTTCGCTGACCTGCAGGTTATAATTATCTTCCCTGTCAAGGAGTGCAGGGGGGGAATCTGACCCGTTTTCGTACATAATTTAATTATTTTTCAAACACGCTTCAAACAACTAAATTCCAATCGCTAAATCAAATTTAAATGCAGATTTATAATGTTAAATTTTTATCACCATTTAGTATTTTCATAGTTCTAAATGTGAAATATTCTTGCATAATAATTATGTATTTTAAAGTGAAGCGTATCGATAAACCCCCAAACATACTGTGTCACGTGACTAGTGATACGTCATGCCGACTTCCAGAATATGTTGCGACCACTCATTTGAACCGTCTCAGAGATGGGTTGTGGTATAGGGTCTCGTCGAGGCAGTTCAAATGAGTGGTCACTACATATACTTTCATTGAGAAATAAGAAAACTAAAAATTAAATATTTAAAATATTTCATACCCGTAAAGGTGTATTCCAATTGTAATGGGTAACCCTCACTATTCGGGAGACGAAAATTGTTGTCTGCTGTTTTTCATTTTTGCCTTAATTCTTAACAAAAAACCCGTTTTGGCAGCACATGAGAATTGTCTCCAGTGGAGACGATTGTCATGCGCTGTCAAAACAGGTTTTTATCGAGAAATAATTAAAATAAACATTTCCATCAGACGGCAAACTTTAATTCAGCGTAGTAAGGGTTAAAGGCAATGTGTTGCTCTATACCACTACGTTGCAGCTAATTGTATAGATTTGCAGACTACGGTTTTGTTTTCATATACATGTACAGTAGAACTTCGATCGCTTGAACCGGCAACGGAATCGAGTTTGAGTTCGAGCGATGCATAGTTCGAGGGAATGAAGTTTCAAAAATGTACTGTCACATTCAGTCAATAAAATCACTATGTGAATATATGAGATGACCGATGTGACATGCAATTGTATATGCATTACATTTGGAGGGATAAATGAAAAATAACAAATACAATTGTAAAGTTGCTGTTTTATTCAATATTTACATGTAATTATATTTCAAATAAACCGCTATGTTCCGCTTTGTGTCTATACATAATACGGGTATTCCCAGTGTCTATAAAAATAGCACATAGCACAGTGGTTGGAATAAATATACAAACGGAAAATATAAACTCGGGTATCCCCCTGGTTAGACCAGGTCCTTCGCCAAGTTGCTCAGATACTAGTGTACTCTCAGACATAATTGTCATAGAATGACGATTGCTCGAATTCGTCTCGTTTTATTCACAAACTAAGCACGCATTATTCACTCGATAGACATAGAAATGTGGCAATAGTCGCGTAACAGCCAATTAAACATTACATAAAATGAATTTTGTTCAAATCACTTAATTAGCGTGGACATCATAACGCCCGTAATTCACGCCGCTATTGTTTGCGATTCGTGATTTAATGTCATCCCGCGTCAAGGGAAACTACTCAACACGACCGCCCGCAATGGTGGAATTCGCACCTCGTTAGACAAACAGCTGATCACAGACTTACCTGTTCGAGTTATTAGCGGTAATTACCACTGTTTGACCGTCCACGGGACTAATCCACAGGTTCGACTGTTCGATTAATTCATAGTTCGAGTTTAAGGTGTTTTATTACATGAATTATATAGGAAATTTGCCGGGACTTTCGAACCAGTTCGAGTTTTCCATGGTGTTCGAGCCAGACCTGTTCTAGTTATCGAAGTTCTACTGTACTACATTTTAACTTTAACCCTTAGACCGCTATCTTATTATTTTTTTGTCGTCTGGTGTTTATTTTCCATTTTTATCATCAAAAACATGCTTTGACAGCACTTTAGAATAATTTACAACATGGTTTGACAGCACTTCAGAATCATTTCCAAGGGAAACATGGTTTGACAGCACTTCAGAATAATTTCCAAGAGAAATGATTCTGAAGTGCTGTCAAACCATGTTTTATTGAGAAATAAGGCAAGATATAAAAGCAACAACAGACGATAATTGTTGTGAGTAGCCGTCTAAGGGTTAATCCACTGGAGGCAGAGGCATTCGGCGTGTTTCGGCTTTCATCGTATAGTTCTATATATATGAACAAGGCTTTTGACTTTGGTCGGACATGACCTCGTATCATAACAAATTCCGCTATTTTATTAATGCTAATGTGAATATTTTGGCAGAAAGTGAACATGTTCATTTGAGAATTTTTGTTATCTTGCTAAAATAGCATAGTTAGAACTAGTCGAGAATTAACATCACCGACCCAATCAAGTTGGGTCGTGATGGCTTCTATTTGTTTAGTGGAATTTTATATTTTTCAATAAAACTTAACATATACAGCATAAAACTGTATAAACACTTGGATTGAACCCTAGTTTACATTTACAAACATACACCAGCATTGTTGTTGTTGTTGTTGTTGTTTATCGTTCCGTCCTTCATACATGTAGGATAACCTCTTGAAGAGTTGGAAAGAGGGCTTTAGATTTTATTTTTTAGTCCGTCACGAAGGAATCCGCTACCACTACGCAATTAATACCATCACCGGTGTACTGAAATACTAGTTTAGAATTTTCCTAACCTTATCGTGTGTCACACCCCCTTCGTTTTCTTCTAGCGGGAATTATTTCAAGCATTTTGTAACGTGCAGTATGGAGGAAGTAGCACAGTCTATGAGTATGGAATTCGAGCAGGGATATATCTACAGTGAGGCTAATGTCTAGAAAGCACAGGCATTATATTGTTTATTTCAATAAAAAAAAATACCAAAAAAAACATGTTTTTTTCTCTCTCAAATATTCATGAATTTTGTCAATAAATTATTTTTTTATTTCTATAAACAATAACAGATTACAATATTTCTCAACTACTATTTACATGCATATTACCCACAAGTTATTTAATTTAAAAATATGTAAATTTGATACTTTATCACTGTTTTTGAAAATTCCACTGTCCAGAAAATGCCACTTTACAAGAGTAAGCCATCATGACTGTATGTCAAGACAGACAGTCATGAAGTCACGACTAAGTACAGCTGCTACTTATCCTAGGTCGGACACAACCGTGTATCATAACAAATGAAATAATGTGTTTAAGGCTCTAACTTCAATATTGTAGTGGCAAGTTCAGATGATCATTTGAGAATTATCGATATCCTGCAGAAATACATAGAATTCATAGAAAATTACAATTTTAAGCATGTTATTTTGTTATGATACGAGGTTGTGTACGACCAAAGTTAGAAGCCTTGTTCCTATATATATAGAGCTATACCGATGAAAGCCGAAACACGTCGAATGCCTGTGCTTTAATCCACTGGAGGTAACCATTCATAATTAGCAACTGTATATTCTTATTAACAGTAAAGGCAACAATTAATATGGGACTAAAATATTATCATAAACTCACCAAATAAGTGTGTATTTTGCAAATTTCTTGGGTCACTTTACATGAAGAAGAAAGTAAACCAAGATGTCTTCAAATGCAAATTTGGAAATAACTTGAAATTTTGACCATACGGAAATTCTTTTATAAAAAATAAAATTGATTTTGTGTGATATTTAAGAGCTTTTCAGCAGGCTACATGTAGCACCAGAAGCGCATACCAAAGGAATGTGAAGCTTAGAATAGAAAAGAAAAAAAAAATTTATAGTCGGACATTCGGTCCTGCAACTTTCGGTTTACCGGCGGCAATCTCCAATTTTAAAGGCAGTGAGTATTTTATTGGGCGGTTGGTTCGGAGCATGTGAAGGGTACACTGTTTTCTTTTTGCAGCTCAACTAAGTAAATTTTCAAATGTATTACAGTATACAGAAGTGAATAAATGAATGGTTAAATTTCTTTCATGTTTTGATCATTCGTTCCCTATTTAATCATAAAGAAAATCAATGATTCATTTGTAAAAATAAAATATGCGTTTAATTTGAAATCAGGGGGTACTCTTTAGACACAAAGCTTATCTGGAGCTCTGCGGAGCCCTAGTTATTTGTGATTTATCCGAGTCCTTGTTATTTGTTTATTTATCGACTTAAACCAGGTGGGGTATATCGCTCAGCCATTCTGCCTGTCCTGTACAGCCATGTGGGGGACATGGGCTATTGATTCATGTTACGTCCCTGAGCAAATATTCCCATTACCATGTTATGTTCATCCACCTCATGAGAAATTACACTAGCGTAATATGATGTGCGGGTATGTGCGGGTATTCTGTATCAGCCATTGTAGACAAAACCCAGCCTGTTAGTACATTTTTTTAACTGGATCTAGAATTGAGATAGATACCAAGTGGTGTTTTCTGATGTTCAAAATGGAGCCGTATCTTCTTCGTGGTCATTCACAATGGTATAATTATGTATTTATGGCAAAATACTACCGAGAACATGTTTCCACCATTACATATGGAATGTATATACATGTAGATACGATTACCGGTATAAAAAATTCAATATTTTGTTCAACTTCTTCTTGAAAGTATACTACATGTATCTCAGATCCCTTCAGGATTTTGGTCTTTTTTGTATTCCAAATAATAGGGCGATTATTATATTTTAAAAGACATTAGCACTGCCCCCCAGACTCGTTTTCGGCACAGCACTGTATATGTTGTCACCACTCATCTCATCAGATGAGTGGTGACAACATGTATCTCGGTGGGAGTAATGAAATAAATTGGTGGAAATCTATACGGTCTTTTTATCAAATCCTTTTGTGGAAGTCCCCACATTTTAGCTTTGTGGACCCTATTATCACATTTTAGCTTTGTGGACCCTATTATCACATTTTAGCTTTGTGGACCCTATTATCACATTTTAGCTTTGTGGACCCTATTATCACCAGTATCAGGTGTATTGTATGACCTGGTAATTTTAACTCTGCATGCTGGGAAACTTGTGGGCTATAAATAGTTCAAAACTAGCGGACAAAAATTCATCATATTTTCTTGTATTTTCCTCGTAAATATCATGAATATGTCTTGGAATTTCATTAGAATTGAGTCCTGAGGACTCAATTCTAATGAAATTCCAAGACATATTTACAGAGAGAAATAAAACATACACTCGTAATTCGTTTGGCGGATATTTTCGCCGCTAGCATGCAAACAGTTAATTATGTTGGCTCTAGTTGGCGCTGCTGGGGATAATTAGTAAGCCGCCAAGCCTGAGTCACTATGAAATTACCATTTAGCATGTTTACAAGGTGGGAAAATTAATGTTTTGTGAGATGTCTTATGTCTATAAAAAAAATGTTTTGGGTTCAGGCCCATAGCGGTGAATAATGTAATGCCATGGCGGAAAAATATTCAACCTAGTCAAAATGGTGTTTGCTGGGTTCTAGAGCCAAAATAGTACCACAGCACGCCGTGGTAGTGTCTACGTTGGCTGTGCATTAGAATCATCCCACACCATGGAGTTGGTCCTCATAGTTGCCACGTCTTGGTCACGATAAAGTTTAACCCTTTGAATGGGGGAAATTAATATTGTTATTCGTTCTTTTGTGTCGGCTGCAGATATCTTATATGTATACACGGCCATAGACACCATCATGGCACGACGTGGCATTATTTTGGCTCTAGAACCCAGCAAACACCATTTTGAATGTCTAGGTTGATTTTCTTCTGGTGGAGGGCCCCTAGAGCCCCTGCTCAATAGTCGGCCCTGGCATTATTTTATTCACCGCTATGGGCCTGGTATAAAACATGTTTTGACTGTACATTTTAATCGTCTCCCATTGAGATGTTCCTCATATACTCTATGTCTTAGTCAAAATGAATATTGCCATTAGATGTTTTTGACAAATGTCTTATTTCTATAAAAAATGTTTTAGTTGCACATTAGATTTATATCGGATCTCCAATGAACTGAACATGTTTTGCTTCGAAATGAAAACAAGTCTTGGAGACAATTCTGATTAAATACAAAGATGTGTTTTCTTAGAAAATAAGAAAAATATGGTATATTTGTGGTCTGTTTATTGTTTTCTGCAGCATGATAAAGGTACCATAAAATTTGTATTGCTTTTTGATACTCGCTACGGTACTTCTGATTTCAATTGGGTTTTTGGCAATTTTAATTGGGTATTTAAGCAAATACGCAGCTTATCTGGAGAAATGCAATTTACTTAGCACTTTGCATGCTAGCGGTGAATATATATTGTGACCACTCGTGTGAATTGTCTCAGATGGGCGACAGGTTGGGAGGGCAATTTAACGTACCGGAATACTGGTTTAGTAATATATGCAATGATTTTGAAATCAGTGGGTATAGTACAATTTAGACTCAAAACTTATCTGGAGCTCTGTATAATTTTTTGTATCCACAAGCATTATATGAAACTACTGTCTGTTTCACGAAACCTGCCCAAATTTTACAGCCATATAAACAATCAAAAACAATTTTTCGATAATATTAAATTTCATAAAAATTTAAGAAATGAGCCTTCTTTTTATTTCGTGAAATTTTGTCAAATATTGATTTGTCTATGGGAATTTAACATGGGGGAAAATGAGGTGGAGGAGCTGTGGGCGGAGTCAAAAAAGGACAATGGTCTAACTATTAAGAAAACAAAAGTTAAATTTTGAAAATCGGTCCAGTATTTCTGAAATTCAAAAATTTCCCCATGTTCAATCCCTATTATAGATATCTCATCTCGTGTGTGGTTCACTATTGTGAAGATGTCTATGGGGATTTAACATGGGGAAATTGTTTTTTCGACATAACATCAATTTAGGACCAAATTTCACAAAATAAAAGGCTCATTCTTACATTTTTTTATTTTTTTTTGCATTGTTTATATAGCCTTAAAATTTGGGCAGGTTTCGTGAAACAGACAGTAGTATATTTTAGCTGTCTTAAAAATTTAGTGTGATGTGCCTTATACGATTCCGACATTGTAAGTTAAAAATAATCAAGTGTGATTGATATAATCTGGACAAATTGCAAATTGAGGTTAATATTTCTCTTTCTACGCATATGCAGTGTAGCGGATCAAAATAATCATGTGTCGCGTTTCGGTATGTCTTCAAGCTGACATTTACACATTGTCAATTATTGTCGCTACACTTGCTGTTTTGTTTAGCACCACTGGGTTCGGCTATTGTTTCATGCTGGCCACACTTTGCTATGTATTCTATTGTTCCTCTACAGTGTCAGAATATTTAGCTCACCCGAGACAAGAGCACAAACAGCTATAAAGCCGTAGTTTCATTTTAGGGATTGCTTGATTACATGTATGTACAGTACCAAAGTGTATGATCACGTGGTACTAACAACAACAACAAGTACCGATTCAAATTACATATTCTTTTATAGTTTCGATCCTTATTACGTAACAGATTTTGATGAAATATGGCGCATCAAACGCGTCTTGTTAAGCTGCATTTGGTGGTCTCTGTATTTTCACCCAAACTTCTGTCGTTTTTGCGACGAATCGAGTTCCGTGTCTCCGACATGGAAATCGATTCTTCGCAAAAACGACATAAGTTTGTGCCAAATGCAGCTCATGAAGAAACGGAAATCGATTCTTCACAAAAACGACATCTATATATAAGTCTGTGCCAAACTCACTGGACCACCAAATGCAGCTCATGAAAACGCGTTTGCTGCGCCAAATTTCATCAAAATCCGTTGCATATTAAGGAAAATATCAAATAATACTTACTTTGGAGTGTGCGACGTTGTTGTTGTTGTTGTTGTTGTAACCACGTGATCATGCACCTTGAGTACAGTCTATTTCACAAACTGGTTTCACTAAACTTTGTACGACTAAAATGTTCGTAAGTGCAAAATTATGATAGTCTGTAAATTTCACATTAACAATGTTTTCTTGTAAATGATTAATGGATTTACATTTATTGAGCATAGGCTGCATATGCAGCCTATGCTCAATAAATGTAAATCCATCAATTGAAATTTACAGACGATCTTAAATTTGCACTTACGAACATTTTAGTCGTAAGAAGTTTAGTGAAACGGGCCCCTGGTTTCTATAGCTTTTAAGTCTGTCCATCATGTCCATGTTGACATTTGTCAATTATCATGCTTACTTTTGGAAATTGACAGCCAGTATAAATAGAGAATAGTAGGTTAGTGCCGTGAATGGGAAAAACTATCTGGCAAGGCTTAGGAAACGGGATGGGTGAGGCTTTGCCGAGGGTTAGTAACCCGCTAAATATGTTTTCCCATTCACGGCACTAACCTACTATTCTATTTATCTTGAAAACACCTACAAATAGCTTTAAAATGCAAACAAATAACCCCCACCGCATCCTCAAAATCCGAGAATTGACTAGGATGACAACCGCACATATTCATACGCAGTGATTTGGTCATATTGACAGGATATCAAAACTGTTTCACGGCACATACGCACTGTGTTGACGGGATAAATAACCCTTCCACACCTGTGACAATTCTCAGTAGAGCGCGCATACTTTTATCTCTCTCTAGTGTGGCGTGTGCCAAGACCTTTTTATTGATTCGTAAGTTTTTGAAACTGATCCGTCTCCAACTGTCGGGAGTGACTGTTGTTGGCAGGGGCTTTGCGTCATTACAACTAGCTGATCGGAGAGTCGGTAAATAAAATGTCCCCTGTAATTCCCCTTACTGAGGGGTAACACCGTCGGACTGCCACGCTGACGACCCGGGTTCGATTCAGGGTTCAGTTCCCGGTCATCAGTATCTCTGAGATACTTTGTATTTCCTGCTTTTCGGATGGGGACTTTAAAAGGTGGTCCCGTGTATCTGATTTGAAGGAGAGTCTGGGCACGTTAAAGAACCAGAGGGGACTATACTAATACATGTAAGAGCTGGTTTCCTCTGTATCCATCTCCTTCCTTTCTCCCCTTCTTGGGAGACGACATGCAAGGTCATCGAGCCAGTGCCGTCGTTAAATCCAGGCATTTACATTTACCGATTAACAACATAGGCCCTATGGGTCACAGAGCTCCAGATAAGGTGAGTGTTGGCATATTTTTCCCTCTATTTTAGCAGAATATGCATTGATTATCGAAAGTGGGAGTACAAAATATTCACAGCTATCTGAAAATATGCATTGATTTTCAAATTGAGTAGTGAAAATACTGTAATAAAGTTGAAAATTTACTTACTTGAGCTGCAAAAAGCTTGCAGCTCAAATAAGTGAATTTTTAAATGTGTTTTATTTTTTTATCAATTGTTCCCTATTTAGTAAGGAAGAAAACCAATAATACATTTATAAATGTAAAATACGCATTGAATTTGAAATCTGGGGGTATAATAAAACTCTTTAGATACAAAACTTATCTGGAGCCTGCATGTACATTGTACATTTCTATCTGTATATAACCTTGCTATTATTGAACTGACGTAAAAACCCAGTCAATCAATTAATCATAATAAGGAATCAGAATACAATGTGTCACAGCTTAGTCAGCATTGAAACTACTCACCAGTCATTGGTGCCAGAGCTCCAGATAAGCTGCATATTTGCGTAAATACCCAATTAAAATTGCCAAAAACACAATTTAAATCAGAAGTAGCGAGTATCAAAAGGCAATAAAAAAAATTTGTGGTACCTTTATCATGATGCAGAAAAAATAAACGGACCACAATTATAGCATATTTTTCTTATTTTCCCTGAAAACACATCTTGGTATTTCATTAGAATTGTCTCCAAGGAGACAATTCGAGACAATTCTAATGAAATGCCAAGACATGTTTTTATTTCGAAGCAAACTATTACATATTGCTGTCTGTTGATGTGTAAACAGTAGTGTGATTTTATTTTACACAATTAAAATGCTGAAATGCTCAATTGCTTCAGAAATGATGGGAGTGACAATACTCAATTACTAATTTCTTATCTGGAGCCCTGATTGGTGCACTATGACACAGGCCTGAGTTTCCAATACTGACATACATATGTATAATGAGACTCCAACAATCGTCTTGCCCCCTCGGAGGTTGTAATGTGGGAAATACTGAAAGTAATTAAGTGACAAAGACCATCATATTCGTTGTGAATAAAGCCAGTTATACGTGTGCGCTGATGCGTTATCGACGAGTCGCGGTTTTAAAAGGCGTTCACCTTTAGATTTTGAATGATCATCGTAAATAAAAACACACAGGCTTTCATTTGTAACCATTATAGCCTGGCGTAAGCAAACCTTTATATGTGCGTCTACACTTATCAGATTGGGGTTCATCCTTGCGGGAATTTCGACTGGACACCTGGGGGCCGTTTCACTAAACTTCGTATGACTAAATGTTCGTAAGTGCCAAATTATCATAGTCTGTAAATTTCACATTAACATTGTTTTCTTGTAACCAATTGTTGGATTTACATTTATGCAGCCTATGCTCAATAAATGTAAAGCCATCAATTGAAATTTCCCGCCATCAATTGAAATTTCCAGACGATACTAAATTTGCGCTTACGAACATTTTAGTCGTACGAAGTTTAGTGAAATGGGCGCCTGATTTGGCCCTCACATATATCCATGGCATAGTTGAATATTGTTATACCCCTTATGTGAGTATTACGATTATTCATAATCCTATTTTAGTGAAGGGCCAAGTGACTTTGGTGTGGTATATGTACCTGGCACCAGGTCAGGTTATTCTAATTTCAGGGCTGAATATATTTTTTTTGTTATGTAAATATTCCGTTCTGATTTTTGAGAGATTTTCAACCCAATGCGGCAGGTTAAAACAGGATCGAACCCGTTTGCCCGGCCTTACCTGACCATAGCGGTTGATAGGCTGTTAAACACCAATAAACAAACAAACTACACCGTATCAATTCAGACCTTGTGAAATAATTATTTCTCGCTGTAGTCCTAATTACAGTGCGTTGATGTTGAGTTGATGTTGATGTTGATGTTGAGTTGATGTTGATGTTGAGTTGAGTTGATGTTGATGTTGAGTTGATGTTGAGTTGATGTTGAGTTGATGTTGATGTTGAGTTGATGTTGATGTTGATGTTGAGTTGATGTTGATGTTGATGTTGACCAAGTGAATTGCAAAACACATGATACTTTATTCATGTAAATCCTCCTGCCTTACTAGTGCTGTTTCCCGACAAAATTTTACACAATTTATGAGAAAAATTAATCTAAATATTATTTTTATTTTCTCGCGGTGCAAATTCTTACATGTATCTTCGCTGGAGGATTATCCTTCTGCGACTCAGCGTCAAGCAACGTATCGCCGGATCATACTGCGCAGTCTGATCCGGGGCTATGCTGGTGACTAACGTTATAAGATACCACCAATGGACCAACACCCGTTAAAGGTACATGCCCACAATGTTCTTTATATCAGAGACATCATCTGATACATTTTGTGGCAAAATAAACATTCATTCACCATTACCCCACGTATTGATTGGCAGTATTTTACATGTAAATTTCCACACTGATATCAGAGGCGATAACCGCGTTCCTCTGTATTTATTTTTTGATGTGCAATGATCGTACTTTATAATCTGTCGAAACTATTATTTTTTCAGGCGACACATCTCGAGTCACTATCACTAAAATATATATTACTACATGTAAATGATTGTATCATTCTGTACAGCGGGCACTCATAATTTTTGGAACTGTTGGAATAGTGACACAGTTATACACTTATTTAATTCCTATGAAGAACATTTTGTGCCTACTGATTGGGCATGTACCTTTAAAGGTACATGCCCACTCAGTAGGCACAAAATGTTCTTTACAGGAATTAAATAAGTGTATACTTGTGTCACTATTCCACCAGTCTTAAAACTTACTAGTGCCTGCTATACAAATATAATTATTTATTAATATTTAGTTTACTGATAGTGATCGCCCCTGATATCAGTGTGACAATTTAAGTCTGATATAAAATATATAATAATACCAATCAATACATGGGGAAATGTCTCAGATGAAGTCTCTGATATAACAAACATTTTGTGCCTACTGAGTGGGCATGTACCTTTAACGCTTCCATCACTGAGTTAACACTGTGAGTGGGCTTTGCTGGGAGGTTTGTTTACTGTGTGCCTAGTAGGGGGTCCATGGCAGGAAGGAAGGTAGTTAGTGGCTCCACCTGTGTAAACCAGGCTTATACGCCCTTTGAAACCACACATATATGTGATCAGAGCTCCAGATAAGGTGCATATTTGCTTAAATACCCAATGAAAATTGCCAAAAACCCAATTGAAATCAGAAGTAGTGAGTATCAAAAAGCAATGAAAAATTTGTGGTATCTTTATCATGCTACAGAAAACGATAAACAGACCACACAAAAAGGAAATTTTTCTTATTTTTCCATGAAAACACATCTTGGTATTTCATTAGAATTGTCTCCAAGGAGACAGTTCTAATCAAATGCCAAGAGATGTTTTATTTAGCAGCAAATTATTCAATAATTGTGGTTGCTGATTTGTAAACAGTAGTGTGATTTTGTTTTACCCATTTAAAATTTGAAATACCCAATCGTTTCAGAAATGATGGAGTGACAATACTCAATCACAAATCCCATAAGCCCAATTTCTCCAGTCACAGACATATACAAATGTATAGAGAAACGTCTAAAGGCTTGTACTGTATGTCATTCAGTATCCATACTTTCACGAATTCGACGCAAAATCTAAAAATTCCTTTAATAATATTTCACATTCCATAGTATTTTACAAACATCATTTTACACAGTATACACAGTATACACTTACAAGTAGTTTGATTTTAAAACATCTATATACCGAACACCCACAGGGAACCAATCACTGGTTGCTTAACCCATTTCAGTCTAAGGATACAATAATTTTTATTGGAAAAATCTCATTCTTTTGTTTATTTCTCCGTTAAGGTATATGTTGTTACCACTCATTTGAACCGTCTCGTCGAGACGGTTCAAATGAGTGGTAACAACATATACTTTCGAGCTGAAATGAAGAAAATAGCATTTTCCCCCCTAAAAAGTTTCATACTACTATAAGTGTATCCCGTCTTTAATGGGTTAATATGGATGGATTTTCTATAATTATCTCTGATGGATTTTGATGATTGCAAAGCTCTGAAACACATCTCTGGAGTACTCGTATCACTGATTATAGTGGAACGTCTCTTAAACTGGACATCCTACAGACCTCACAGGGTGTCCGGCTTTGACGTGTGTCATTTAATGAGCGTATCCTATACAGGTTTAATTGCAATGTGAATATCTGGAGGGTTTTTGTATCTACGTGGCTGCCATCTAGGGGGTGATGGCTAATAAGCGGATCCAATAATCGTGTGAAAACTGGTACTTAGCCAGGTGATCAGGTATTATGGGACATACCTTTAGCCAGGTAAGCTCAGGTATTTACTCCACAGGGGGTCCGTAGTGTACAATTTACATAGCAGATAGTAATTATTTACACAATTGTATTGGTGTCACATAAAATAAACTTCAAGTGTGGTTGCATATTTAATTATGTAATCGCTGGGTAATTCATACAAATACGGGCTTGTATTGGGCCATGTCAAGTGCGATGCTTCTCTGCATTCCACTCTCTGGCGAAGCCAAGGGTTCCACTTAACCATTTCAACACCACGGGCCTGTATAGTGGTATGGGCAAAAAGTGTAGATCCAAATGAGCCGGCTCGTGACGAGCCGTCTCATCAGGATCTGCACTTTTTGCAATTGATTTTCATATTTTTGAGAACAAAAACACCCCCTTTTCATAAATGGACTTTATAAATACAGAAAGATGAAACAAATTAGTAAAAACTTATTATTAAAACTTATAGTTTTCGCCCTGTCTGTCCGTCCGTTTATTTTTTGGAAGATTTTGTAAGAGTTTCTCAAATAACCTAAAGGGACAACCTAAGTGCGTCGACAGACAACATTCTCTAGTTGAATTGTATATTGGCGTTGTACTGAACTGAATTGTACTCGATATTTTATGACTGCGCATGTAACAGTGAAATATATAAATATATCTACAATTGTTTGAAACATTAGGTCATTGTTTTCAATCCTACATGTATCTAACTGATCAGGGGCCTGTTTCACTAAACTTTGTAAGACTAAAATGTTCGTAAGTGCAAAATTATGATAGTCAAAGTTTAGTGAAATGGCCCCCTGGTCTCGAAGGAATACAGATACATGTACCAGTAGTAAATGACATTCAATTTGAAGTATGAACATCTACTATGTATACCAAGCAACTGTGAATGATATTGCAGATATTATATATAAACTGGCCGCTGTGCCAAGTTTGATTGTAACATCTGCGAGGTATTGTTCGCTGCGTGAATGGTTTGTATGTAGTTGACGGACACAGGACCCACACAATGGGTGCTTCCTGGGGTGCCAGACCAGAGCCCACTATTTGCATCTTTATAGCGCCAACCATCCCCCACGATGTTATTAATCCAAGACCTATATCATTTACCAAATTGAATACACGTTAGCCAATGTCATACCGCTTAAGGAGTCGTCGGTATCATGGTTTCAAGATATTGATTTCAGGGGGCCGTTTTACTAAACTTTGTGTGGGTGGCAGGTGGGAGCAGGCGATGGGTAATTTAACGATCGGGGTTCATCCTTACCGGAATCGCGACTGGAGACCTGGTTTGGCCCTCACATACGTCTTTGGCACTTTGTATGTGACAGTGGAATCTGGTTATACCCCGTATGTGAGTATTACGATTTTTCGTAATCCTGTTTTAGGGGAAGGGGCCAAATGACTGGTGTGGTATGGACCTGGCACCAGGTCCGGTTATTCTAATTTCAGGGCTGAATGTATTTCTTCTGGATGTAAATATTACGTTCTCATTTTGGTATTTACCTCCCAATGCAGCAGGTTACATGCAGGATCGAACCTGTTGGCCCGGCCTTACATGACCTTAGCTGTTGATAGGCCGTTAAGCACCAATAAACAACCAAACATTAACCCTTTCAACACCACAAGCCTGTATAGTGGTATTGGCAAACCGTGTAGATCCAGATGAGCCGGCACAAAAAAAAACACTTCATAAATGGGCTAGTCTGAAAATCCTTTTGTGACGATTGGATTGATTGCAAAATTAATAAATCAAAATCCATTCCAGTTACTAAGGGGTGAAAGGGTTAATGAAGCATGTTAAAGGTACATGCCCATTCAGTAGACACACACTTCTTTATAGTAATTAAAATAAGTGTATAATTGTGTTGCTATTCCACCAGTTCTAAAAATTACGAATGCCCACTATAAAGATATAATCCTTTAGTAATATTTATTTAACTGATAGTGACTCGCAGTGGTGTCAAGGCTATTTTCATATGCAATGAGGCATGATATTGTTTAATTATTTATACAAATTAAATGCGTGACCTGAAAAAAATGTAATTTCGACAAATTATAAAGTATGATCATTGCACATCAAAAAATAAATACGGTACAGAGAATAAATAGTAATGTCTGTTAACATTTTAAGGAAACACGGTTATCGCCTCTGATATCATTGTAGAAATTTACGTCTGATATAAAATTTATAATAATGCCAATCAATACGTGGGGTAATGGTGAATGAATGTTTATTTTGCCAGAAAATGTCTCAGTCTCTGATATAAAGAACATTTTGTGCCTACTGAGTGGGCATGTACCTTTAATGTATGAAGTAAACTTACAGAAATCTTTGTACGAACATTTTTTTTGTACATATTTCTCGTGTATTTCAGGCTGGGCGGCCCCGACCCTCTGGACTACATCAGTATGTATGTGAACCCCGGGGACCCGGACCAGGGGATCCCCCCACACTGGCACTACATCAGCTTCGGCCTGTCTGACCTTCACGGGGATGGACGCGTACACGAGTGAGTACACTACTAACCACAGGGGCCTGTTTCACTAAACTTCATACGACTAAGAAGTTTGCAAGTGCAAAAAGTAAAATCCACATTCTAGCATTAACTCTTTGCATGCTAGCGGCGAAAATATCCGCCAAACGAATTAGGAGTATATGTTTTATTTCTCTCTGTAAATATGTCTTGAAATTTCATTAGAATTGTGTCCTCCGGACACAATTCTAATGAAATTCCAAGACATATTCATGACATTTATAAGGAGAAATAAAAGAAAATATAATGAATTGTCATCTGCTATTTTTGAATTATTTATAGCCCACAAATTTCCCAGCATGCAAAGAGTTAAGATGGCCGATTTTGGAAAATCTTTTGTGGATGTGATGCATTTAATGAAATGAACCCATACATGTAAGTACAAAATGGTACAGAAACACGTTGATGTGAGAAGCAAATTCATAGAAATCTTTGTACAAATATTTTTATCCTACGATGTTTAGTGAAACGGGCCCCAGGACGACAACAATAATGAATATACCCGGTACCCGGGTGTGTACACAGTGGAACCTCTCTAAACTGAACATCAAAACAACATGTGATCTGAGTTTTTATGGGTTTCTTGGCCATTTATCTTAGATGTTGATATATGTTCATGATTGCAAAGCACACAAATAAGTATCAGGATGGTCATATGCCTGATTTACAGTGGAACATCTCTAAATCGGACACCCTGGGTGTCTGGTTTTGAGAGATGTCACTGTAATAACCCACTACATTCGGAATACACTTTTCCGGGTACAAAATATTAAAATGTTTTTATGCCACCGGGTTTCGAAGAAACGAGTGGCATATAGTGGTTGGACTGTCCGTCTGTCCATCTGTCCGTCCGTCCGTCACACTTTTCGGTTAACCACTTTGTCACAGTTTCTCAAATATGCTGCAGGTGGCATCCGCGTTCAACAGACGCATTTCTTGTTATTTTTATTATACCCACTTTTTGTAGAAAAATGGGTATATTGTTTTTGTCACGGGTGTCCCTTTGCAAATTTGCCTTTTAAGTTGTATAATTTCTAAACTATCATAGATGGAGCTTAATACTTGGTAAACAGTAAGTGTGATTCTATTTTACACAATTAAAATTTTGAAATACCCAATTGCTTCAGAAATGATGGAGTGACAATACTCAATTACTAATTCCTTATCTGAAGCCCTGATGATTGCCATCCAAACTTTCATCCACTGTGACGTATTGATACTGCTAATTCTCTTCGACATTACTTCATAAAAACACACAGGTCTATTAATATCCATCTGTGTATCATGTGTATATAGGTCATCTTGTGTCCAAACTAGCACGTTCTCTGTCCTTGTGGGGCAAAATTCTTCGCACGATTGTCAAACTGTTAATTGTGGTCACGTGTATCAGTAATTGTGAAAATTGTCGTCTGCTGTTGCTTTTGCTTTCTTTCTCAATAAAAACATGTTTTGACAGCACATTAGAATCATTTCCATTGGAAATGATTCTAAAATGCTGTCAAAGCATGTATTTGATGAGAAATATCGAAGAAAATAAATATACAGCAGACGACAATATTTAATTCAGCATTAACCTCCCTACAACAGCCACCTCTCTACAACAGCCAGTTTTGCGTGTTCCCATGGGTGGCTGTTGTAGAGACGCTGCACTGTATGTATACATGGACTAACGCTATATCCCCTCTTGCCTATCGACGAGGGATAATAAGCCCTGTTTTGTCATGGCCGGTCATATTCGCCTGCTGGAGTGTGTACCCCCTGCACAGACGGCTCAGAACTTTGGTCCACAAATAGAGCCCCATGGATATATAGGATAAGAATTAAATGACACTGGCTATCTTATTAATTAATCTGAATTAGTATCACACAGGCCACCCCACTGTGGTACACCACCGCCTGCACTAATCTTGCCACTGTTTGAATTTATTATCCCCTCGCCGATATGCAAGAGGGGATATAGTGTCAAGGATTCCGCTGGGGAGAATAAAAAAATCTCATTGTTAAAACACACGCACGCACACACTCACTAACACTCAGGGATTCCACTGGCGATCGCCACTTTCGCATTTGGCGATAAAAATAAACAATTGGCGATAAAAAATTACAATTTTCCAAAAAAAAAAAAAAATAATAATTTTTTTTTTGTTTTGGATTTTTTTCTCTAGAAAATTGTAATTTTTTATCGCCAATTGTTTATTTTTATCGCCAATTGCGAAAGTGGAGATCGCCAGTGGAATCCCTGAGTGTTAGTGAGTGTGTGCGTGTGTACGTGCGTACGTACGTTAGTAACACCTTTCATTTTTTAATTAATGAACTGCTTTACCAATTTTAATAATATTTGGCTATGTTGTATGTTATGGGATGGTGCTTTTTTGCATGCGACCCGCATCGATTGCTCAAGGTCAAGGTCACTGAGGACTTATGTTCAGCTCGTTTGTAAGGCAAAATTGTTTAATACAAATATCAATGCTGCCAGCGAGGGAATTCGCTTAGCGATACATGATGCCCTTGTTTTTATTTCAAAATACTTAAATATTGCACTTGAAATCAAGCAGCTTCATTGGTTGGGCCTGAGATGTGCCACAGCTCAGGCTCAGCCACTGAAACTGCTGGATTGCTTGTTGAGATTGCTGATAGGTATGTTCAGAAACATTGCCATCTTGGCCAGATTAACGCAGGCGGTTGTGTGCACAGCAAGTGTAATGAAATATTGGAATTCTCTCCATGTGGTAGCCCAGATATATAGCTGCCACTGAACAAATGGGGCTTATGGCAGGCACGTACGCAGGAATTTGTAGGGGGGTGCGTTATCGACCGTGCGAAGGGCTTGAGTTGCTAGGGGTGTGGGGGGGGGGGTGGGGGTGGGGGATGTCCGCGGGGCTTGCACCCCCAGTTTTTAAATCTGGAAAGCAGGAGATGGCAATTTTCCTGCATTCCGGGAAGTAAATTAGTAAATTTGAAATGTTTTTTGCTTCAAAATATGCAAGTGTTTTATAATTATATACAGAAATTATAGGCCTCTGAGGATTAAGGGGTGTTCGTACACATTATACTGTATGTATTACATGTATTACATTATCACAGCCATTTTGGCTGTGATAATGTAATAAATTCAGTATAATAATTCTGCATACGTTTAATCATCAAATATATAATTATGCAGTTGTTAGTTCTATATGAAATAATGCATTTCGGGGAAAAATAAATTATTACTCCCTCAAAGTATACTTTAAGCTAGATAAGTATGCTTAGCAATTTTGATGAAATAGGGGCTGTATACTGGTCTTCATTCGGGATCCACACACATTTATTATGTTCAAAGCATGATGGGTGTTTTACTGAATGCCGAACAGCGTAGATCCTGATCAGCCTGCTAAGTGTCTATACCGTTTATTAGAAGCTTGATGGTTTTACTTATTGCCACCGAACAGTGATCCTGGTCTGGAATAAGTGGAAGTAAACAAAATCAACTGTGGCCGTAATGAACGTCCATACATGTGTGATTTACACTTTGACTATATCCTTACTACGCTGAATTATTTTTTGCCAATCTGCCGGAAATGTTTTAATTTCTATAATTCTCAACCTGTTTTGACAGCGCATGTGCTGTCAAAATCATATATTTTTTTTAAAGAATTAAGGCAAAAATGAAAAACAGCAGACGATAGTTTCTGTCTCCAGCATAGCGATCAGGGTTAAATGTACATGCCCACTCAGTAGGCACAAAATGTTCTTTATAGGAATTAAATAAGCGTATAATAATGACTGTCACTTTTCCACCAGTTCTAAAAATTACGAATATCCGCTATATACAGATATAATCATTTAATAGTAATATTTATTTTACTGTTTTCTAAGACAATTCTAATGAAATGCCCAGATATGTTATCATTTCGAAGCAAACTATTCAATAATTGCGGTCTGTTGATGTGTAAACAGTAGTGTGATTTTATTTTACCCAATTCAAATTTTGAAATACCCAATTGCTTCAGAAATGATGGAGCGACAATACTCAATTACTAATTCCTTATCTGGAACACTGAGAGCATGTGCCTTTATTAGAATCAGTATGATACCTAGTAATTAATCTGATACTATTGTATTGGGTGTGTTAGGTATAATGTTGATTGTTTCTGGCTCAATTATACAACTTTGACCCCAATATTGTTACTGGAATATGGAGGGAATGAAAGGCAGCTTGTTCTTTGTGCAAACGTGTGTATGATTTGACATATATATGGCCAGACTGAACTGTTGTAATACAATGACTGGCAAAATTGTTAATATTTTTGTCCATTGGAAATGATTCTAAAGTGCTGGCAAACCAAGTTTTTGATGAGAAAAATGGAAAAATAAAAAATATTCAGCAGACGACACAAATTAATTCTGCATTGTCAGGGTTAAAGCACACATTTCGACTGCATTGCAACTAATAGTAAATTTGGAAAGAAAATCAGGCCATTGGCTTGATACATTTTCTGGGCTCATTCATATGCCTGGGTTTGGAAGGTCTGCGAGCCAATTCCTACCCTTAAATATAAGATAACTAACTAGGTCAAAATGGATAAAATGAACTTTCAGGCTATTGAATTATTCAGAATACAAGGCTAGTGTCTTCTGATATGGAAAATAGCCAGTAGCTGATTTCACCAACATTGCAAAGTATACTTTTCTAGCAAAGTATTTTAGAATAAATTTAATAATTGTTATTATACTGAATTTATTACATTATCACAGCCATTATGGCTGTGATAATGTAATAAATTCAGTATAATAATTCTGCATACTTTTAATCATCAAATATATGCAGTCGTTAGTTCTATATGACATAATGCATTTCGGGAAAATAAATAAAAGTATACTTTGCAATGTTGGTGAAATCGGCTACTGATTACCACCGTCTGTATAGCGGGCACTGTTGGAATAGTGACACGAGTATACACTTATTTAATTCCTTTATTAAAGAACATTTTGTGCCTACTGAGTGGGCATTTACCTTTAATAACTGAACACGTTTCATTGAAACATTATTTTTATTTTCCTCAAAGCTTGGTGAATGTGCAAACTACGTAGCTCCGCAGGGGATGTTGAAATATTTTTTTTTATTAATTTGTTCCCACGAAATAACAATTTGTTCCAACGAAATAACAATTCGTTCCCTCAATTTAACAACTCGTTCGTAATGGTTAATACTTGCGTTCCAATTTCTGTCGTGTCCAAGGTGTGGGAACAAATTGTTAATTCGAGGGAACTAATTGTTATATCGTGGGAACAAATTGTTAAATTGAGGGAACAAATTGTTATTTTGTGGGAACGAATTAATTAAAAAATCCATGTCCCTGCGGGGCTCCGTACAAACCAAATTAGGTGATCAATCAAATTGTACAAATGTAACACATTTTACCCTTTCTCATTCGATCAACCTGCATGGTAAAACACAGATGGCATTTAAAGCTCACTACACGGGAGACGAAAATTGTCATCTGCTGTTTTTAATTTTTGCCTTAATTCTTAAAAAAAAATTGTTTTGACAGCAGCTCCAGTGGAGACAATTCTCATGCGGTGCCATGTTTTTGCTGTTTTTATCGAGAAATATTGAAAATAAAACATTTCCAGCAGACGACAAACTTTAATTCAGCGTAGTAATGGTTAATACTTGCGTTCCAATTTGGGTCGTGTCCAAGAGCGAGGTGTGGAACGACGATACCCTGTTTATTGCGAGTCCTTGTGTCGGACAACAATGGACCCTATAAACCATTACATTCAAAATACCGACTAAATCGTTTCTGATTTCTCAATCAACTGTATGTTCTATATAATCTCCCATATTGAAGGCTTGTGATGTATGTTTACATACACATGGGCGGATTCAGGGGCGGGGGGGGGGGGTCGTTGTCTTATTGTTTCAAAATTTAAACGTTTTCAATCAAAAATCATGTCTAAAGATACTGTGACAGTGTCAATATTTTTGCTCCAAAATGCGCCAGAACGCAGGAAATGGGAAGTAGATTTTAAAAAATTTCAGGGTGGGGGGAATGCCCCCGGACCCCCCTAGTGCTATCCGGAGCTCCGCTAGGTCGACTATTTTGCAATACTTGACTATATTATCGAACGAGCGATAATATAGTCAAGTATTGCACAATAGTTACGCCCTCCCTAACCCGAAATCCTGGATCCACGCCTGATACATACCATGAAGAATAATTAACTTCCACAATATTGACTATAAGAGACACGCAATGTGAGTTTGTACATAAGAACATGCGATAATTCATGAAAAAGATTTTCGTCCCTGATATCAGTGTGGATATTTACGTCTGATATAAAATGTATAAAACTGCAAATCAATACATGGGGTAATGGTGAATGAATGTTTATTTTGCCAGAAAATGTCATATCTACAGAATATACAAAACTATCTGATTTAATTCCTATAAAGAACATGTGCCTACTGAGTGAGCATGTACCTTTAAAACTGCATCATGGATGAACTAACAAACGCCATTGCTATTTCTTTAACTCTTAGAGCACGGGAAACGAAAAGTGTCGTCTGCTGTTGTTTAACATTTTGTCTTTATTCTTAATAAAAACATGGTTTTGCAGCACTTTAGAATCATTTCCAATGGAAATGATTCTAAAGTGCTGCAAAACTATGTTTTTCTGAGTGGGCATGTACCTTTAATGGAACAGTACCGTAGATCTATATGCAGTGGAAACTATATATAAATCTACAATTCCAATAATAATATTCATCCACATTCCACTGTGTCAGATATGATAAGTAAATTGGTTCTCTAAACGTATTAATTATTCAATGATCCTTTGCAATTCATAGGTTTTGCCAAAATTAGCATCATGGCGGCCATGAAAACATCATTATAGAATTTCACACAAAAAACATACTTGTTATTAGGAATGAAATTGACAAATGAGTACGGAGTTATTGATACAAGCAGCTATTTATGGAAGCAATAGAGAAAACTTATTTCAGCAAGCGAATGTGAAAAAAAGCTTTTTTAGTTGGCACACACCATAGCTACCCAGCCATGGATACATACAATAATGTACTGGGTATATATGAGACGGGTACACGTTGTAAACAGTCTTATTGCTTTATTTCATCATGTGCACTGTGCATGACAGCACTAATTAGTAACTAATTAGAACAACAAACCCTATCTGATCACCTTTAACCCTTACAATGCTGAATGAATTTGTCGTCTGCTGAATATTTTTTATTTTTTCCATTTTTCTCATCAAAAACTTGATTTGGCAGCACTTTAGAATCATTTCCAATGGAAATGATTCTAAAATGCTGCCAAACCATGTTTTTACTGAGAGAAAAGACAAAATTTGAATCATCAGCAGACGACTATTTTCGGTTCCCGCATTCTAATGGTTAACCTGGTTGTATATTCGAGAGAAAGTATGATATTTGTGAATCGGACAACAGTGAGATAAGCTTGTGTATTTTACACAGGTATTGTTCCTTTCTACCCCAAATAGTATACCAAGGTACAGCGTTAATAATGCATAGTCTGAATGACATATCCATTGTAAGTTGGAGCCATTGGGATTCATTATGCACTCAAAGCAGATTGGTTTCATATCTGTGCATGGTGTTGCTAGGCAATGTCTGCATAAACACTCTAGTGGGTGGGTGGTCGGGCGACGTTAATTAACGGTAGGGGTTCGTTCTTATAGGAATCACGGTTTGCCTGATTTGACCCTCGGGTTTGTTTTTATATTTGGGTCTTTTTCTCGTGTGGTGATCAGGATTATTCTGATTTCAGGGCTGAATTTGTAATTTTTTTATTTTAAATTTTCAGTTCTGATTTTGGGATCCCCCCCCACCCCCATTTGTACATATACTTGTACAGGTATAAAGATATGGTATTTAGTACTAAACCTATTGATCTGGCCTTAAATGACCTTAACTGTTGATAGGCTATTAAAACCCAACAAACATTGATTAACATTGATTAACATTGATTAACAAACAAACTGGATAAACATTCACTTGTAAACTTCCATGGTGAAGAAATATACAATTTTAGAACATGCACTGCAATGAGGGATCATAGCTAGTTATCTCCCATTGAATTTATTTATAGAAATCCAGTCCAAATTGTGTAGTTTAGGGCATTACTGCTTGTAAAAAGATTTTAGCATGATTTGTTGTGAAAATGAGTCGATATAGTGATTTCGACAAGTGTTGATCCAATTCATCCTACATATCTACGCAATCTGATCTGGGACTACATTATGTGCCAGATTCATACTTATTAATGTTATTGCCACCAGAGTAGATTCAGATCTGGGTCTACTCTGTTCGAAAAACTTGTGCTATACAGTAAGAAATAAATGCTGAAATACTACGTCATAGGACCGGATCTCTATAAATAGATTTGCTAAGGGAAATAACTAGCTACGATCCCTCATTGCCAGTTGGTGTTACCTAGTGAATAAGGCATCAGGATCTGCACTATTTGTGGATATTTGCTCATGGCTAAAGACTATTTCTGATAATTGGAATAGTTTGAAAATAGCATGAGAGCGTCCACTTCAATTAACCCATTGAAGTTTAATAACTCTGCGTGCTAGCGGCGAAAATATCCGCCAAACGAATTAGGAGTGTATATTTCTCTCTGTAAATATATATATTTCTTGAAATTTCATTAGAATTGAGTCCTCTGAGGACTCGATTCTGATGAAATTCCCAGACATATTCATGATATTTACGGGGAGAAATACAATGTACAAGAAAATATGATGAATTTTTGTCCGCTAGTTTTGAACTATTTATAGCCCACAAGTTTCCCAGCATGCAGAGTTAGGGACAACATATACCTTCATGGAGAAATAAACAAAAAATATTGAATCCTTAGACGGAAATCAACAACAACAACAATAACAACAAGTACTGAAACTTCCAGAATCCATCCGATTCAAAGTACGTATTCTTTTATATTGTCATTATTACGTAACGGATTTTGATGAAACATGGCGCATCAAACGCGTCTTGTTAAACTGCATTTGGTGGTCTCTGTACTTTGGCCCAAACTTCTGTAGTTTTTGCGAAGAATCGATTTCCGTGTTGGTAGACGCGGAAATCGATTCTTCGCAAAAACGACATAAATCTGTGCCGAACTCCCTGGAAAACCAAATGCAGCTCATGAAGATCCGTTTCATATTAATGAAAATATCAAATAATACATACTTTGGAGTGGGCAAGATTTCAACACTTTCAGCCACTGTTGTTGTTGTGATAACCACGTGATCATGCACCTTGGGAATGAATAAATTCAAATACAAGCATTGTTGTGCAAACAGTCTGTAGATAGGTAGGTACATGTAGGGTCAATTAGTGAACCAGTTACAGTTTATGGGAGCGATCTCTGGGAAGGTTTGGTATTCACTGATGAGACGAGCAGTCTTGTGGTTACACAGTGCATGTGGTACGGTAATGGAATGGAATGGTGCTTAACGGCCCACCAACACAAAGGAGTATCATTTAGGGCCAAGCAATGTAGATGAAGAATAAAAAAAATAGTAAAATAGTATGTTAGATGTGGTAGGCAATCAGATGATTTGGGTAACAATAAAAATATGATGAATAATAGAAATGAGGAACATGTGTACAATGATAATGATTTACCGATACAAGCTGGTCTCATGGATAAAGCTAAGCAAACCTTCAATGTTCTCCACCTGGAATAAGTGAAGTAACATTAACGTGTTTGTGCCGAATGTGTAGTACGGCAAGGCATTTTGTTTTACGAACCTTTTTCTGTACGGTGGAACCCCTCTAAACCGGACACTTGGCAAAATATGGATGTTTATCTAGATGAGTTTCGCTGTTATGTATCTGATTACAATGACTTTTCATGATTGCAAAACACGAGAATGTGTCATGAAGTGCTCACATGTCGGATTTACAGTGGAACATCTCCAAACCGAACACCCTGGGGACCTCACAGGGTGTCCGTTTGGAGATGTTCCACTGTACTGGTATAGCAGGAATTTCAGTATTCCTGCTGTATATATAGTTATATGACCCGTCGTGTGTCGTCTATGTCGGCTTGGATCCGTGGGTGAGATCTATTGTAGTACTCACCCCTATAGCTGGGATGTCTATTACCGGGTTAAATGTTAAACGGGGAGTTCAGCATCAAGCGTAAAATACGCCAAAATACACCTTATCTGGAGCAATGAGGGGTGGTTTATGGCCTAGGGGTTAGAACACCTGACTTCCAATCCGCAGGTTGTGGGTTCAAACCTCGCCTAGCTTTCATAGCCCTTCCATCCCACTGGTCTGTCGGATGAGACTTTAAACGGTGGTCCCGTCTCTATATGACCTTAGCTGTTGCTGGGATGTTAAATCCTTTCGCTTTTCCAGGAGCCAGGGCACGGAGGGGCCGAGCGGGTTTGGGTTCGAGCTGACATTCCGCCTGAAACGCGAGCCCGGAGAGACGAACCCTCCAACGTGGCCGGCCACGCTGATGCAGGCTCTCTCCAGATACGTCTTTCAAACAGGTAATTTGAAAAATAACATGTGAGTGTCCACTCCCATTAAGGACCCGTTCTATACCTGATCATCGTTTGATTCAAAGATAATTGCTTTGCAAATGTGCTAGAATATATGTATAACATATTTGAACAATATGTGTCAAACGCACGAAGTGGTGAAACTGTACGATGGCTTGTACATACAAAGATGGCGCAGATGGCAACTCAATGCTCCATATAGTATACAGTATCAAGACAATATTCACATATCTTACATTCATATATCACATCACTCTTATGAAGCAATTATCATTGAAGCCAATCTATGACCTAATACCTTAATTATTTTCGAAAGGGTTAGCTGCATTTGAAAATATCAATATGCAATTCAACTTCTTTTTATCTCAAATAACATATTTTGATCATATTTTCCAAGTTTTGTTCTCCACAAATTGCATAGCCCCGGGGCCGTTTACTAGAATAAATACGATATGTATAAAACTGATCTCTCCATGTAGAAAGCTGACGTTGGCTGTATTCCTGTTACAGACAACATCGTATACAGCGGTGACCACGTACCCTGGCATATCCCGCTGGACGGCAGCGAGTCACGCATTCAGCATATGTTGATGGCCGAGGACTGCCAACTCACGCCCATCACCACACCATTCGGCACCGTCTCATTCATACAGGTAGGGCGATTGGTTGTAGTTATGCTTATGGGATTTATGGCCAGCGTAGCTCCTGATCAAATGGCACACTCCTGTAGCCTGATAACGATCTAAATTGCTTGTTAGCAGGGTGTTTCATTGATGGAATGGCGAACAGTGCAGATCCTGATCAGACTGCGGATATAGACTGTGCATCCGCACAGTCTGATCTGGTTCTACACTGGTCGCAAAATCGATAAGCCCCCTTTTCTCCAGTCTCAACCACATTTTGCAATAACTTGTTACACCATTCGGCACTTCCTCATTATAGCCCCACAGTGAGTTGTGGGGGGTATACTTGAGTCAGGTTGTCAGTCTGTCCTGACATGCGCCTGTCCGTCACAAATCTTAACAACGGAGAAATATGTTATAACTTCTAGTTCCTTCATCGAAAATTCTTAATATTTCATGCATGCATTCTTCTAAGGGTCTACTATCATGCTGTGACAAATCCACGACCGTCCAACCCCCGCTGACCCTAAAGTCAAGGTCACATACTTAGTCTCTTCACAAAACTTAACATCAGAGAAATCTTCTGTTATAACTTCATCAAAAATTCTTAATATTTCACGCATGAATTCCTCTAAGGGCCAACTATCATGCTGTAACAAATCCATGACCGTACCACCCCGCTATGCCCAGGGTCAAAGTCACATACCCACAAACTACAAGTCTGCACATTTAGGGGCACCTGTAGCCTATTTCACCAACATTGCAAAGTATACTTTTCTAGCAAAGTATACTTTGAGGGAGAAATTTTAAATTTTAGGATAAATTTATTAATTTTTATTTTCTGAATTTAGTTCATACAGGTAGTGCTGTGCATTGTTATTGTACATTCAGTCCGTCACTCGCCTGCTATTCTCCACATAAACTTAGAGAATACCAGGGCCCGGTTGCTCAAAATATCCGTTAGCTTAATGTACTGTTAAATCCTTAACTGAATGGTTAAAATCTCTGTTTTAACAGAGATTTTAACCATTCAGTTAAGGATTTAACAGTCCATTAAGCTAACTGATGTTTTGAACAACCGGGCCCTGGCTAGTGTATTTTTATATCAAATTTATCAGGCAAGGCTAGGAAACGCGTAGGAATTCTGAGGCTTGCAGAGGAATTCCTACCGTTTCCAAGCTGAGCCTGATAAATTTGCTATCAAAAGACACTAGCCTGGTATTCTATTTATCAGGTAGCATTTTATGAACAGAACACGGACTTGTTTACGTTGCGTCATTACACTGACGTCATTCGGTAACCTCACGTGATGTCATTCTACCAATGGAACGTCAGTTTTCACTTCATTGTAACCCGGATGTTTGTATCTGGTCAATGCCTGATTCAGCAATATGTTATCAGTCTGTACGTATGCGGTCAATAACGGGCAGGTTACCTGATACATATTCATTGCCAGATAATCGGAGTGTGTTCGGAGGAGCTGCGCGCGGCCCAGCACTGGAACGGTCCGGGGGTGGTGGAGCTACTGCGGGCGATTCCCTCCGCGGGCGGGCCCTGGCTGCTCACGGACATGAGGCGTGGCGAGTCCATCTTCGAAATCCAACCCAATCTACAGGTACATGCCGGTTATTGCATTTCAACGAGTAGTTCACACAAATGTAACGCTGAATTACGCAACTTGATTGTGTAGGATGTATACATAGAGAATACCAGGCTAGTGTCTGTTGATATCAAGTTTATCAGGCTCGGCTAGCAATTCCGAGGCTCGGCGATACTAGCATGGTATTCTATTTATCAGGTAACGTTTTTGGCTAGATACTGAGCAGTTATATCGTTGAAAAGCACGCAGACTTGTTTCCGTGACATCATTTCACTGACGTAATTTGGTAACGTCATGTGACGGGGCTCGGAAACTCGGAATCCCTCCGCGTGCCCTAGCCTTGCCTGATAAACTTATTTGTTGTAAGACCATTAGCGGATTCAGGGGGTGGGGGGCGGACCCGGCGCGCGCACCCCCTAAAATTCGCCGAGTAAAGATTTGTTTACAATTTACAAGGCGCGTTTCATGCCAAGTGCCATGTATTCCATGCATTTTTCAGTCGTTTTCTTATTGTTTCAAAAATTTAAACGTTTTCAATCAAAAATAATGTGTAAACATACTGTGACAGTGTCAATATATTTGCTCCAAAATGTGCCAGAACGCAGGAAATGCGATGTAGATTCTGCTCGGACGACTATTTTGCAATACTTGACTATATTATCGAACGAGCATAGCTCGTCAATATAATTGAGCATAGCTCGATAATATAGTAAAGTATTGCAAAATAGTTACGGCCCCCTAACCTGTAATCCTGGATCCGCGCCTGAAGACACTAGCCTGGTATTCACTATGTATTATCAGCTACCCAGTGATTTATCGTGATTCTGGAGGGATTTATTTCCTTAAAGGAAAAATTTCCTCCTAGACGTTCGCGAGACGTAATTGATGTCACGTTTGACGTCATTTCCGGCGAAGAAACAAATCATTCGCTGACAACGTTATAAGCTGGTCTAAGAGTAAATTTCACATTTTTCGAATAGCATGTAATTATAATTTATTCCACTGCCATTTTCAAATACCGGATGTATTTCGTTCGACATCTGTAAATCCAACAAAGAAACTTATGCTGCGCACTCGTTTCTTTATCGGATTTCCAGGGGGCCGTTTCACTAAACTTCTTACGACTAAAATGTTCGTAAGTGCAAAATTATGATGGTCTGTAAATTTCACATTAACATTGTTTTCTTGTAAATAATTATTGGATTTACATTTATTGAGCATATGCAGCCTTTGCTCAATAAATGTAAATCCATAAATTGAAATTTACAGACGATCTTAAATTTGCACTTACGAACATTTTAGTCATAAGAAGTTTAGTGAAACGGTTCGCAATGTCTCGGGAAATAAATCTGGTATTTCAAAATAGTATTTGAATAAACTATATATATATATCTCCGTGACAGGACCGGGTGGACCAGGGTATCGAGACGGAGGGCTCCAACCTGAGTGGTGTGAACTCGAAATGTTCGTGGGAGGAGCCGGGAGACAACGACCCCAGTATCTATGATGACAAAGACGGGCGATACTTCGACGAACGCCGCAGCAGCAGCGACGAAACTCACATGTCCATCCTAGGTTCGTACGCTCGATGGTTCCCACAGGTTTAAAGGTTCATGCCCACTCAGTAGGCACAAAATGTTCTGTATAGAAATTAAATAGTATCGTCCGTTAACATTTAAGGAAACACAGTTATTGCCCCTGATATAAGTGTGGAAATTTACGTCTCAATATAAAATGTATACTAATGTCAATCAATACGTGGGGTAATGGTGAATGAATGTTTAATTTGCCAGAAAAGTTAATATCTACAGAATATACAAAGCTATCTGTCTCCCTATATTATAACCTACTGAGTGGGCATGTACCTTTAAACCCACTTAGTTGATTTAAGATCATTCAAATTAGATTTATGCCCTTACAGACAGAATAGTGATCATCAAAGGCCCTGATTTGATGTCGTAACTTCTTTTTGTCGGCCGTTGTTGACTACATTTGTGGCTGTGACTGGAGAAATGGGGATTATGGGTTTTGCGACCAGTGTAGATCCAGATCAGCCTGTGCATCCGCACAGTCTGATGAGGATCTGTACTGTTCGTCAATGAAACATTTGTCATGTGTCAAACGAACAATATATAGTGGAACCTCTCTAAACCAACACCAAGAGGACACCTGTAAACTTATTTATGATGAATTTCTTGGATCATTTATCGCAGGTGATAATGGCTGTTCGTTATCGCATAGCACTCGACTATGGCTCAGAATGGTCAAATGCCTGATTTACAGCGACACCTCTCTAAACCGGACACAGCACTCGACTATGGCTCAGAATGGTCAAATGCCTGATTTACAGCGACACCTCTCTAAACCGGACACCCTGGGGACCTCCCAGGGTGTCCGGTTTAGAGAGGTTTCACTGGAGCTCATTAACAGGTTACAGGAGTGCTGTTTGATCTGTAGCTACACTGGTCACAAATCCCATAAGAAAATACTTAACATAAGGCTAGAGAAATGGGGCTAATTGGTTTTGCGGCCAGTGTAGATCCAGATCAGCCTGTGCATTGATCAGGATCTGCACTGTTCGTCATTCCATAAATGGAACCCCGGCCATGTTTTTAACAAGCAATATAGAACGTTATCAGGTTACAGGAGTGTGCTATTTGATCAGGAGCTACACTGGTCACAAATCACATATTAAGCCCCATTACTCCAGTCACAGACACATTTGAGAATCAGAATGTTGTCATTTCCTTTCTATCAGCCGTTGTTGACTCGTGTTGCCTACATTTCAGAATCCGAGCAGATCAAAGCCACATTGTCCCGGGGACTCAACCAAAACTCCAATGAAATATACCGGAAAAACTATGGAACGTAAGTACAGTAGTTACGTAATAACGCTAAATATTCGGACAGAAAATAATATTTTTGACATATTATAAAATATGCACACAATACATTTGGTCTGTTTAAAGTTTGCGAGGAGTTCGTCGGACTCCACGCACTTTAAACAGACCAAATGTATTTTACACCACCGTAAATGCAACAGCCCATGGTTTTATTCCTTAAATAAATCAACTGATGTGTGTTTTGTAGGCGACCTAGATCGCGGAAGCAGTCGTTTGACAGCACGGGGAGTTCTGACGCTCCGACCGAGTTACTGCGGACAAGAACATTGGATTATGTTCACTTAAAGTTTAACCTTGAGGCAGCCTCGCTGTTACCTCTAGCATTACGGTACGTTTCTTCTCTCCCAATACACGCTCAATTTCAAAATCAAGAAGTTTGATCCGTCGAGACTGAGCCGTCTCATCAGGATTTGTCACTACAGTGCAACCTCTCTACAACAGCCACCCATGGGAAGTCACAAAACTGGCTGTTGTAGAGAGGTGGCTGTTGTTCCAAAAGCTTATATGAATTCTTATCCAGTATAATAATAATATATAAATGTAAAATACACATTGAATCTAAAATATGGGGGTATAATGCTCTTGAGATACAAAACTTATCTGGAGCACTGATAATGTCAGGGCATGAAAATTCTTAAAATGTTCACTCGTCCCTAACTTTGATGGAAATGGCAAAAATAAGTAATTTACATACAAGCATTTGAAATTTCAACTCGTCCTGCATGCATTCCCACTCGTCAGGACGAGCGGACGAGTGCAATTTCCGTGCCCTGAATGTCTGTGTATTGTTACAGAGGGAGATTACGGCATGGACGACACTTCACGTTCATGAGTGCGACGAACGACTCGGCCATCACGTTTGTGTCGCCGAGCGTGAACGGATCGATAGCGGACGAGCAGCACCCGTTCGCGGCCCACGGGCTCTGGTTACAGGTGTTGCTGGCGCAGGACTTCATCGAGGAGATGTGTATGGATATGGAAGATCTCGCCAACCCAGATGATGTGAGTGGATGGATTGATTGATTGATTGATTGATTGATTGATTGATTGATTGATTGATTGATTATTGGTGTTTACTGATTATTGATTGATTACTGGGGGCCGTTTCACTAAACTTTGTACAACTAAAATGTTTGTAAGTGCAAAATTATGATTTCACATTAGCAATGTTTTCTTATAGACAATTAGTGGATTTACATGTATTGAGCATAGGCTGCATATGCAGCCTATGCTCAATAAATGTAAATCCATCAATTGAAATTTCCAGACGATTCTAAATTTGCACTTACGAACATTTTAGTTGAATGAAGTTTAGTGAAACGGGCCCCTGACTTCCAATTAGGAGGTTGTGGGTTCAAACCTCGCCTTAGGCATCTAAAATACTTTTGTAGTATTTCCATCCCACTGGTCTGTTGAATGAGACTTTAAAACTGTGGTCCCGTCTCCATATGACCTTAGCTGTTGCTGGGATGTTAAACCCCTTTCCTTTTCCTTTTATTTGTGTTTAACGACCCTATCAACAGCAAAGGTCATTTAAGGGCGGGTCAACAGGTTGGACTGTCCTGTATTTAACCCGTCCATAGGGAGGGAAATTCCCAAAAGTCGGAACTCCATATTCTGACCTGTTGCCAGGTTCATTCCACACCAGAGTCACTTAGATCCAACCCCAAAAGTAATATGATCAGCACAAATCTTATTACCTTTTAATGGGGCATAACAGGATTTAGCTCTCAAGTATCGGAAGGCCAAAAATGTACATGAGGGCCAAACCATGTAAGTCGGAATTCCCGTAAGGATGAACCCCGATCGTTAAATTACCCATCGGGTCATATCGTGAGATGCTGGTCGCAATCGAGTGCAGTCAAATTGGTATATTGAACCCATGCTTACATCGAGGTTCTGATGACAGTCCTAGTGACCTCGTTATACCGAACTTCGACTATTATGTTTTGAAATTTGTTGACCACTTTACTCGCATTGCAGATGCTGTTACCAAAGACATTCCGCTGGCCGGAGCGACGATTGTGTATCACAATATTGGCACAGGAGGTATAGCAGACATGTTGCCCCATCACTCACCGTCACTCACCGACTTGCAGCACAATGCTCACATCGTCACTGCCCAGCGAGACTACACACTACACCGGGGTTCACCAAGGGAACACAGCCAAGTGTAGAACACCGGGGTTCACCAAGGGAACAGTCATGGGTAGAACACCGGGGTTCACCAATGGAACGCAGCCCAATTAGAACACCGGGTCAGCCAAGAGCAGAACACAGGGGTTCACCAAAGGAACACAGCCAAGCAAGAACATTGGGTTCTTCACCAAGGGAATGTAGCCAAGATGAAAACAGCATCGAGGATATCATAAATTTCTGTGCAAAACGTGCATTCATAGTGAAATTTAAATAAAAATTGTTATGTGTTTGAGTGTTATGAGGCCATATGCTAGGCTGTCTAGATGTAGTGTTTGTCGATTATTAACTCGGCAAACTTTAAATAAATTTATTACGGCTTTGGATTCATGATGTTAATACTAAATAGAAATGTTTAAAGATGTTCCATCCAAGATTCATAAATTAGATCGACGCCAGATACAAGATAATCATTATCATCGTGGCATTAATCAATATGGTGATACCCAGGTGACATATGTACACAGGTGTAGACTGGTTCCCAGTGAAACTAACATGGATCCTGGTGACATATTTACACGGGTGTGGAGACTGGTTCCTGTTGAAACCAACATGCATCCTGGTGACATGTTTACACAGGTGTGCCGACTGGTTGGCGTTGAAACCAACATGGATCCTGGTGACATATTTACACAGGTGTTGAGACTGACTGGTTCATGTCGTAACCAACACGGATACAGACCAATGTGCAGGGCAGTGGACAAGTCTGATTGTGGACGATCACAAGTGTCTAGTCAATATTATAATCAGGGCTCCAGATAAGAATTTAGTAATTGAGTATTGTCACTCCATCATTTCTGAAGCAATTGAGTATTTGAAAATTTTAATTGGGTAAAATAAAATCACACTACTGTTTACACATCAGCAGACCGCAATTATTGAATAGTTTGCTTCTAAATGAAATGAAAACATGTCTTGCATTTCATTAGAATTGATTCTAATGAAATACCAAGTTGTGTTTTCATGGAAAATAAGAAAATGATGCTATATTTGTGGTCTGTTTATTGTTTTCTGCGGAGAGATACCACAAATTTTTCATTGCTTTTTGATACTCACTACTTCTGATTTCAATTGGGTTTTTGGCAATTTTAATTGGGTATTTATACGGACGTTATCTGGAGTTCTGTTGTAAAGTTTCTGCAATCACAGGCGGCGCTGTGCCTGTCCGTAGTCTAGTGGAATATACCGAACTGTTCAACCTGCGCATAACTCAAAGTGTGGATTATAGTATGTCGTTGTGTTTTTCCGTAGTGCTGTTTGTATGGAGACCGCCTTTGATAGAAAATACACAGTATGGCAATGTTGTGTCAACTCAGCGATGAATGCCTGGGCCTTTGATTATAAAACAATCTGTGCTTGTGCTGCGTACTCGTGCTCGAAACTACGAAGTTGACTGGTCGAGGCTGAGCTGTGCTGAGTCTCGACCGATCAAATTGCATGATTTCGAGTAAAAGTCGGAGAATGAGCTCGAAATGTTTTGTAATCTCAGGCACCTTTCTGAGCATGCTCAAATTCAGGTACTTGTTACAGAGCTCCAATAAGTTTTGTATCTAAAGAGTATTATACCCCCAGTTGTCAAATTCAATGCGTATTTTACTTTTACAAATGTATTATTGATTTTTCTTCCTTATGAAAAAAAGGGGAATAAATGATAAAAAAGAAAACACATTTAAAAATTCACTTAATTGAGCTGCAAAAAGCAAACAGTGTTTGCTTTTTGCAGTTCAACTAAGTCAATTTCAACTTACGGTATTTTCAATAGTCAATTTGAAAATCAATGCGTATTTTCACATTGCTGTGAGTGTTTTGTACACTCGCGTTTGATAATCAGTGCGTATTCTGCTAAAATAAGTGCGTAAAATACGCCAATACGCACCTTATCTGGAGCTGTTATTACACCCTAACATTTAAGACAGCGTTTCAACATTAAGCAAACAATAAGTCAAATCATTTAAATAGCAGAATTCCCTTGCATTTATCTGTTGAAACGAACTACACACCTGGAAATACAAGTGTATTAAACACATTTCATCACATTTTTCCAAACACCTTGTCACAAGGGATTGAATTATTCAATCAACTCCGATCATTTTATTGTGACATGGTGTTGGAAAACATGGTATTAAATGCGTGTTCAAGACACATTGTGTTCAACAGATAAGCATCAGTTGCATCTTAACTACTGTCTGTTCCACGTTTTGGTGCCGACAAACTTTTGGCTATTAAATATATTAAATCTAAAACATATTTAAATGTAAGTACTTTTTCATCAATAACAGAAAATTCCATCAAATAATGATTTATTGCGAAAAAAAAAAATTTTCCTATGGGAATTTACATGAGGCAAAAAGTCGGAGGTAGAGGACCATGAGGATCGAACAATGAAAAAATGGAAATTCACTCCAAAACCTGGCGAGATAGCTTGGAAATGATGTAAATAAAAAACAAAAATTAGATTTTGAAAATCAGTCCACAAATAAAAAATTATTTAAAAAAAATAAAATGTGTTTACCCCCCTGTTAAATTCCCATAGGAAAATTATTTTTTTCGCAATAAAATCAATATTTAATGGACTTTTATCAAATACAAGAAAATTGGGGAGAGTGACATTTTTGTTATCGATGAAAAAGTACTTGCATTTAAATATTTTTTTAGATTTAATTTGTTTGATAACCAAAAGTTTGTCGGCAGCAAAACGTGGAACAGACAGTCAGCACGAACGCGTACATGGAATTTCTATCGGGCAGGCTTCTCCTATTGTTATTTGAATTGGGTCGACGGACGAAAAATACCTTGTGGTATTTATGACTGGTATAGAACATGACCCGCCATAGACAGGTCGCACACATTTGTTTACGGATTGAAAAACATGAATGGTTAGTAGTGTGCTTCATATGTATATGTTGTGACCACCATTTGAACCGTCTCTTCGAGACGGTTCCAATGGTGGTTACAACATATCCTTTTGAGAAGAAATGAGAGAAAGATATTCTGAATTTTTTTTTATTTTATTTTTTACCTTTTAGAGGTATTCCTATTCTACATTCAATATACTGACCTGCAAGTTACTTTTGTGTGCCGTTGACTCAAATTTAAACATTAAAGGTACATGCCCACTCAGTAGGCACAACATGTTCTTTGTAGGAATTAAATAAGTGTATAATTGTGTCACTATTCCACAAGTGTCCGCTATACAGATATAATCATTTAGTAATATGTATTTTACTGATAGTGACTCGCGGTGGTATCAGGCTATTTTCATATACAAATGAGGCATGATATTTTTTAATTGTTTATACTAATTAAATGCGTCGCCTGACAAAATTATATTTTCAACAGATTATAAAGTACGTTTTTATCATTGGCTCTTTTGTTACCCGAGAGTTGAATTGGGTTATTGCGCATTATAAAAGTAGTAAGATCTTTACTGATCCTACTGCTTTTGGGAGGGGCCAAGTGATTCTGGTGTGGCGAGGACCTGGCATCCGATCAGGATTATTCTGATTTCAGGGCTGAATATATAGTTTTGTTATTGTAAATATTCAGTTCAGATTTTGGGATTTTCTCCCCTTTTGTACATGTACTTGAAAATGTACATATACTTGTACAGGTAATATATGGGATATTTGACCCGGCCTTCAATGACCTTAGCTGTTGATAGGCCGTTAAACCCCAACAAACAAACAGAGAATAAATAGTAATGTCTGTTAACATTTTAAGGAAACACGGTTATCGCCCCTGATAGTGGAAATTTAGATCTGATATAAAATGTATAAATAATGCCAATCAATAAGTGGGGTAATGGTGAATTAATGTTTATTTTGCCCGAAAATGTCTCTGATGATGTCTCCGATATAAAGAACATATTGTGTCTACTGAGTGGGCATGTACCTTTAATGTCTGTAAATAAAATTTTGCCTGTAAACAAAACTGAAATAAGTTTTTGCAACTAGTTGCAAATACAACTTGTATAATATGTACATTGATAATGTTGTATATATGTAAATATGTACATATGTGTATAAACCGTTGGTAGGCATTTTGTGTGTAAACCAACATGCATATTTTTATACATAGTCTATTTATTTCTAATTTTTTTAGCAACTGACAACTCTCCGAGATCATCAGATTCTGTTGATGTTTGCAGATAAATTTCACATACATTGAAGAACCTGGCATCAGATCAGGATTATTCTGATTTTAGGGCTGAATATATATATATTTTTTTGTAAATGTTCAGTTTTGATTTTCGGATTCCCCCCCCCCCCCCCCCCCCCTCCCCCCCACCCACCCCCATTTGTACATGTACTTGAACATGCACATGTACTTGTACAGGTAATATGTGGGATTTAGTACTAAACCCATTGACCCGGCCTTAAATGACCTTAGCTGTTGATAGGCCATTAAACCACAACAAACAAACAAACACATACATCGTAATTTGATTTGAATTTGAATAAGTGTGGGGAAATTGACTGGTCAATGCTTTCTTATATATTTAAATTTGAATCTCATACTTGATCACATTTACTGCAAGCCTATTTAGAATTTTTTTTTTTTTGGTTGTCGTCGACATCAACATGATCAATGGAATTACTGAAATAGCTTTTGCATAGAAAGTCTCCGAACATTTGATTTGATCCTATAGTCTGTTTCACAAAACCTGCCCAAATTTTTCGGCAATATACACAATGAAAAAAATATTTTTTTTATATACATGTAGTATTAAATTTTATCAAAATTTTTGATGAGCCTTCTTTTTATTTTGGGTAATTTGGTAAAATAATGATTTTATAAGAAAATTTATTTGTCTATGGGAATTTAACATGGGGAAAAAGGAGGTGGAGGAGCTGTGGGCGGAGTCAAAAAATTAAGAAATTTGGATTTTGACTGAAACCTAGCTAGATAGCTTAAAAATGGTCGAACTAAGAAAACAAGTTAAATTTTGAAAATCGGTCCAGTATTTCTGAAATTCGAAACCTGGAAAATTGTTTTTTCGTCATAAAATCAATATAGGACCAAATTCCACTAAATAAAAATAAGGCTCATTCTTAAATTTTGCTCTAATTTAATATTATAAAAAAAATAAGTGTTTTTGCATTGTTTATATGGCCGTAAAATTTGGGCAGGTTTCGTGAAACAGACAGTAGACCAGCATACAGTATATGTAGAGTGAAGTTGTCGCTCTATGCTGTTTTCTACCTGTACATATCTGCATACATCTGTACATAGACCTATATACACCTGTATATGTACAGAGCTCCAGGTAAGCTTTGTTGGCTAAAGACTTGCAATTATACTCCCCGATTTAAAATTCAATATTACTTTTATATTGACTATTAATGCAGGCGCGGATACAGAAATAATTGCAGGGGGCCGTCTAGACCTCCGCGAGCGCGAAGCACGATGCGCATTGTAAAGTTGGGGGGTCTGTGGGTCCTCCCCCAGGAAATTTTTAAATGCCAGATCTCTGCAGATGCAATTTCCTGACACCTAGGCCACGAAAAGTCATCCAGCTATTTGAGTATTGTAGATTTGCTTCTTTTTTTTTGCCGGGAGCAGGGGCGGGGGGGGGGGGGGGTCCGGACCACCTCGACCCCCTCCCCCCCCTGTATCCGCGCCTGTAATGGATTGCTGAATATATCACGTTTCTTTTTTTATTAAATTAGTGGATAAACGAGCGATGAAAGCAAACAGCTGAAAATTCACTTATTTCACCGGCAAATCTTTTTTCCGCTCAAATGCCCTTTCAATTTTATTAGAGCATTATTAGAGTTGTGCTTGCTTGCGGACAGCATGGTATAGTCGGCACATTGGCGTACATCCATACGTGCGTCCGAGTTTAACTTGAAGTTTCTTTGGATTTAGGACCGCGGCCTTCTAGTTACTCCTAAATTTGCAAATCAATATAGGAATGAATGGCCTTTTTGTGTAATTTATCGGGGTATAAACTTGGAAAGTCGTGGGAATACTGGACGAAGGCCGGAAGGCCTCGTCCAGTATTTCCGCGACTTTTCCAAGTTTATATCCCCGATAAATTCCACAAAAATGCCATTCATTCCTTATAATTCCAGCATTTGAAATAAATTCATCAAGAAAATGTGTTTATTTTCCGTTTTCTTAAGAATTATTTTAACTACGCCTCACGGTTACGGAAAGTAGTTCGGCATGGGAGTTTACTGGGATATAAATTTTGGACAGAGACTTGCTACGGACCAATCAAATGTTAGAGAATTGTGTAAATATTTTTGTGCTGGAATTATCGAGTATTTTCCGATTGTTGCGAGTATTTTCTACTTCCACTGTTGAACATCAATGCGTATTCAGCTAAAATAAATGTGTAAGATACACGAATACACGCCTTATCTGGAGTACTGTCTGTACATGTGGTTTTGATTTGCCTGTTGTTCTCGTTGCTTTCCCCGACACTGGCCTCTTGGCCTTCAATCTATGCTGTGTGCGATCGTTTTCTGTCTCTAGTCCGTTACATGTGGGTAAATGTATCCATATATTACACACTATACTGTAATCGAGCACAATTTCTCCTTGGGATTTGATCCAGCGTGGTAATGGTGCCTGTCACCGTCAGAATTATAAGTTACGACTACCATTTGAACCTCTGGGAGTTATAAATTATAAAAGTAAAAGTAGCAGTAGTGATCTTACTGCTTTTGGGAGGGGGCCAAGTGATTCTGGTGTGGCGAGGACCTGGCATCAGATCAGGATTTTTCTGAATTCAGGGCTGAATATATTTTTTTTATTGTAAATATTCAGTTCTGATTTTGGGATTTTCCCCCATAATGCATTTGTACATGTATTTGGACATGTACATGTACTTGTACAGGTAATATATGGGATTTAATACTAAACCCATTGACCCGGCCTTAAATGACCTTAGCTGTTGATAGGCCGTTAAACCCCAACAAACAAACAAAACCATTTGAACCCTCTCGTCGAGACGGTTCAAATGAGTGGTCACAACATATACATGTATATACATTCAGTGTGAAATAAGAGGAATTAGTGTCTCAAGTGTGCTTATAATTTTGCAACATAATATACTTGGACCAAAGTCTTCTTCGACTCACTCTTTCTGTTTTACTTCTATATTCAAATTAATCAATGCCCTGTGTGCGTGCTGGCTTGTTTAAATATGTAGAGTAAAAGCCGCTGAAAGACCTTATGTTTGCGGCCAGCGTAGGCCCAGATCAGCCTGGGCATCCGCGCAGTCTGATCTGGGTCTACGCTGGTCGCAAGTCAGCCACCGAGGCAATATTCCGGCCATCAACAAAACGATTACATCCAAAATTGTCTGTGTGCATAATGACTCGGATATACGATCGTTGAAAATGGCCGAAGGTGCCTTTTCTGAGCCCTATGTATAAGGGTTACCTATAACAGAGAAACTCTGAGCTGAAACTACGTACATGGTGAACTGTACTGTACTATGAATGCTTGAAATATCAACTGGTAATTAAGGAATAAAACCAATGGCTGTTGCATTTACTGGGGTGACAATACATTTGGTCTGTTTAAACGGACCAAATGTATTTCACATCCCAGTAACCGCAACAGCCTACGGTTTTATTACTTATATTTACACTGCATTTTCTGATAGTTTCAAAAATCTAAATAACCAAATATGGCGTTAAATTTAATAGCATCTTGTTTTACGTCATTTTGTCGCAATTCCTGAAACAGCGATGTTGCCGGTCAATAGCGTGCAGTTTTTGACAACCTTGTGGAAATTAATGACAGTTAAATGGACTTTAACCAATCAAGAGCATCGCGGTACGTCACGTGGGTCTAATGTATTGTATTGTATTTTGATGTAAACGCATTACGTCGAATGGGCGTTTGCATTATGAATTTACAGAGGGTGTAAATATTGCATGAAATATTCAATTAGTTGGACGATTAACGAAAGGATTCCGAATTGAGTATTAATGGCCAGTATCCATGGCAGGGCAGACTTGGTATGCTTCGTTAACTGTGTGGTTTATATACTCGTATTATCGTAACTAATACTATCGATGTGGCCCTCATGTGGTCACCCAGTTGCTGGAATGATTTCAAAAGTCGGAGATATTTATGTTGAAGACATGGAAAAGCTGGAAAAACTCTGAGCAGATATAGAAAGTAACTGATTAATTGATATGTGCTCGAAGGGTAATTTAACGATCGGGGTTCATCCTTACCGGAATGCTGACTTACATGGTTTGGCCCTCATGTACATTTTTGGCCTTCTGATACTTGAGAGCTAAATCATGTTATGCCCCATTAAAAAGTAATAAGATTAGTGCTGGTCATATTACTTTTGGGGTTGGAGCCAAATGACTCTGGTGTTAAATGGACCTGGCACCAGGTCAGGATATTCTAATTTCAGGGCTAAATATATATTTTTCTGTAAATATTGAGTTCTGATTTTGGGAATTTCCCTCATTATGGACAGGTTAAATACGGAATAGTCCAACCTGTTGGCCCGGCCTTAAATGACCTTAGCCGTTGATAGGCTGTTAAACACCAATAATCAATCATATGTTTTTGTTTCTTTCATTGTTACCCATCTTTTATTGATAGGACGTTAACCGTCGTTCAACGTCATTTACGGTAAATATCTTGTCAACTGTTATACAATTAGTCTTTAGATGAGGTGTACACGAGATTTACTGATCTGAGGAATGTCATATTCACCGAGGCCGAAGGCTTCGGTGAATATGACTTTCCGAAGGTTTGTAACCGACTCAAAATATAATAATTATTTTATTATATGACCCATATTACAGCTGTGAGAACTTACATGATACAACAATGCACAAATTGCCTCATGCTTTGATTACATGTAACTACACATGAATATTAGTCTCGGACTCACCTCGTTGTGCGAGAAGAGTCCGCGAGTGTTATTCGAAATGTGATATTCACCTCGAGGTGAATATCACATTTCGAATATCATTCTCGGACTCGTACTCGTTTTGTACAACGAGACGAGTCCGAGACAGATATCCAGGTGAATATCATATATGTCCACAATCATGTGACCCGATATTGAACATTTCATTGGTTGAAATTGTCCGTCCTGTAATAATATTATAGGAATGAATGGCATTTTTGTGGAATTTATCGGGGATATAAACTTGGAAAAGTCGCGGGAATACTGGACGAAGGCCAGAAGGCCTTCGTCCAGTATTCCCGCGACTTTTACAAGTTTATACCCCGATAAATTCCACAAAAATGCCATAATGATATAAACTTGGAAAAGTCGCGGGAATACTGGACGAAGGCCAGAAGGCCTTCGTCGGCCAGAAGGCCTTCGTCCAGTATTCCCGCGACTTTTACAAGTTTATACCCCGATAAATTCCACAAAAAGGCCATTCATTCCTTATAATTCAAGCATTTGAAATAAATTCATCAAGAAAATGTGTTTATTTTCCGTTTTCTTAAGAATTATTTTAACTGCGCCTGACAGTTACGGAAAGTAGTTCGGCATGGGAGTTTACTGGGATATAAATTTTGGACAGAGACTTGCTACGGACCAATCAAATGTTAGGGAACTGTGTAAATATTTTTTGTGCTGGAATTATGTATAAGTGACTTAGTAATGATGATTATTGAGTTACAGCCATGTTTGTTATCACACACTACGTATTATTGCATAAATAAGCTTTAGCCGTGTAATAACACCGTGTAGTAAAATAACTCCTTAGTGTAATATATTTATGCAACTGAGAACGCTACACAAAACATGTCGGGTGCCCAGTACAAAGCCGGTGTATGATGCTGTGCTTATGCAACAGATAATTGTAGAATCAAACATTTTTGTTGAATTAAAATGTTTATTAATCGTGTTGGCTGATTCCATACGAAACAAGGCATGACCTTGTTTCTTTTGAAATAGTTAAATTGTTTTAATAAGTATCATTATAAGTTATTGTGATTCTATACAGTCAATATGGTGTCATATTGCCCGTCTGAATCTATATTCACCCGAGGGTGAATATAGATTTAGACGGGCAATATGACACCATATTGACTTTGTAGAATCACAACAACGTATTTGTCATACCGCAGATTCTTTATATTTCTCCAGAATTTAGTTTTATAAGTGTATTGGTACATGTTTAACGGCATAGAAATATGGCGCCAAACGGCACGACGTTACAAATATTACCGGACGTCATCCCGACATAAACAAGTAGAAACTTCTGGACCAATTTTCAAAATCTAACTTTTGTGTTTTAGTCAACTCATTACCAATCCCTCTTTCTATGTTTCGGAGGCAATTTCATAAAAACAAATCCGTTTTTTACTCCGCCTGGAACCATCGCCATTTTGATTTGATCCATATTGACGGGCTTGGCAGGTAATATCCATGGCTCATTTTGCACGTCAAGCTGACCAATCAAACCGTGAGAAAGTTATCTGCTGTATGACAAATGACATTATCACCCATGTCTGATCATCTACATATTTTTCCACTGTCATAAGGCAGTGCTGTTAGCCAGTGGCGGCCGATAATAGAGGTGGAGTGGGTGAAAACATCCTTGTCATCATGGTTCACTATCTCGGGGTGGGGGGGGGGCGGGGTTGTTACTGATTCATTTATACATATTCACGCTTATTCATTCATACATTCACACACACAGGCCGCTTCGTACGTGTTTTACCCCTCACTACGCTGGAGACGGAAATTATGGTCTGCTGTTTTTCATTTTTGCCTTAATTCTTAACAAAAAACCTGTATTGACAGCACGAGATTCGTCTCCAGTGGAGAAATATTGAAAATAAAACATTTCTGACAGGCGACAAAATTTAATTCAGCGCAGTAAGGGTTAAATAATTTACACCATAATATTTACCTCTGTAATCAACATTTCAAGGGTATGTAGCGCCAACTCCCATGTCAACCTGCCTCTGTCGGTAGAACGTGAACATCATCATAATCAGCCATAAACATCCTTTATTCAATCAGTTCTTGTGGGTGGCAGGTGGGAGCATGTGATGGGTAATTTAACGATCAGGATTCACCCTTACCGGAATCGTGACTGGAGACCTGGTTTGGCCCTCAGATACATCTTTGGCTTTTTTGTATGTAACAGTTGAATCTGGTTATACCCATTATGTGATTATTATGATAATTTGTAATCCTATTACTTTTAGTGGAAAGGGCCAAGTGACTGGTGTATTATGGACCAGGGGCCCGTTTCACTAAACTTCCTACGACTAAAATGTTCGTAAGAGCAAATGTAAGATCGTCTGTAAATTTTGATTTATGGATTTACATTTATTGAGCATAGGCTGCATATGCAGCCTATGCTCAATAAATGTAAATCCAATAATTTTTGCAAGAAAACATTGTTAATGTGAAATTTACAGACTATCATAATTTTGCACTTACGAACATTTTAGTCGTAAGAAGTTTAGTGAAACGGCCCCCTGGTGAGGTTATTCTAATTTCAGGGCTGAATATATTTTTTTCGATGTAAATATTCCGTTCTGATTTTGGGATTTTCCCCCCAATGCAGCAGGTTAAGTACGGGACCGAACCCGTTTGACCGGCCTTATATGACCTTAGCTGTTGATAGGCTGTTAAACACATCCCTACAAACTCTACATCTTTCAATTGAAGAACTGTTGTCATTTTTTGTTTGGTGTAATCATATGTATTTGCTTTACAAATATGTGGGTGCGACTGGAGAAATGGGGCTCATGGCATTTGCTGACACTGGCAGCTGACACTGGCAGCAAATGCCATAATCCCCATTTCTCCAGTATTTCTCACTGTGTATGCACCCTGATAGGTCTGCTCAGTTTCAGTCTGAACAGGGTATGCACACCATGCTTCTAACAAACGGTATGGTGCAAACTCAGTAAGCCTCTTTTGTCCAGTCTTGTACAGTGTGATATGTGAACAAATGTTTCAATGAGGATGCATGTTTGAATGTGTTACCTTGTAAATATCTACCATCTACATCCGAATATATATAGCTGGAGAAAACTATATATTAACCCTTTCAGGCCAGAAAGTCAATTTGTGTAAGTGGGTGGTTGGGTGAACGCGACGGCGTAAATTAACGATAGGGGTTCCTCCTTATAGGAATCACGATTTTCCTGGTTTGGCCCTGTTACGTTTTTATCTTTGGCTCTTTTGTTACCTGGTAGTTGGGTTATTGCCCATTATAAAAGTAGTAAAATGATTACTGATCCTTCTACTTTTGGGAGGGGGCCAAGTTATTCTGGTGTGGTGAGGACCTGGCATCAGATCAGTATTATTCTGATTTCAGGGCTGAATATATAGATTTTTATTGTAAATATTCAGTTCTGATTTTGGGATTTTTTCCCCCAGTGTATGATATCCACGGTTGAAAGTGTTAAACTGAAAACATTGACTGAATAAATTTATTTGTTGCATCAAAATATATCAAAGTGTAAATGTTATGCCGAAAAGATGTAAATGCATAAATGTATCATCTCTGTAAATTGTGCTGTCTCGTTGACTTACAATGTACAAGAAGTATAATAGTTTCTTAGTTCATTGAAATGTTAGCCATTTAAAACATACAGTCCGATCAGGGACTACATTGGTTGCCTTTCAGTCAACCAACTGTTATTTGTTATGGCCTAAGTAACGTGTTCCGCGTACAGGTCTTACATGTCAACTATTTGAATGCAGGAAACTTCTGGTTTTCAAAATTGTTTCGCGTCGCAAACCATATTTTGTCTGCACGTGAGAATCTAAAAGTTATTGTTCACATATTGGATCTTTAAGGAATTAAATGCGAGGGAGCGCTAGCGACCGCAGCATTTAGTTCCTGAAAAATCCAAAATGTGAACAATAACATTCTTATAGTTCAGCCAATGTCCCATCCGAGTCTTGATTTTCCATTTCCTGTCGAACAGTTAAATCATTAAATCTGGTAATACACAACTTATTGGGGTTAAACGTAATATGTGAAATAACTGGAGCAAAATGCTGCCCAGCGATTGGCTTAGACAGTAGGACGAACTATAATGGAAATTATTCTGATGTGCTGACCAAACATATCTGGTTTAAGAAAATAAAAAAAATATATATACCCTTTCAACACCGCGGACCTCAATAGTGGTATTGGCAAATACCGGTAGTGTAGATCCAGATGAGCTGGCTTGTGACCGAGCCGTCTCATCAAGTTCTACACTTTTTGCAAATAATTTTCATAAAAACACACCCATTTCATAAATGGACTACTGTAGTGTTGAAAGGGTTAAGAAACATTATGAATAAAAACAGCCGACAGTGACAAAATGTAATTTCCTGTCAGTAATCATGTAGTGTGTGCTTCATGCACGTTTGTTGATAATCAGCAATAAAGAACAGTTCTTCATACTCCCGTCTTTGTCGTCTTTATATTCTATTACCCGTCTACTTTATATATTACCCGTACTTTATATATTACCCGTCTACTTTATATATTACCCATCTAAGTCATCGACTACGTCATTTTTGTCGAGCCCGCTTGCGGAAAGCGAGACGGTGATCACAAAGACGTCCGTCCGTCTGTGTGCATCCGTCCGTGCATCCGTCCGTGCATCCGTCCGAAATCTGTTGTGGGTTCAATCCCACCCTAGGGATGATGGGTTGTGGTCTAGTGGATAGAGCATGGGACTTTAATACCGAAGGTTGTGTGTTCAATCCAACCCTAGGGATGATGGGTTGTGGTCTAGTGGATAGAGCATGGGACTTCAATACCGAAGGTTGGGTGTTCAATCCCATCCTAGGGATGGTGGGTTGTGGTCCAGTGAATATAGCATGGGACTTCAATACCGAAGGTTGTGGGTTCAATCCCACCCTAGGGATGAATGGGGTTGTGGTCTAGTGGATGAAGCATGGAACTTCAAACCGAAGGTTGTGGGTTCAATCCCACCCTAGGGATGATGGGTTGTAGTCTAGTGGATAGAGCATGGGACTTCAATACCGAAGGTTGTGGGTTCAATCCCACCCTAGGGATGATGGGTTGTGGTCTAGTGGATAGAGCATGGAACTTTCAATACCGAAGGTTGTTTTTTTTTGTGTTCAATCCCACCCTAGGGAGGATGGGTTGTGGTCTAGTGGATTAATGCATGGGACTTCAATACCGGGATGAAGGTTGTGGGTTCAATAATCCCACCCTAGGTATGATTGGGTCTGTGGTCTAGTGGATAGCAGCATATGGGAACTTCAATACGCAAGGTTGTGGGTTCAATCCCACCCTAGGTTGGGATGCCCATGGGTTGTAGGTCTACGTGGATAGAGCATGGGGACTTCAATTACCGTAGGTTGTGGGTTCAATCCCACCCTAGGTAGGGATGATGGGTTTGGTCTAGTGGATAGAGCATGGTTACTAATCACCCGACCAGTTAGAGTTCAATCCCACCCTACCCAGGATGATGGGTTGTGGTCTAGTGGATAGAGCATGGGACATTACAATACCGAAGGTTGTGGTTCAAACCCACCCTAGGGATGATTGGGTGTAATCTAGTGGATAGTAGCATGGGACTTCAATACCGAAGGTTGTGGGTTCAATCCCACCCTAGGGAGGGGTTGTGGTCTAGTGGATAGAGCATGGGACTTCAATACCAAAGGTTGTGGGTTCAATCCCACCCTAGGGATGATGGGTTGAGGTCTAGTGGATACGGCATGGGACTTCAATACCGAAGGTTGTGTGTTCAATCCCACCCTAGGGATGATGGGTTGCGGTCTAGTGGATAGAGCTTGGGACTTCAATACCGAATGTTGTGGGTTCAATCCCACCCTAGGGATGATGGGTTGTGGTCTAGTGGATAGAGCATGGGACTTCAATACCGAAGGTTGTGGGTTCAATCCCACCCTAGGGAGGGGTTGTGGTCTAGTGGATAGAGCATGGGACTTCAATACCGTAGGTTGTGGGTTCAATCCCACCCTAGGGATGATGGGTTGAGGTCTAGTGGATACGGCATGGAACTTCAATACCGAAGGTTGTGTGTTCAATCCCACCCTAGGGATGATGGGTTGCGGTCTAGTGGATAGAGCTTGGGACTTCAATACCGAATCTTGTGGGTTCAATACTAGTTAACCCGAAGGTTGTGGGTTCAATCCCACTAGGGAATGAATGTGGGACCCTAGGGATGATGGGTTGTGGTCTAGTGGATAGTGCATGGGACTCCCAATACCGAAGGTTGTGGGTTCAAATCCCACCCTAGGGAGGGGTTGTGGGTTACTAGTGGTAGAGCATGGGACTTCAATACCGAAGGTTGTGGGTTCAATCCCACCCTAGGGATGATGGGTTGTGGTCTAGTGGATAGAGTATGGGACTTCAGTACCGAAGGTTGTGGGTTCAATCCCACCCTAGGGATGATGGGTTGTGATCTAGTGGATAGAGCATTTGACTTCAATACCGAAGGTTGTGGGTTCAATCCCACACTAGGGATGATGGGTTGTGGTCTAGTGGATAGAGCATGGGACTTCAGTACCGAAGGTTGTGGGTTCAATCCCACCCTAGGGAAGATGGGTTGTGGTCTAGTGGATAGAGCATGTGACTTCAATACCGAAGGTTGTGGGTTCAATCCCACCCTAGGGATGATGGGTTGTGTCTAGTGGATAGAGCATGGGACTTCAGTACCGAAGGTTGTGGGTTCAATCCCACCCTAGGGATGATGGGTTGTGGTCTAGTGGATAGAGCATGGGACTTCAATACCGAAGGTTGTGGGTTCAATCCCACACTAGGGATGATGGGTTGTGGTCTAGTGGATAGAGCATGGGACTTCAATACCGAAGGTTGGGTGTTCAATCCCCCCACCCTAGGGATCATGGGTTGTGGTCTAGTGGATAGAGCATGGGATTTCAATACCGAAGGTTGTGTGTTCAATCCCACCCTAGGGATGATGTGGTTGTGGTCTAGTGGATAGAGCATGGGACTTCAATATCGAAGGTTGTGGGTTCAATCCCACCCTAGGGATGATGGGTTGTGGTCTAGTGGATAGAGCATGGGACTTCAATACCGAAGGTTGTGGGTTCAATCCCACACTAGGGATGATGGGTTGTGGTCTAGTGGATAGAGCATGGGACTTCAATACCGAAGGTTGGGTGTTCAATCCCCCCACCCTAGGGATCATGGGTTGTGGTCTAGTGGATAGAGCATGGGATTTCAATATCGAAGGTTGTGGGTTCAATCCCACCCTAGGGATGATGGGTTGTGGTCTAGTGGATAGAGCATGGGACTTCAATACCGAAGGTTGTGTGTTCAATCCAACCCTAGGGATGATGGGTTGTGGTCTATTGGATAGAGCATGGACTTCAATACCGAAGGTTGTGGGTTCAATCCAACCCTAGGGATGATGGGTTGTGGTCTAGTGGATAGAGCATGGACTTCAATACCGAAGGTTGTGGGTTCAATCCCACCCTAGGGATGATGTGGTTGTGGTCTAGTGGATAGAGCATGGGACTTCAATACCGAATGTTGTAGGTTCAATCCCACCCTAGGGATGATGGGTTGTGGTCAGAATGCCTGAATTTCAGTGAAACCTCTTTAAGCCGGACACCCTGGGGACTTCCCAGGGTATCCGGTTTAGAGAGGTTTGACTGTATTCTGCTGACACGGCAAATTTATCAGATAATCAATGAGATATAGAGAATACCAGGCTAATGTTTGTTTGTTTGTTGGGGTTTAACGGCATATCAACAGCTAAGGTCAATGAAAGCCGGGTCAATGGGTTTAGTATTAAATCCCATATATTACCTGTACAAGTACATGTACATGTTCAAGTACATGTACAAATTGGGGGAAAATCCCAAAATCAGAACTGAATATTTACAATAAACTATATATTCAGCCCCGAAATCGGAATAATCATGATTTGATGCCAGATCCTCGCCACACCAGAATCACTTGGCCCCCTCTCAAAAGCAGGAGGACCAGTAATAATATTACTACTTTTATAATGGGCAATAACCCAATTCAACTGCCAGGTAATAAAAGAGTCAAAGATAAAAACGTACCAAACCAGGCAAATCGGGATTCATATAAGGAGGAATCCCTACCGTTAATTTACGCCGTCGAGTTCGCCCGACCAACCACCCACACCAGGCTAGTGTCTTTTGATATCAAGTTTATCAGGTAAGGCTAGGAAATGCGTAGGAATTCCGAGGCTTACCGAGAATTCCTACCGTTTCCGAGCCGAGCCTGATCAACTTGATATCAAAAGACACTAGCCTGATATTCTATCAGGTAACGTTTTATGCTCGTAAATGACCACAAATGACGTCGTTATCTATGGACAGAACGCGGACTTGTTTATGTTGCGTCATTACACTGACATTAATCGGTAACATCATGTGACGTGATCCAACCAATGGAACGTCAGTTTTCACTTCGTTGTAACCCGGATGTTTGTATCAGGTCATGCCTGATACAACAATATGTTATCAGTCGGTACATATTCGGTATTTGGCCCTTTCACCTACATTTGTAAAATAGGATTACGAAAAATCGTAATACTCACATAAGGGGTATAACCAGATTCAACTGACACATACCAAAATGCCAAAGACGTATTTGAGGGCTAAACCAGCAGAACACGAAAGAGGCTAACAATAAGATCAAATAGACATCAGTAAATTTATATCACATTTCTATTTACAACAAATTCAACAAGCAAATTTAAGTTTATAATGAAGCGACAGACAGTATAAATGACAGACGATAATGAGTTGCTGAAGGTCAATCGATGAGTTCAAAGATAGGTAAACCAGGTTTATATTATCATATATGGCTGGGACTAAAGAAATGGGGCTTATGGGTTTTGCGACCAGTGTAGATCCAGATCAGCCTGTGCATTCGCACAGTCTAATCTGGATCTGCACTGTTCGCCATTCTATCAATGGAACACCAGCCATGCTTATAACAAGCAATATAGATCATTATCAGGCTACAGTAGTGTGCTATTTGATCAGGAGCAATGCTGGTCAAAAATCCCATGAGCCCCATTTCTCGTCACAGCCACATAAGCCTCGTTTTCGTGTATAATAAATATATGATAGAGTACACGTGCGTGCATGTCAATATAATAATGCACCTGTATTTTGGTGATAAAAAATAGACATGTAGTGTAGCGTTCTACATGTAAACTATTTCATGCTTAGTTAATGTAATTTGTAAGAGCAACACAGAAAAAAAGAAATACATATACAATGTATATTCAAATATATTTTTTATATTTATGAAAAACTAAGATTCGAACTCACTACCTATGGCATTGATATCCGTCACTCTAACCCCTCGACTACATAAGACTTGATGAGAAATCTCAAAATCAGTATTGAAAAGGAAAAGGCACCTATTCTGTGTTTTGTTTATGACCAGTTTGTTTGCTAGTTATCGTCTGCGGACTATACAGGGATTCCGCTGGGGAAAATAAAAAATTCGCCACTTCAAAAAAAATAAAGCAATTGGCGATAAAAAATTACAATTCTCAAAAAAAATCCTTTTTTTTTCGAAAACTGTAATTTTTTATCGCCAATTGTTTATTTTTATCGCCAATTGCGAAAGTGGCGATCGCCAGCGGAATCCCTGACTATAGTTCAATAGTTTATAATGAAGCGACAGACTGTAGTTCAATCATTTACAATGAAGCAGCAGACAAAATGCGGTCTGTCGACACACTTAGGGCCCCTATAGATGATTTGAAAAACTTCCAAAAAATAAACGGACAAACAGGGCGAAACCTATAGGGCCTCGGCGGGGCCCTAATAATTTACAAATGAAGTGACAGCTATCTGATGAGTCGCCCTTTCTTGGTGGGCTGTGACGTACTGCTGCTGGTTCGCCTGATCCGGCCCATCGGTATTGCGGGTGGGATCCTGGTGCGTAGGCGAGTGGGCGAGACATCGGGGGATGAGGGCGGGGATGTGGGGGTAGGTGGGCGGCCGCGCCGGGTCTGTCGACGCGCCGGCAGTGACGACGACGATGATGATGATGAAGAGGATGATGACGGGGACGACGGAGGTTTTGGAGACTCGGGAGATGGAGACAGCGCGTCTGTGGGGGATGCTGCACGCCGCCGACCTCTCCGTCTGTCTGGGGGCGGGGACAGTCGGTCTGACAAGCTTTCCGAGTCTGAGGACACAGGTTCGTGCCCGGGGTCGAGGGGCGGTGGCGAGGGCGTTAGTTCGCCGGACGACGGTGGCGAGACGGGGCCTGTGGGCGGAGCCCGGGTCTTTTGTAACACAGGAGGCGAGTTGCGAAGGGTGGGTGACATGGCGCGCTGCCGGGCAACAGGTCTCGGTGACTCGGCGTCCATTCTGTAGCTGCGCGGGATCGGCGGAGATGGAGTGCCTCGTCTGTACGCCCGCGGTACTGGCGACTCAGACGTCTCGCGGTATTCCATGCGTAGTGATGGGGAGTCCGAATGTTCGCGGTACTGCCTGTGATGGGGTGACATAGACTCCTGTGACATCGAGTCGCTCCTGTACCCGCGACGGCGAGGTTCGGGCGACGTTTCCCGGTACGTTCGAAGTGGTGGCGGCGACATCGATGTCTCATGGTACCCGCGTGGCGCGCCAGACGGCGACGTATCCTCCCTGTACAACGTCCCGCGCGCGGTTCTACCAGTCGCGACCGGTGGCGACAATGAACCATCGTCGTAGATCGGGCTCCGCTCCCGGACGGCAGGGGGCGGGGAGTACATTCCCCGGGGAGGGGGTGATGGGGAGGCGTCTTCCCGGTACAGGGTGCCACGCTCTGTGATTCCTGTCTTCCCCGGCCCCCCGGTGAGATCCTCGGGCGGGGGTGGGTAGTAGTCTCCGTCATCTGCGTACATTCCTGGCGAACCCGGCCTAAACAGATAACAAGTACAGGGGCCCGTTAAAATGTTTGAAAGTGCAAATTTAGGACAGTCTGGAAATTTCAATTGACAGATTTGCATCAATGAGAAAACAAAGCAACGTGATGTGAAACTCTGCCTATGCTAACACAGAGCTCCAGTTAAGGTGCGTAATTTGGAGGTAAATTTCTTATTTCTCTATCAAAAATGGCAAGTTGGGAGTGCTTTAGAATCGTCTCAATGAGACGATTCTAAAGGACTCCCAACTTGCCATTTTTGATGAAGAAATACCAAATTTCACCCCAAGTTGGTCAAATTACGCACCTTAACTGGAGCTCTGCTAACACCGATGATGACCAGAAATTGTTCAAAGAACAGTTACTCAGGATTTTCCAAGTTCGGTAACCAACTTATCAGGATGGGTCCAGTTACTTAAAACTTCTGTTAGCTTAGCGGAATGTTAAATCCTTAACATTGTTAAGGATTTAACAGTCAGATAAACTAACAGAGGTGTTGAGCAACAGGGCCCTGGGGGCCATTTCACTAAACCTTTTACGACTAAAATGTTTGTATGTGCAAATTTAGGATAGTCTGGAAATTTCAATTGATATATTTGGTATAGTTTTAGTTGCATATAATTTGTGAGTAATGTACGTATATAATAAAAAGGCTATTTCATATGCAGGGATTCCGCTTGGGAAAATAAAAAAATTGCCACTTCAAAAAAAATAAAATAATTTGCGATAAAAAATTACAATTTTCTAAAAGAAAATCAAAAATAATTAATTTTGTTTGTTTTCATTTTTTTTCTCGAAAATTGTAATTTTTTATCGCCAATTGTAATTTTTTATCGCCTTTTTTCGAAAATTGTAATTTTTTATCGCCAATTGCGAAAGTGGCGATCGCCAGCGGAATCCCTGCATATGTGCCACTCGGTCGGTCGCGCAACAACATTGCGCTCCTAAAGAATGATGTATGAACGGGGTCAAAACTAAAATTACAGACACACCTGTAAAAAATAAGCTTGTAAATTTTACAGGTGCACCAGTATATTTTACAGGTCCACCTATACATTTATAGATCCACCTGCATACCATACTAAAGTCGTGCCATATCACAGGCTATAAAACTTGTGCATATATCCACATACAAATCAAATAACCTATAAATATCACACGCAGTGGAACTTGAGCATAATTATACCCACATACAAATCAAATAACCTATAAAAATCGCACGCAACGGAACTTGAGCATAATTACACCCATATACAAATCAAATAACCTATAAAAAATATAAAAATCGCACGCAACGGAACTTGAGCATAATTACACCCACATACAAATCAAATAACCTATAAAAATCGCACGCAACGGAACTTGAGCATAATTATACCCACATACAAATCAAATAACCTATAAACATTGCACGCAATGGAACTTGAGCATAATTATACCCACATACAAATCAAATAACCTATAACTATAGACTTACATGGCTGAGCGACCGACGGCGGCCTCCGCCCACATCTGCGATGCAGTGCCGTACATCGGGGGTCCGTGGGGTGGTCCATGCGGGGGCGGGCCGTGGGGCGGGCCATGGGGCGGGCCGTGGGGCGGGTAAAACGGCTTCGTCGGAGACCCGCTCATCATTGGGGGCCGACCCAGGGGCCCACCACCCATCATGGGGTGGGGGAATCGCGCCCTCATACCACGACCGCGCACCATTGGAGGCATTGCTCGCATCGGGGGCATGCTGCAATATTATAGCGTAATATACATGTAGCTCTTTCTGATATCAGAAGACATATTATAGGAATGAATGGCCTTTTTGTGGAATTTATCGGGGTATAAACTTGGAAAAGTCGCGGGAATACTGGACGAAGGCCGGAAGGCCTCGTCCAGTATTCCCGCGACTTTTCCAAGTTTATATCCCCGATAAATTCCACAAAAAGGCCATTCATTCCTTATAATTCCAGCATTTGAAATAAATTCATCAAGAAAATGTGTTTATTTTCCGTCTTCTTAATTATTTTAACTGCGCCTCACGGTTACGGAAAGTAGTTCGGCATGGAGTTTACTGGGATATAGAATTCTGGACAGAGACTTGCTACCGACCAAACAAATGTTAGGGAATTGTGTAAATATTTTTCTGCTGGAATTATAGGTGGTTCTGTAAACTACAGTCGCTGATTTTAACCCTTTGAACCCGAAAGCCCGCTATAGTGGTTTATTTAAACAGTGCAGATCCAAATGAGCCGGCTTGTAACGAGCCATCTCATCAGGATCTGCACATTTTGAACAAAAAATACCACCTTTTCATAAATGGACTAGTCTGAAAAACATTTTGTGACGGTTGAATTGGCTGCAAAATCAAAATCAAAACTTTGCTGGCAGCCTTAATAAAAAATAAATAAAAATAAAGTCCTCAGTGACCTTGACCTTGGGCGGTCGGACGTGGGTTGTATTCAAAACAAAGCAGCATCCATAGACACACATTGTGGCCAAATATTATCAAAATTGGTGTAGTTCTTCACGAGTTATTTAAAAAAGAAAAAAAACTTTAACATGTTTGCCTTACAAAGAAGGTGAACATAATTTCTCAGTGACCTTGACCTTGGGTGGTCGGACGTGGGTTGTATGCACAACAAAGCACCATCCCTAGACACACGATGTGGCCAAATATTATCAAAATCGGTGAAGCGGTTCATGAGTTATTGAAAAATGAAAGGTGTTACTAACGTACGTACGCACGCACACATTTTCATTACTGGTAAGTGTATAACTAAATTGTATAACCAATGGTTTATGGTTGGTTGAATGAGGTTATGTTGATCGAGTGGTGTGAACTTTTCATGTTTCATTAGTGACATCAGGGGCCCGTTTCACTAAACTTTGTACGATAAAATTGTTCGTGAATCATGAATGCGACTCATTAATGCTACCACATATCACATGTATGATTAACCCTTACTAAGCTGAATTAAATGTTGTCGTCTGCTGGAAATGTTTTATTTTCCATATTTCGACACAAAAACCTGGTTTTGACAGCCACATGAGAATCGTCTCCAGTGGAGACGATTCTCATGTGCTGTCAAAACCAGTTTTTTTGTTAAGAATTAAAGCAAAAATGAAAAACAGCAGACGGCAATTTCCGTCAACGGAAGGGTTAAATCAGAACAAATTCACCAAAACACTCCCAATATCGGCTATTATTCCGAACATTGATGTCAATTCTAATTTCTAGTTTTGCACAAGTGAAATGCAGATACAGTATTGCGAAACATGAGACGAAAAAAGAAAAAATTTGAACGATTCTAGATTCTGATAATTTTACAGATGAGGATCTACTGTCTGTTCCACGTTTTGCTGCCGACGAATCTTTGGCTATTAAACACATTAAATCTTAAATCTAAAAAATATTTAAAAGTAAGTACGTTTTTATCAATAACAAAAGTCACCCTCCCCAAATTTTTTTATTGATTTTATTGCGAAAAAACGATTTTCCTACGGAAATTTAACATGGGCTAAAAATAGATTTTTTTTAAATATTTTGTTTATTTGTGGACCGATTTTCAAAATCTAACTCTTTTGCTTTTTTAGTTACATCACTTTCAAGCTATCTCGCCAGGATTCGGAGTCAATTTCCCAATTTTTTTGTTTTTTGATTCAGGATCAAAAAACGAAAAGTTTTGGAAGTTGACTCCCCATGTTAATTCCCATAGAAAAATAGTTTTTTCGCAATAAAATCTTTTTGGGGAGGGTCACCTTTTTGTTATTGATGAAAAAGTACTTATATTTAAATATTTTTTTAGATTTAATGTGTTTAATGGCCAAATGTTCGTCGGCAGCAAAGCGTGGAACAGACAGTAATCATTCTGCCGATTGCACCGACGCTACTTTATGTTTGTTTGTTTGTTTATTGGGGTTTAACGGCCTATCAACAGCTAAGGTCATTTAAGGCCGGGTCAATGGGTTTAGTACTAAATCCCATATATTACCTGTACAAGTGCATGGACATGTTCAAGTACATGTAAAAATGGGGGGAAAATCCCAAAATCAGAACTGAATATTTACAATAACACGAGGATGGCCGCCGAGGCATTTGATGGTCTCAGAGAGTATTTATTTGAAGTTTGATGCCCAATAAGCATACAAAGTTTCAAGTAAATCTGACTTACAGTTACAGAGATAGTAGGTATGTGAAAACTTTAACGCAAATTTTGACAGAAACTTTAATGCAAACTTCTAAGTCATTTGACCTTGACATAGGGGCACAGGGGCCGTATGAGTGGGACACGGAATGAATATATGGATGATGACTAATAAGCATATGAAGTTTCAAGTCAATGTGACTTAGGACTGCAGAGATATAAGGTATTTAAAAACTTTAACACAGATTTCAGAACGCAAACTTCTAAGTCATTTGACCTTGACCTTGGGCACAGGGGCCGCATGAGTGGGATACAGCATGAATATATGGATCATGACTAATAAGTATATGAAGTTTCAAGTCAATGTGACTTAGGACTGCAGAGATATAAGGTATTTAAAAACTTTAACACAGATTTCAGAATGCAAACTTCTAAGTCATTTGACCTTGACCTTGGGCACAGGGGCCGCATGAGTGGGATACAGCATGAATATATGGATCATGACTAATAAGTATATGAAGTTTCAAGTCAATGTGACTTAGGACTGCAGAGATATAAGGTATTTAAAAACGAACGCAGATTTCAGAATGCAAACTTCTAAGTCATTTCACCTTGACCTTGGGCACAGGGGCCGCATGAGTTGGATACAGCATGAATATATGGATCATGACTAATAAGCATATGAAGTTTCAAGTCAATGTCACTTAGGACTGCAGAGATATAAGGTATTTAAAAACTTTAACGCAGATTTCGGACGGACGGACGGACAGATGGACGCACGCACGGACGCATGGACGCACTGACACCCGGACGTCATTGTGATCACTATGTCTCGCTTTCCGCAAGCGGGCTCGACAAAAACTATATATTCAGCCCTGAAATCAGAATAATCCTGATCTGATGCCAGGTCCTCGCCACACCAGAATCACTTGGCCCCTCCCAAAAGCAGTAGGATCAGTAATAATCTTACTACTTTTATAATGGGCAAAAACCCAATTCAACTTCCAGGTAACTAAAGAGCCAAGATAAAAACTCACCTGAGGGCCAAACCAGGAAAATCGTGATTCCTATAAGGAGGAATCCATACCGTTAATTTACGCCATCTCATTCGCCCGACCAACACCCACTCGACGCTACTTTAGTGACTTCTAGCTCACTTGCAGTATATATGATCAGTATCATAATCATGGTTACACATATTCTTGTTCTCCATCACCGTGGTAACAATGAGACACGCCATGTGATTTTGCACCTAAAAACATGTGCGATATCTCGCGAAATATATTCACTGTGGTATTCTGTAAATCGTGTCGAAAGATGACAAAATTTTCATAGCAAATGTGGAACGAAATTCTGTATTTGCTATGACAATTTCGTCAACTTTCGACGTCATTTACAGGAAAATATCGTAAATTCTGTCGGCCCAAACTTACCCGGGTCTCATACCCATAGGGCCGCCCATGGGGCCACCGAGTGGGGGTCCGAAGTTCGGCACCATGTTGATCCGCTTCGCCGCCTCCCCAAAGTCGACCATCGTGATTGGCCGAGCCCGCCGCCGTCGCTCCCGCTCCGACTCATCCGAATGCTTGGAATACAGCGAGCTCTTAGACGATACGGATGACAGCGACCGTGACCGCGACCTTGACACAGATCGCCTGGAGCTGGAGTATGTCCGTGATCTGGAGCGCGACCGCGATACAGACCGCATTAACCTCGACCGCGACCTTGACCGCGACCGACTACGCACATACGATCTTGACCTTGGTCGCTCCGAGTCACTACTAATGGAGGACAGAGATTGCCGACTCCTGCTGCGTTTGCGCCGTTTTATCCGCGAGTATGTTGATTGGCTTGACTCGGAGGATACAGATGATAAAGACCCGGTACTGGATAAGGATCGGGACTGGGACCGGGATTTAGTGTGTCTCTGCGGAGATCTGCTCTCCGAGCGAGATTTACTGTGACGTCGAGGAGGAGACCTGCTGTCCGAACGATGCCGCCTTTCCTTCTTTTCGCGTCTCGGTCGTCCCCGTTTTCTAGATTTACGATCTTTTGATTCTGTTTGCCGTCGGTGTGGGGACGAGGGAAGAGGGGGCGGGGATTCAGGTAAAGGGGGAGGAGCTGCATCGTCTGTCTGAGGAGGGAGGGGTGGGAGAGGTGGAGGTGAGGGGCAGGACGGAGGTGGAGGGGGTTCACAGGGAAGTGGGGGTGGACTGGTTGCTTTGCGTGCGAATGAATGTCGTGGTTTGTACAAGTCGTTGGTGTCGTAGCTCTGTCTGGACGTCCGGGCTTCTGGTCTGTCGTGTTTCACATCAGAGCTTCTGAAATAAACAAATAAAATGAGACACGCCATGTGATTTTGTACCTTCTGACATCTGCGTAATTTCATGAAATATGTTTACAAATTTACAATATTTTCCGTAAATGGCGTCAAAAGGTTCCGCATGTACTCTGAAAATTTGGTCAACTTTTTACTTTATTTATGAAAAATATTGAAATGGCTGTGATAATGTAATAAATTCAGTATAATAATTCTGTATAATTTTAATAATCAAATATATGCAGTCAGTAGTTCTATATGAAATATGCATTTTTTGTATACCATCTGTTTTGTGTAAAATGTCCACTTTTAATGGTTGCATAAACATTGCAAAAACAATATTTTATGATTCGATGGACGACCGGATGGAAAGGCGAAAGCTATATTTTATTTTATGTATTGGTATTTAACGGCCTATCAACAGCTCAGTTCATTTAAAGCTGAGCCAACGGGTTCGATCCTACATGTAACCTGCTGCATGGGGGAAAATCCCAAAATCAGAACGGAATATTTACATCAAGAAAATTAGATATATTCAGACCTGAAAGTAAAATAACTTGACCTGTAGCCTATTTCATCAACATTGCAAAGTATACTTTACTAGCAAAGTATACTTTGAGGGAGTAATCATTTATTTTTCCTGAAATGCATTATTTCATATATAACTAACAAATGTATATATTTCATGATTAAAAGTATGCAGAATTATTATACTGAATTTATTACATTATCACAGCCAAATTAGCCAAATTGGCTGTGATAATGTCATAAATTCAATGTAATAAAAATTAATAAATTTATCATAAAATTGAAAATTTCTCCCTCAAAGTATACTTTGCTACTAAAGTATACTTTGCAATGTTGATGAAATAGGCTACTGGTGCCAGGTCCATACCACACACACGTAAGTCACTTAGCCCCTACCCCTAAATGTAATAGGATTACAAATAATCAAAATACTCACTTAAGGGGTATAACCAGATTCAACTGTCACATACAAGAATGCCAACGACATACATGAGGGCCCACATGTAGCCGAGTTCATCAAAATTGAAAAGTATACTTAACTAGCGAAGTATACGTTGAGGGAGTAATCATTTATTTTTCCTGAAATGCATTATTTCATATAGAACTAACGACTGCATAATTATATTTGATGATTAAAAGTATGCAGAATTATTATACTGAATTTATTACATCATCACAGCCATTTTATATAATGTACAGATGTAATAAATTCAAAATAATAAAAATAAATAAATTTATCCTTAAATTTAAAAGTTCTCCCTCAAAGAGTACTTAGCAAGATAAGTATACTTTGCAATTTTGGTGAAATAGGTCACAGGTCTCCGGTCGTGATTCCGGTAAGGATGAAACCCGATCTTTAAATTACCCATCGCATGCTCCCACCTGCCACCCACCCTCTAAAATGAACTAATGTTAACATAATAAGTACCGTAATGGCAACAAAATAACACGGGAATGAATAACAAATTGGCAAATGGAAAATGAAATAAAATGAAGGGGGTTTAACGTCCTAGCAACAGCTAGCGACCGAACAACAGTTTAAAGTCTCATCCGATAGATCAGTGGGATGGAAATACTATGAAAGTATTTTTCATGCACGAGGGTAGGTTTTTAGCTCACAATCTTCAGTATTGAAGTCCTGGGGCCCGTTTCACTGAACCTCCTACGACTAAAATGTCCGTATGTGCAAATTTAGGATCGCCTAGAAATTTAAATTAATGCATTTACATTTATTGAGCATAGGCTGCATATGCAGCCTATGCTCAATAAATGTAAATCCAATAATTGGTTACAAGAAAACAATGTAAATGTGAAATTTACAGACTATTATAATTCTGCACTTACGAACATTTTAGTCGTACGAAGTTTAGTGAAACGGGCCCCTGTATTCTACCCGAGTCACAGCCAATCCCCCTCCTAACAAAGAAACTATTATTTGTACAACCTCTGTAGATTCTCATCCTTGTTACCCACATACTTAAAGGTACATGCCCACTATGTAGGCACAAAATGTTCTTTATATCAGAGACATCATCTGGGATATTTTCTGGCAAAATAAACATTCGTTCACCATTACCCCACGTATTGATTATTGGCATTATTACACACTTTATATCAGACATAAATTTCGACACTGATATCAGGGGTGGTAACTGTGTTTCCTTAAAATGTTAACGGACATTACTATTTATTCTCTGTATATATTTTTTAATGTGCAATGATCATATATTATTCTTTCAGGCGAGGCATTTAATTAGTATAAATAATTAAAAAATATCATGCCTCATTTGCATATGAAAATAGCCTGATACCACCGAGAGTCACTATCAGAAAAAATAAATATTACTAAATGATTATATCTGTACAGCGGGCATTTGTAATTTTTTAGAACTGGTGGAATAGTAACACAATTTATACACTTATTTAATTCCTATAAAGAACACTGTGTGCCTACTGAGTGGGCATGTACCTTTAAGATCTCATGATTGATTTTTCAGCTCCAGTAGGAAACTTGCAAAGATCAGGTATGAAACAAACCATCCTAAAATGTGGCTGTCGCTGGAAAAATGGGGCTTATGGGATTTCTGACCAGTGTAGATCCAGATCAGCCTGTGCATCCGCACAGTCTGATCAGGATCTGCACTGTTTGCTATACCATTAATGAAACACCTGTGATGCTTCTAACATTATATAAATCATTATTTTAATTTTCATTAACCTGTGAAGGGAAGCACATTTAATACACATTATTTTAAAGCCAGAGCGACTTTAAACCATTATCATTCAACAAGAGTAAAACGGTGTAACAGTAGTCAAATCAATATTCTGTAACGAAGAAACTAACTTTTATCACTGTAACAATAACACTAAACATTTGATCAAATAAAACAATGAAAACAATGTTGGTTTGCATACCTTTACAGCTGTACTGTATTCAAATTCAGAAACAAATTAACTAGACATGTAAAATCAACTGGAGCAACAGCGAATACATTCCCAGGGGCCCGTTTCACTAAACTTTGTACAAGTAAATTGATCGTAAGTGCAAATTTAGGATCGTCTGGAAATTTCAATTTTATGGATTTACATGTATATACATAGGCTGCATATGCAGCCTATGCTATATACATGTAAATCCATAAAATATGCAGCCTATGCTCAATAAGTGTAAATCCAATAATTGTTTACAAGAAAACATTCTTAATGTGAAATTTACAGACTATCATAAGTTTGCACTTGCGAACATTTTAGCTGTACGAAGTTTAGTGAAACGGGCGCCAGGTATTACATTGCTGTATAACTGACAATAGACACAAGGAATGTTAACGATGACGGGATGCACAATGTACCACCATTTGCATAATCAGAAACAATACCACCCTGGTATGGTTGAATGGGTAACTGAATATGTGGAATTATACATTCGGCGTGTTTCGGCTTTTATCGGTATAACTCTATATTATATATATGAACAAGGCTTCTAACTTTGGTCGGACACGACCTCGTATCATAACAAATTCCGCGAGTTTATTAACGCTAATGTGAATATTTTGGTAGAAAGTGCACATGTTCATTTGAGAATTATTGTTATCTTGCTAAAACAGCATAGTTAGAACATAATTATGCAAAGAATATAGAATTACAGCTACTTTTCCTAGGTCGCGCACAACCTTGTATCATAACAAATGAAATAATGTGTTAAAGGCTCTAATATCAATATTGGAGTGGCAAGTTCATATGATCATTTGAGAATTATCGTTATTCTGCAGAAGTACATAGAATGCATAGAAAATTACAATTTTAAACATGTTATTTTGTTATGATACGAGGTCGTGTCCGACCAAATTTAGAAGCCTTGCTCAGAAATATAGTTATACCGATGAAAGCCGAATTACACCGAATGCCTGTGGAATAACGCGTATTATTCAGTGCTGACACACGATACTTGTATCAGTTGTATACAAAAAATCAGTGACTTTGTTAAAAATCATGTGGTGGTAAAAACAAATCATGATCCAAAACCTAAAATGCTGCAGTTAATTGAACAAGGGTTGATCAAAAAGTGTCTGGCCACTTCTGTGGATGATAGTGCCAGTTTGGATTCATTTTTGGAACCTACCATCATTTATATTCATACACACCAAGTTGCATATTTATACCTGCATACGTTTGTGAGATACATTGTTGAGAGCATCACATGAGTCAGAATGAAAAATCAACCATTATCGAGCTAGCTGAAAAATTACATACTGTCGAACCTCTCAAAACCGGACATCGAGATAATATATGTGATGTCATTTTGAGAGGTTCCTTGGTGACGCATCTCAGATACAATTGCATGTTCATGATTGCGAAAGATACGAGTATGTCCAAGAATGGTTATATACCTGATTTACAGTGGAACATCTCTGAACCGGACACCCTGGGGCCTCCCAGGGTGTCCGGTTTAGAGAAGTTTCACTGTATTGATAATACACCACAGAAATTGCAAATTAGAAGTGGAAATATATCCCATAAAGTCATTATCTATGGAGCCCCGCAGGGGACATGGATTTTCTTTTATTAATTTGTTCCCGTGAAATAACGATTTGTTCCCACGATATAACAATTCGTTCCCACGATAAAACAATTCGTTCCCACGAATTAACAATTCGTTCCCATGAAATAACAGTTTGTTCCCTCAATTTAACAATTCAAATCGGCGAGGGGATAATTACCATTGTAACACACTCCACACAAACATTCCACTGTACCTGAGAGTGCGTGCCTCCTTCCCGGCCATGCCCGGTATGACACGTTTAGCAGTCGGCTCTCCGCTCGACTGACTCAGATTGCGCTTCCGTTTCCGTTTACTGTCCCGAATCTCGGTGAGCAGGTCTGTACGGGACACGTCGGAGACATCGCTGATCTCGGACGAGTTGCTCTTGATGTCGTCGTTGATCTTGCTGCGTGATCGGGTAACGGGCACAGGCTGGGCGAGCGGCAGGACACCGTATATTTGGATAGAATTATCTGGGATGTCGGGAATACCTGGTATATGGTCACAAATAATAATCATAAATGAGAGACGGCATGCGATTTTGTACCTTCGGACATCTGCGTAATTTCATTAAATACGCTTACAAAATTTACAATATTTTTCATAAATAAAGTCAAAAGTTTACAAAATTTTCAGAGTACATGCGGAATATTCCACATGTACTCGGAATGTTTTGTCAACTTCTGACGCCATTTACGGAAAATATTTGTAAATTTTGTAAACATATTTCATAAAATTACGCAGATGTCCGACGATACAAAATCACATGGCGTGTCTCAAATGTGGCTGTGACTGGAGAAATGGGTCTTATGGAATTTGTGACCGGTGTAGGTACTGATCAAATAGCACACTCCTGTAGCCTGATAACGACGACCTACGTTGCTTGTTAGAAGCATTACGGGTGTCCCATTGATCGCATGGCGAACAGTGCAGATTGTGATCAGACTGCGGATGCAGACTGATCTGGATCTACACTGGTCGCAAATCCATTTCTCCAGTCACAAATGAAAAAAATAATATATAAAGTGTGTTTAAAAGTATATGCCCACTTAGTAGGCACAAACTGTTCTTTCTATGATTTAAATAAGTCTATAATTGTGTCACTATTACACCAGTTCTACAAATTACGAGTGCCCGCTATACAGATATAATCATTTAGTAATATTTATTTTACTGGTAGTGACTCGCGGTGGTATCAGGCTATTTTCATATGCAAATGAGGCATGACATTTTTTAATTATTTATACTAATTAAATGCGTCACCTGAAAAACTAATATTTACGACAGACTACAAGGTATGATCATTGCACATCAAGAAATAAATACAGACAATAAATAGTAATGTCCGTTAACATTTTAAAGAAACACGGTTATCGCCCCTGATATCAGTGTGGAAATTTACTTCTGATATAAAATGTATAATAGTGACAATCCATATGTGGGGTAATGGTGAATGAATGTTTATTTGCGAGAAAATGTCTCAGATGATGTCTCCGATATAAATAACATTTTGTGCCTACTGCTTTAAGGTAAGTAATTGCATAATAAAAGTGTAAAACACCTTGTGACCTTCATCATGACATGTGCAAGAAAGAGGCATTTCTAGACACACATTGTTGAGAATATCAGAGCTCCAGATAAGCTGCATATTTGCTGAAATACCCAATTAAAATTGCCAAAAACCCAATTGAAATCAGAAGTAGCGAGTATCAAAAACCAATACAAATTTTGTGGTAAGTTTATCAGACAATTACTAATTCCTTATCTGGAGCCCTGGAATATTATAATGACCCACTCAGGGTTAAAAACTTATTGATAAAAACAGAAGTGTGATTTTCTGTACTCAGTAAAGCACTGTTGTTCGACAAGACTACACGCACAATACTACAAAGCTACAAACAAATTTTAAACCATCAAACTACGCAAAATTTGGAACACTTCACCATAGACGATAGTTACTATGACGATGGTGAAAATATGTTAATTATTGTCCACACTAAAATATTAACTAAAATTCTTTTCACATTTGACTGATGCATGCAATATAAACTTTTCATCATAAAACCTTCAACTATTTTATAGTACCAGATGGCCGCGGCCCGCATGTCGAGCCCGCCGAGGCATTTGATGGTCTCAGAGTGCATTTATTTAAGTTTGATGTCCAATAAGCATACAAAGTTTCAAGCAAATCTGACTTACGGTTACAGAGATAGTAGGTATGTGAAAACTTTAACGCAAATTTTGACAGAAACTTTAACGCAAACTTCTAAGTCATTTGACCTTGACCTTGGGCACAGGGGCCGCATGAGTGGGATACAGCATGAATATATGGATCATGACTAATAAGTATATGAAGTTTCAAGTCAATGTGACTTAGGACTGCAGATATAAGGTATTTAAAAACTTTAACTCAGATTTCGGAACCCAAACTTCTAAGTCATTTCACCTTGACCTTGGGCACAGGGGCCGCATGAGTGGAATACAGCATGAATATATGGATCATGACTAATAAATATATGAAGTTTCAAGTCAATGTGACTTAGGACTGCAGAGATATAAGGTATTTAAAAACTTTAACGCAGATTTCGGACGGACGGATGCACGGACGGACGCACGGACACCCGGACGTCATTGTGATGACTATGTCTCGCTTTCCGCAAGCGGGCTCGACAAAAAGTCTACAATGTACGTGTTCCTGGAACAACCTTTATAGATCACATGCGGACTATCGCTATATTCCTTCTAGCCTATGGGGGGGCATCATCCTGGGTGTGAGTTTTGTCGACTTGATTGACTGCCTACCGCAATATCAGGGGGTGTAGGGGGGCGAGTGTATGTGGGGAACTAACCCACCTTCCAGCTGTGCAGTTGGAGGTTCATCCTGGGTGGGAGTTTTGTCCCCTTGCTCCGTGATCGTGTACATCTCGACCTCCACGCCCTCCGACAGCATCACACCTGTAACAGCCAATCAGAAATAGACAGAGCTCGCGATAAAATACTCGTATAACATAACCTTACCTTTTTCAGAAATAGCAAAAACTTTGGATGAAATCCTCTTTTATCAGGTAATCTGTCCTGTATTGACCGAATACGTACTGACTGATAACATATTGTTGTATCAGGCATTGACCCGATACAAAAATCCTGGTTACAACAAAGTGAAAACTGACGTTCCATTGGTCGGATGACGGCACGTGACGTTACCGAATGACGTCAATGTAATCACACAACGTAAACAAGTCCGCATTCTGTCCATAGATAATGACGTCATCTATGGTCAATTTCGAGCATAAAAAGTTACCTGATAAATAGAATATCAGGCTAGTTTCTTTTGATATCAAGTTTATCAGGCTCGGCTCGGAAACGGTAGGAATTCCTTGAAATTCCTACGTGTTTCCTAGCTTTGCCTGATAAACTTTGATATCTTGATATCAAAAGACATTAGCCTGGTATTCTCTATGTATGTGAATAGCTTTCTTTTTATTCATCGTTTCAGTGGAAAATTTCGAAAGAGCCCATATCACCGAGTGGGAGGGGTATATTTACCTGTATCCACGTCGACGGAGCCCATATTACTGGGTGGGAGGGGCATATTTCCCTGTATCCACGTCCACGGAGCCCATATTACCGGGTGGGAGGGATATATTTACCTGTATCCACGTCTACGGAGACCGTATCACCCGGAGGGAGGGGTATATTTACCTGTATCCACGTCGACAGAGCCCATATCACCGGGTGGGAGGGGTATATTTACCTGTATCCAACTCTACAGAGCACATATCACCGGGTGGGAGGGGTATATTTACCTGTATCCACATCGACAGAGCCCATATCACTGGGTGGGAGGGGTATATTTACCTGTATCCACGTCGACAGAGCCCATATTACCGGGTGGGAGGGGTATATTTACCTATATTCACGTCGACAGAGCCCATATCACCGGGTGGGAGGGGTATATTTACCTGTATCCACGTCGACAGAGCACATATCACCGGGTGGGAGGGGTATATTTACCTGTATCCACATCGACAGAGCCCATATCACCGGGTGGGAGGGGTATATTTACCTGTATCCACGTCGACAGAGCCCATATTACCGGGTGGGAGGGGTATATTTACCTATATTCACGTCGACAGAGCCCATATCACTGGGTGGGAGGGGTATATTTACCTGTATCCACGTCGATGGAGCCTTTATCACCGGGTGGGAGGGGTATATTTACCTGTATCCACGTCCACGGAGCTCATATCACCGGGTGGGAGGGGTATATTTACCTGTCTTCACGTCGACAGAGCCCGTATCACCGGGTGGGAGGGGTATATTTACCTGTCTTCACGTCGACAGAGCCCGTATCACCGGGTGGGAGGGGTATATTTACCTGTCTTCACGTCGACAGAGCCCGTATCACCGGGTGGGAGGGGTATATTTACCTGTATCCACGTCCATGGAGCCCATATCACCGGGTGGGAGGGGTATATTTACCTGTATCCACGTCCACAGAGCCCATATCACCGGGTGGGAGGGGTATATTTACCTGTATCCACGTCATGGAGCCTTTACTGGGTGTATATATTTACCTGTATCCACGTCGACAGAGCCCATATCACCGGGTGGGAGGGGTATATTTACCTGTATCCACGTCTACGTAACCCATATCATCCGGGAGGGGATATTTACCTGTATCCACGTCCATGGAGCCCATATCACCGGGTGGGAGGGGTATATTTACCTGTATCCACGTCCATGGAGCCTTTATCACTGGGTGGGAGGGGTATATTTACCTGTATCCACGTCCACGGAGCCCATATCACCGGGTGGGAGGGGTATATTTACCTGTATCCACGTCTACGGAACCCATATCACCGGGTGGGAGGGGTATATTTACCTGTATCCACGTCCATGGAGCCCATATCACCGAGTGGGAGGGGTATATTTACCTGTATCCACGTCCATGGAGCCCATATCACCGGGTGGGAGGGGTATCTCCTGCAGCTGTATCTGGTCGGATGTGATGTCGATGGTTGCGAGCTCCGTCCCAATCTCAACTGTCTCCTCAATGATCATCGAGCCATCGTAGCTTTGGCTCAGGTGTGATTGGCCGTCCGTCTTGAAGATTGACGTGTCTGTATACTCATCCGACAGATACCTGTGTTAAGGACACGTGTGACGCCCAGATTATCATATGTGGCTGAAGAGTTCCAGATAAAGGGCGCAATGTCGCATTATACGCACTTATTTTAGCAGCATACGCACTGATTATTAAAAGTGGGAGAACAAAATACTCACAGCATTGATTTGTAAATTCAGTGGTGAAAATACTGTAATAAAGTTGAAAATTTACTTAGTTGAGCTGCAAAAAGCAAACAATGTTGTTTGCTTTTTGCAGCTCAAATTAGTGAATTTTTAAATTTGTTATATTTTTTTATCACGAGTTCCCTATTTAATAAGGAAGAAAATCAATAATGAATTTATAAAAGTAAAATACGCATTGAAATTGAAATCAGGGCGTATAATACTCTTTAGACACTTATCTGGAGCTCTGGAGCGGAAACGAAATCTGTACGATGTAGATGAACAATTTACCTCTGGTTTCTCGTCCTCTGTCGTCTACTTCTCCTCTGCTGTAATTTCTGTTCCTTCAACTCTGCTTTCAGCTCCTCTTTCGTTTTCCTATTACGTTTCCGTGGCGACATTTTCTCTGGTGAACTCTCAACTGACGTCACGGTTATGTCGGCCATTTTGTCCGGAGTACTTTCAAACGAGGCAGCTGTCATGTTCACCTCTGTTTCTTCAGCCACGATAGTCGTGTTGTCTTCCACCATCACATGAACTTCCTGCAGCTCTGTCTTGACTGGAAACACGCGGACGGAAAATGTGGCGGTGTTTGGAGAAATGGTGTTTATGGGATTTGCAACCAGCGTAGATCCTGATAAGGATCTGCACTGTTCTCCATTCCTCCAATGAAATGCTTTTAACACGCAATATAGATCGTTTTCATGCTTCAGGAATGAAATGAAATGAATGGGGTTTAACGTCCTAGCCACAGCTAAGGTCGTATAGGGACGGGACCACATTTTTAAAGTCTCATCCGACAGACCAGTGGAGTTGAAATACTATTAACCCTTAGACCTCTATCTTATTTTTTTTGTCGTCTGCTGTTTATTTTCTATTTTCCATTTTTATCATCAAAAACATGCTTTGACAGCACTTTAGAATAATTTACAACATGCGTTAGCAGCACTTCAGATGGAAATGATTCTGAAGTGCTGTCAAACCATGTTTTTCTTGAGAAATAAGGCAAGATATAAAAGCAACAGCAGACGACAATTGTTGTGAGTAGCGGTCTAAGGGTTAAAGTATTTTTTACTCCTTATGGTAGGTTTTGAACTCACAACCTTCGGTATTGTGTATGCTACCCCTGAGCCACAGCCCATCACACTCCAGAAACGGGCTGCTTAATAAGGAGCTACACAGGTCACAAATTCCTTAAGCCCCTTTTCTCCAGTCACACCCATAAATGTGAAGTAAGATCAAAAGATTTGATTTGATTTATTGGTGTTTAACAGCCTATCAACAGCTAAGGTCATTTAAGGCCGGGCCGACGTGTTCAGTTCCGTATTTAACTTGCTGCATTGGGGGAAAATAATTATTCTCCTTGTTGGTGTCAGGGCTCCAGATAAGGTATTAGTAATTGAGTATTGTCACTCCACCACCATTTCTGAAGCCATTGGGTATTTCAGAATTTTAATTGGGTAAAATAAAATAACACTACTGTTTACACATCAACAGACAGCAATTCTTGAATAGTTTGCTCCCAAATGAAAACATGTCTTGGCATTTTATTAGAATTGTCTCCTTGGAGACAATTCTAATGAAATACCAAGATGTGTTTTCATGGAAAACAAGAAAAATATGCTATATTTGTGGTGTGTTTATTATTTTCTACAAATTTTGTATTGATTTTTGATACTCGCAGTTACTTCTGAATTCAATTGGGTTTTTAAGCAAATACGCAGCTTATCTGGAGCATATTTCATCAACATTGCAAAGTATACTTTGAGGGAGAAATTTTCAATTTTATGATAAATTTATTAATTTTTATTACACTGAATTTATTACATTATCACAGCCATTATGGCTGTGATAATGTAATACATTCAGTATAATAATTCTGCATACTTGTAATCATGAAATATATGCATTTGTTAGTTCTATATGAAATAATGCATTTCAGGAAAAATAAATGATTACTCCCTCAAAGTATACTTTGCTAGTAAAGTATACTTTGCAATGTTGATGAAATAGGCTACTGGAGCCCTGTGGTGTGATAAATAGAAACTACCAGGTTAGTGACTTTTGATTTCAAGATTACCAGTAGCCTATTTCAAAAAATTTGCAAAGTATACTTACCTTGTTAAGTACACTTTGAGGGAGAAATTTTCAATTGAAGGATAAATTTATTATTTTTTATTATACTGAATTCATTACATTATCACAGCCATTTTGTCTGTGATAATGTACTAAATTCAGTATAAAAATTATGCATACCTTTAATCATATATATGCAGTCGTAAGTTCTATAAGAAATAATTAATTTCGGGGAAAAAAAATGCATATTCCCTCAAAGTACACTTGTTTGTTTGTTTGTTTATTGGTTATCAAAAGTGGAAGTACAACATACTCACAGCAATGTGAACATACGCATTGATTTTCCAATTGAGTAGTGAAACGACGGTTTGCTTTATGCAGCTTAAATAAATGAATTTTTTAATTGTTTTATTTGTTATCATTTGTTAACTATTTAATATAGGAAGAAAATCAATAATACATTTGTAAAAGTAAAATATGCATATAATTTGAAATCTGATGATATACTCTTTAGATAAAAAACTTATCTGTAGCAGATTTCATCAACATTGCAAAGTATACTTATCTAGCAAAGTATACTTTGAGGGAGTAATCATTTATTTTTCCCGAAATGCATTATTTCATATAGAACTAACCACTGCATATATTTGATAATTAAAAGTATGCAGAATTATTATACTGAATTTATTACATTATCACAGCCAAATGGCTGTGATAATGTAATAAATTCAGTATAATAACAAGAGCTGTAGGACAACAGCATAGCTCGACTACGAGGGTTGTCGATGTACACATAGCTTGACAAACAAGGTGGCTGCGGCCTGCAGAAAAACCTTAACCAAGGTTGACTAAAAACCTTAACCAAGGGAAATTAAGTAAGTAATTCAAGGTTAAATGTAGGTCAATGTCAGATATAGGTCAAGGGTTATTGATGTACATCACTAGGAGATGAAGTTTTCCAAGTATGGTTGCTGTAGGCCCAGGAGTATTCCATATACAAGCTTGACTAAAAACCTTAACCAAGGGGAAATAAGTAAGTAAGTAACCAATGATAAAAGTAGGTCAAGGTAAAATATAGGTCAGGGGTTATTGAATGATGACATTCCTCCCTATGAAGAAAAAAGTTATCCAATTGTATGGTGTCTGCTGTTATGCACTAATAGTATTCCGATCTACAAGCATTGACTAAAAACCTTAACCAAGGTCGACTAAAAAACTTAACCAAGGGGAATTAACTAAGTAATTGAAGGTTAAATGTAGGTCAAGGTCAAATATAGGTCAGGGGTTGTTGATGTACATCACTAGGAGATGAAGTTGTCCAAGTATGGTTGGTGTAGGGCCAGGAGTATTCCATCTACAAGCTTCACTAAAAACCTTAACCAAGGGGAATTAAGTAAGTAATTAAAGAGGAAATGTAGGTCAAGGTCAACTATAGATCAGGGGTTATTGATGTACATCCCTATGAGAAAAGGTTGTCCAAGTATGGTGTCTGTATGCACAATATATTCCATGTACAAGTTTGAGTAAAAACCTTAACCAAGGTTGACTAAAAACCTTAACCAAGGGGAATTAACTAAGTAATTCAAGAGGAAATGTAGGTCAATGTCAAATATAGATCAGGGGTTGTTGATGTACATCACTAGGAGATGAAGTTGTCCATGGCCAAGTATGAAGGGTGTAGGGCCAGTAGTATTCCATATACAAGCTAGACTAAAAACCTTAACCAAGGGGAATTAACTAAGTAATTCAAGAGGAAATGTAGGTCAAGGTCAAATATAGATCAGGGGTTATTGATGTACATCCCTAAGAGAAAAGGTTGTCCAAGTATGGTGTCTGTATGCACATAGTATTCCATGTACAAGCTTGAACTAAAAACCGTTACCAAGTTTGACTAAAAACCTTAACCAACCAAGGGTGAATAACTAGGTAATTCAAGGTTAAATGTAGGTCAAGGTCAAATATAGGTCAGGGTTGTTGATGTACATCACTAGGAGATAAAGTTGTCCAAGTATGGTTGGTGTAGGGCCAGAGTATTCCATGTACAAGGTCGACTAAAAACCTTAACAAAGAGAATAAACTAAGTAAATTAAAGAGGAAATGTAGGTCAAGGTCATAGATCAGGGGTTTACTGATGTAACATCCCAAGGAGATGAAGTTGTCCAAGTATGGTTGGGTGTAGGGCCAGGAGTATTCCATGTACAAGCAAATGATAAAAACCTTAACCAAGGGGAATAAGTAAGTAAGTAATTGAAGAGGAAAATTGTAGGTCAAGGTCAAATATAGATACAGGGGTTATTGATGTACATCCCTATGAGAAAAGGTTGTCCAAGTATTGTGTCTGTAGGTGGACAATGTATCCAATGTATTACATGACAAGCTTGATTAAAAACCTTAACCAAGGTTGACTAAAAACCTTAAACAGGGGGAATTAACTAAGTAATTCAAGAGGAAATGTAGGTGAAGGTCAAATATAGATCAGGGGTTATTGATGTACATCACTAGGAGATGAAGTTGTCCAAGTATGGTGGGTGTAGGGCCAGTAGTATTCCATATAGAAGCTTGACTAAAAACCTTAACCAAGGCGTGACGTGACGCCGACGCTGGGGTGACAACATAAGCTCTACTTATTCTTCGAATAGTCGAGCTAAAAATGAATAAATTTATCCTAAAATTGAAAATTTCTCCCTCAAAGCATTGAATATCCATGGGTCCATGAATCAATAAACGTACATTTGAACATGCTATTATTATACATGTGAACGACAAAAAGCTCTTTAAATCATACCCAATTTTCTCTGATATTAAATATCTACAAGGTAGGACATTCGCCATCTTTTCAACAAACGGAAGTGGTACTAGTGTACCTTGGGCACAGATCGCTAATTCAATAATTGTAACACGCGAGAAGCCGGGAACTGCTGCTACAATTACTGAATTACCGAGCCGGGCCCAAGGTAAATAAGCCACTTCCATTGTTTGAAAAGATGGCGAGTGTCCTATCTTCTAAAAGCATTTGTCTTTCATACCACAAGTGCCTGTGATCTTCACTTACCACATTGTTCCACCACAGTTTCTCCCAGTTTCACTTCATACTGCTCAATCTCTGTGGTTCCCGTTTCGACTCCCGCTGTGGCTTCAACCTCCCCTCCCAGAATGGTTTCCGACGCATCTCCAACTGTGGGTCCCAGCTCACTGCACACAGTTGCTTCCAACCCATCTGATACAAGCTCAGTTCCTACACTGGTTTCCGGTTCATGTTCAACTCCAGTATCCAGCCCAACACCAATGATCGGCTCACTTCCTGCTACGGTTCCCATCTCATCTGCAGCTGTGGTTCCTGGTTCATCCACAATGATGGTTTCCGGTTCATCCAAAATGGTGCTTTCTGGCTCCTTAACAATACTGGTTTTTGGCTCAGCCACAATGGTAGTTCCCAACTCAATTCCTGCTCCACTAACTGGTTCTGCTACAATGTTGGTTCCGGTCTCATCTTCAACTACTGTTTCTACCTCCTCCACAACTGTGCTTCCCACTTCACCTACATTGGTGGTTCCCAGTCCATCAGTATTGGTTTCCAGTTCAGCTCCAATTGTAGTTTCCATTTCATTTCCATTGCTGGTTCCCGGTTCATCTCCAACGATGATACCTGGTTCGGATCCAGCATTGGTTGCCAACTCATTACTGTCTCCAGTTTCCTGTTCTATGACTGTGGTACCCAGCTCATCTACAGTGGACCCCGGTTCTCCTACTATCTCGGTGGCAATGTGGGCAACAGTTTCATATATCTCTTCTCCAGTATGCTCAACAGTTGGGACATCTTGGTTGTCAGTAATTCTTTTTTACCATCTGAAAGTGATACTGGCTTACTGTCTGTTTCACAAAATCTGCCCAAATTTTACGTCAGCTATTTAATGCTAGCTCTAATTATTCAGAGCTAGCAATAATTATTTGAGTTTATGTAGATTTGGCGTTCCATGAATGTCAAATCTACACAAGAATTATGCGGAATCAGATGTCTCGCCTTGTTCCGCCTTGACCTTGACCCTGTGGCCTTGACCTTGACCCTGGGGCCCCGAGAATAGTCCTATATTAATCTACATATCATAGTAAAGGTATGTATAAAGTTTGATGACTGTAGCTGATAAGGTGTTGAAGTAATGACCGTAACACGAAAACGTAACATTGAATGACAACGACAACCTTAGTCTCGCTTTCCGCTTTCGCGGGCGAGACAATAAACTCAAGGAACGCCAAATCTACATAAACTCAAATAATTAATGCTAGCTCTAAATAATTAGAGCTTGCATAAAATATTTCAAATTATTCAGAGCTAGCAATAATTATATGAGTTTATGTAGATTTGGCATTCCATATAAATGTCACCTTTATTGAGGGATTATTTTACAGGGTGAAGTGGGCGAAATTCTCTCCCTAAATTGTCCGACTTCTTCCTATTTTGAGTTGAGGGAGAAGTCTTTCACTATATAAAACAGAAATTAGCGAAAAAAAATTGTCTATTTTCTCAAATTGTTAGTGTAAACTGCTAGCTATTTGGAAGGGCTAGCTTGAACCCTGCATTATTCAGCCAGGGAACAAACATACCTTCAATAGTTTCTGGTGTCACCATCAATTCCCCTTCGTCTTTACCGACTTCGTGTTCAGCCTCCGCCTTCGCACGTGCCCTGGCATTGGACTTGTCGGCCGCCAGTTTTCCCAGCCGTTCCTTCTTCTGACGTGCCTTCTCTTCCTCTCGCTCCTTTCTCTTCGCCTCGATCTCCGCGCGTCTCTGGAGTCGCTTTTGGTATCGCTCTTCCTTTAGCCGCGCCTATGGATGGAATTTGTTAATTTGGTACAGATGTTCAGAGCTCCAGATAAGGTGGGTATGGACGTAGTTGACACACCTATTTTAGCACAGTTGTGAAGGTCAAATGGTGAAGATCATATTAAGGGAAGCATGGTTGCGTGACATTTGTGCACAAGTCTTACGGAAAACTTTGGTAAAAGATTTTTGTGTGAGAAAGTTAAAAGTTGTGAAGGTCAAAAGGTCAAGGTCATATTATGGGCATCATGAGAAACTCCGGCAAACTTATTATAGGAATGAATGGCCTTTTTGTGGAATTTATCGAGGCATAAACTTGGAAATGTCGCGGGACTACTGGACGAAGGCCGGAAGGCCTCGTCCAGTATTCCAGCGACTTTTCCAAGTTTATATCCCCGATAAATTCAACAAAAAGGCCATTCATTCCTTATAATTCCAGCAATTGAAATAAATTCATCAAGAAAATGTGTTTACTTTCCGTTTTCTTAAGAATTATTTTAACTGCGCCTCATGGTTACGGAAAGTAGTTCAGCGTGGGAGTTTACTGGGATATAAATTTTGGACAGAGACTTGCTACGAGCCAATCAAATGTTAGGGAATTGTGTAAATATTTTTGTGCTGGAATTATTAATGTGTAAAAAAGTTCAAAGCCATCAAGGTCATATTAAGGGCAGCATGGATTTGTGGCATTTGTCCACAAGTATGATGTATTTAAATATTTAAGTAATCCATCAAGGGATGTAGAAGTTATGACAGAATTGAAAAACTTGTATGATTTATTTAAATATTATAGTAATCCTTCAAGAAATATAGAAGTTATGTTAGAATTGAGAAACTCCGGCGAACTTATTAATGTGTGAAGTTGTCGGGGTCAAAAGATCGAGGTCATGGCAGCATGGATGTGTGACATTTGTCCACACATATGCTGTATTGAAATATTAAAATAGTCATACTGTATATAGAGTTTATCTCACTACCATTTTGAAATATCGTATTTAGACATCTGGAAATACGATAAAGAAACGAGTGCAGAGCACAAGTTTGTGTGTCGGACTTAAAGATGTTAAGGAAAATACACCCGGTATTTCAAAATGGTAATTGAATAAATTGTATATTACATGCTCTTCGAAAATTGTGAAATTGCTCTCAGACCAGCTTATAACGTTGTCAAAATTGACAATTTTGACGTTAGCGTATGAATTGCTTCTTCGCCGGAAATGATGTAAACACGTGACAAAACATATTTATCCTACTGTTTGTTTCACGAAACCTGCCCAAATTTTTCAGCCATATGAACAATGCTAAAACAATATTTTTTTTTGATAATATTAAACTATAGCAAAATATAAGAATGAGCCTTCTTTTTATTCTGTGAAATTTGGTCAAATAATTATTTTATTACTTACAATCCTGGTTTTTCTCTCGTCCCGTGTCTCCTCACTGTCGCTGTCACTATAGTTGTACTGCAGCGACACAAGTTTCCGTGGCCTCTGTGGCGCGTCACGGTCACGTTTCTGTCGTGGGACGCGTGGGCGGGGCGGAGTTGGTGGCTTCTTCACGGGACTCGCGTCGGGCGTCGTCGTCTCGTAGATGACGGTCTCCGCCTCCGTGAGTACGTCCAGGTCGGCCTCGGCGGAGGGCGCCTCCACCACCTCGCCCACCACCTCCACCGCCATCTCTGGGAACAGGCACAATGTATTGTGTAAGTTATTATATACATTCTTTTGTTTCCCATAGATACACAATGCAATTCCATATTGACGTCTCGTGAGTTTAAATTGATCAGTGCCGGAACTACGTTTCACCTCGCAAATTAATTCCTTCTAAATTACCACTAATTTGTTTATATTTTATTTATATTTTGTATATTTTTTGAGGCGCACTTCAATTGCGAGTGATTTACGTATATAATGAAAAGGTTATTTGATTTGTATGTGGAATTATGCCACTCGTTCCGCCGCGCAATGATATTGCGCTCCTAAAGTCGCGCAATATCGCACGCTGCAGAACTCGTGTATATATCCACATACAAATCAAGTAACCCATAATTATTCTGAATCTGATTCTACAAAGTCAGCATGGCAACATTACACCATGTTGACTGTGTACAATCACAGTAATGTATTTGTCATAGCATCACTTCAACCGCCCTCCATCTCTGGAAGTGATGAAAAATGGGCACATTATATTGTGATTCTACACAGTCAACTCATATTGCCCGTCTGAATCTATATTCACCAGCAGCGTATTGTCCGATTGCCTCCTCATTCTGCATCAACACAAGCCGATTCTCCATGTTCATATATGCGGCATGGCTCAAAACTTGGCAAACCTCGGTCCTAGTCTCATCTTGTATGTACCTACCCTCGACATGCCCGATTCCCTCCTTGTTCTGCATCAACATGAGCTGATTCTCTACATTTATTAACTACATGTGCGTGGCGTGGCTCGGCCGGCCTTGGAATTACAACACGTTTTCTACCCGCGCTTGAAAACAATAAAATTACCCTCAACATGTCCGATTCCCTCCTCGTTCTGCATCAACATGAGCTGATTCTCCAGGTCGGCCTCCTCCTGATCCTCAGACATGACGGCCACCTCGTCACTGCTCTCCACATAGTTGGACAGGTCGCTCGTGTGTACGGAGCTGCATACGCTCGTGTCCGAGTCCACATCCCCCTCGTCAACCTGGATGTCGCTGTGCCACGCAAACTTGTATGCCCGCTTCTGGTCACCAGCCGCGTGCTGGGAGGGGTCCATAGAGTCTGTCGTGATTGGAATCAGATCTCCAGTTAAGATGTAATTTTACCAAAATATTCAAGGTATTTTTCTTAGTTCTTCACCAAAAATGGTAAGTTGGGAGTTCTTTAGAATCGTCTCTAAAGCACTCCCAACTTGCCATTTTTGGTGAAGAAATAACAAAATTGCCCCCAAAGTTGATAAAATTACGCACCTTAACTGGAGCCCTGGGAATGGGTCGGTTTATAAGACTGGTATATAGAGAATTTATTCAACATACAAATTTTCTTTACAGGATTCACAAATATTAAAGAAATTAACAAAGTATTTCAGAATAGTAGCTGAACTGAGCAATTGAGCTGAGGCTCACGGATACCCCCGGCCTGGACTGACAAACAAAATCTTTAATGCAAATATTTAAACTAGAAAATGTGTTCAGAGAATACGGATGCCCCACACATCACATGATAGTAAATGAGGCAAAAGTCCAAAAGGGTAAGATAATCCATGGCTCACTGTCAAAGCAAAAATAGAAATTCACTTTGTGCATCTACACACCATAAAGAAGCTACATACCAAGCATGAAGCCTCCAGCTATTACGGTTCCGAAGTTTTACAAGTTACAAGGCAAAATTATGCAATTCTACGTCAAAAAGGGGTCAAATAAAAAATGGAAATAAACCTCATAAATAAAACTCATCAAAAGGAAGCTACATATCAAGTTTCAGGTGTGTAGCTATTAGGGCTTAAAAGTTTTACGAGTTATAAGCCAAAATTGGAAAATTCTAAGCCGAAAAGGGGGAGATAATCCACGACCCGGGGTTAGAATCATGTAAATATTTTTCACGACTAAGGTGAGGATTGAACTTACAACCTCCAGTATTGAAGTTCAATGCCCATATCTCCCAAGCCATGGCCCATTCCAAAATGTATTGAAAGTCCCTGATTTCAAATTCAGTGCACATTTTACTTTTGCAAATAGATTACTGAATTCATCACATGCATTTCTGATATAATGCACGGGTGAATGCTAGTTCGTTATACCACAACATATATGTGGCTGTGGCATCCGCACAGTCTGATCAGGATCTGCATTGTCCGCTATTCCTAACAAGCACAATAGATCGCTATCAAGCTACATGAGTGAGAAATGGGGCCAGTGCAGCACCGGATGAAATAGCACACTCTTGTAGCCTGATAACCATCTATATTGCTTGTTACAAGCACGACGGGTGATTCATTGAAGGAATGGTGAACAGTGTAAATCCTGATCAGACTGTGCGGATGCACAGGCTGATCTGGATCTACACTGGTCGCAAAACCCATAAGTCCCATTTCTTCAGTCACAGCCACATATTTTGGTATCTGTACTAATTTAATGCCTGGTTGGATAAAGAGCATATTTTATTCAAACTGTTTGTTGCTTGTCTATTCAGCAAATAACTGACTTTTCAAATATTTTACACCCTCATCACTCTTTGACACTCTTTTCATTTTTTAAAATTGTTGAGAATATTTTGTACTCCCACTGTCGAAAAAAATGAATGCATATTCAGCTAAAATAAGTGTAAAATCCACCATTACACACCTTATATGGAGCTCATATCCAGTAAATACACACGTTTTATATTCACGTGACTAGATCACCTACCGGGCAGGGGAATCTCGGAGTCTGTGACGATGAAATTCTCTGACATTTCCTGGGAAAACATCTGTTCATCCTTCACGAGTATGCCTGTGTTCGCGTTGCTGAATCCCGCCTTTACTGGCGGGCTCCGTTTCACCCCGGGTTGCTCACCGGGCTTGGTGGGCGTGGCTCGCATACGGTCCGGTAAGGCACCTGTTTAGGCCAGTACTATGAAATGTGGCTGTGACTAGAGAAATGGGGCATGGAAGGTGTTCGAGCCAATTCCCACCCTTACAGCCTAAGGATACTATGATTTTTGTTGAAAAAATCTCATTATTTTGTTCATTCATCGATAAAGGTATATGTTGTTACCACTCATTTGAACCGTCTCGTTGAGACGGTTCAAATGAGTGGTAACAACATATACCTTCAAAAGGATATAAAGAAAATAGGGATATTTTTCTCTCAAAAGGTTCATACTACTAAAAGTGTATCCCGTCTGTAATGGGTTAAATAGCACACTCCTGTAGTATGATAACGATCTATATTGCTGGTTAGAAGCATGACGGGTGTTTCATTGATGGAATGGCAGAACAGTGCAGATCCTGATCAGACTGCAGATTGGTCACGAAACCCATGACCCATTTCATCAGTCTTACAAATATGTCATAGAACTTACAATATTTTTCATAAATAAAGTCAAAAGTTGACAAAATTTCAGAGTACATGCGGAATATAATTACACCATTTACGGAAAAGTGAAAGTAAAAGGGTTTAACGTCCCACCAACAGCTAGGGTCATATAGAGACGGGACCACAGTTTAAAGTCTCATCCGACAGACCAGTGGGGTGGAAATACTATGAAAGTATTTTTGATGCCTAAGGCGAGGTTTGAACCCACAACCACCGGATTGGAAGAAAGGTGTTCTAACCTCTAGGCCACAATCCACCCCTCACCATTTACGGAAAATATTGTAAATTTTGCAAAACGTTTTTCATAAATTACACAAATGTCCGAAGGTACAAAATCACATGGTGCGTTTCATATGTGTCTGTGACTGGAGAAATCGTGATTATAGGTTTTTTGACCTGTGTAGCTCCTGATCAAATACCACATTCCTACAGTCTGATAACGATCTATACTGTTTTTTAGATGCACAACGGGTGTTTTGTTAATGGAATGGCGAACAGTGCAGATCCTGATCAGACTGTGCGGATGCATAGGCTGATCTGTATCTACACTGGTCGCAAAACCCATAAGCCCCATTTCTCCAGTCACAACCACATATAAATGATTCTAAATAAAGCCGAATTCACCTACCTTGGGCGAGATTGTTCTGAGACGGTGTAGGCAGCCCCAGCAGGGCATTCAGCCCCTTCCCCTGTGTAGCTGGGGCCGGCCCTGCACTCACGGAGCAAGGGGGCTCAAACACAGACACCGGCGGTGGCACAGTGATCCCCGATCCCGGGGGCGGCACGGAGAAATTGGGCGGCGGGGCTGTCAGGTGCCCTGGCTGGAACAGGGGAGGGAATCCCGACGTCATTGTGCCGGACCAACCCTATAATGATGGAAACAAGAGCATGAGGAATATTACATATTTAAAGGTACACTCAGTAGGTTATAATATAGGAAGACAGATAGTTTTGTATATTCTGTAGATACGACATTTTCTGGCAAAATAAACATTCATTCATTCATGATTACCTCAGGCTCACGTATTGATTGGCATTATTATACATTTAATATCTGAAGTAAATTTCCCCACTGTTATCAGGGGCGATAACCATGTATCCTTAAAATGTTAACGGATGTTAGTATAAATAATTAAAACACATTTTGTACCTACTGCGTGGGCATGTGTCTTTAACACTTACAATGCTGAATTACAATGTGTCGTCTCTTCTTAAATCAGTCAACAAGTTTAATTTGATTGGTCGGAAAATCAACGTATCAAAATTCATTCCTGTTATTTACTGTCTGTTTCACGAAACCTGCCCAAATTTTACGGCCATATAAAGAATGCAAAAACAATATTTGTTTTGATAATATTCAATTTTATCAAAATTTAAGAATGAGCCATCTTTTTATTTTGTGACATTTGGTCAAATATTGATTGTATTACGAAAAATTTATTTGTCTATGGGAATTTAACTGAGGAGAAAAGGAGGCGGAGGAGCTGGGGCAGGAGCCAAAAAACGAACAAATTTGAAAATTGACTCCAAAACCTGGCTAGATAGCTTGGAAATGATCTAACTAAGAAAACAAGTTAAATTTTTAAAATCGGTCCACTATTTCTGAAATTAGAAAATTCCCCCCCCCTGTTAAATCCACATAGACATCTTCACTATTTAACATGGGGAAATTGTTTTCATAATAAAATCAATTTTGGACCAAATTTCACAAAATAAAAAGAAGGCTCATTCTTAACTTTTCATATTTTTTTTTACATTTGTGTGGAAAGGGTTGTGATTTTTAATACACTGTTTTATGCAATACAAAAATATTACCGGTGGTAGGAACGGGAACGTTTGCTGACTGATCCCGCCGAACTGCATTCCTGGCTGGCCGGTGTATGCCATCTGGGGCGGGTAGCCGGGTGGGATCGCGCCTATAATCCTCGCAACCGGGGGTGGGGCTGGGGGAAGGCCAGTGGTGGGCGGAGGGAGGCTGGTTCCCGGTGCGGGTGGCGGGACTACTGGTGGGGGTATTGAACTGGGTACCAGAGGAGCCGAGCTAGGAGCCGGAGGAGGAACTGTGCCGGGTACCAGAGGAGCTGAACCGGGAACTGTAGGTGCTGTCAAGCTGGGTGGGACTGTGCCAGGAGCCGGTGGGGGTTGATCCAGTGGGGGCGGGGCTATATCCTGGGTGGGCGGAGGCAGCTGTGTGTTGGTCAAGGCGGAACCAAACGGTCCCATGCTGGTGGATGGCGGACTTTTGAATGGCGGCATCCCGACTACACCTGAAATATTCAGAATAGGACTGTGGCTGTGTCTGGAGACATGGGGCTTATGGGATTTGTGGTAATAGCATACAACTGCAGCCACATAGCAATCTACATTTGTTATTAATCTGATTCACTGATATCAAAACTCCCTGATACTTTTAAAAAATATATTTTCTTAATTTCTCAATGAAATTATATGTACATGTATCAAGGATTCCGCTGGCGATCGCCACTTTCGCAGTTGGCGATAAAAATAAACAATTGGCGATAAAAAATTACAATTTTCGAAAAATAATCAAAAAAAAATTATTTTTTTCGAAAATTGTATTTTTTTTTATTTTTTTTTTTGAAGTGGCAATTTTTTTTTCTCCCCCAGCGGAATCCCTGATGTATGTTGTTACCACTCACTTGAACCGTCCCTATGTGACGGTTCAACTGAGAGGTGACAACTTGAAGAAATAAGAAATATATTTTTAACATAAATTTATGACACGAAAACGGTGTATTATCAACAGGACATTGTTAAACAAAACATCATATTAAATTATCACTCGTGTAAGATTTAAATGTCTCAAACATCTCGATACAAAGAGATTACCAGGCTAGTGTCTTTTGAAAACGCGTAAGAATTCCGAGGCTTGCCGTGGGATTTGTAGGAATTCCGAGGCTTGCCAAGGAATTCCTATCGTTTCCGAGCCGAACCTGATATATACTTGATATCAAAGTATGTGATTCTGTACTCAAGAAGATGTGCAGTATCTCATGAAAAATATTTAAAAAATTTACGATATTATCGGAATATTCATAAATGTAGAAAGTTGATGAAATGTTCGGAGCAATTCCGCATTTACAGTGGAAATTTTGTCAACTTTCGACATTATTTACAGAAACTATAACAGAATCGCATGGCTAATCTCAAATCTACTAAACCCCACTTCTGCCATAACCACATATACCGATACCTACCGGGTGGCGGCGACGTGAAGCTCAGGCTCAGCAAGCTGACAATGCCGCCGGCCTGAGGAGAGTTCAGCACATTCTGTTGTTGTTTCTCCTGCTCGGCACGCTGTTTCTGTAGCAACTTCTCCTGCCGTTCCCGCAGCGAGATCCCGAGGTGATCGCACGTCACCTCGTCCACCTTGGGCTTGATCTTCTGTTGGATCTTCGGATTGATCACCTGCTCGATGATCCGCTCCACCCCCTTGTGCAGCATCCCAGACCTACGGAATGGAATGGTGCTTAACGGCCCATCAACACAGGACGTTAACTTTTATTGAAATTAGTGTAAAACGAATACCGGTAATTATATTTTAGGAAATACAGTATACATCCATTTACTCAAAAGTCTGTGGGAAAATGATAAAATATTCAAGAACCCGAGCAGATCACTTGTTACAAGCTGGCTCATCTGGATCAAAACTGTTTTCGAACTACAAACCTCAACTAAAGGACCTCGAAAATGAAGACAGATTCAAAACAACTCAAGCTTCCAAAATTATCACACTGAAGAAGAAGAGAGGATATGATGACTTTTTCAGATAATTTGTGGTTTAGAAGACATTCCTTCAGAAATATTTTTTTCAATATAGTAATCTTTCCGCAATAATACAATATGTTCAACAATGCTGCAAAAACCAGGAACTCAGTTTTCTGATGTTTCGGCACAAGGCCTTTATCAAGGAATTAGTTTCTACTGAATGCTAAGTGGCATCCATTTTAGATGTCACAAGTTTATGTTTATTCATAATGTCATGACGTTGTGACGTCATTGCATGAGCATCACGACACCATAACGTTATAAAAGATGGTGTACTGCATAAATAATGACTCTAATTAGAGACTAAGACTGTGTCTGTTGTGGGATCTTGTATTTGGAATGAGATGTTAGCGTACTGGTTGATCTGTCGGCGGAGGTTTTCTCGCAGCTGGTTCTTGTTGAGTTTGGGGCTCCATTTCTGTTGGCTGAGGAACCGCGACACAAACGATTCCACCCGCTGCTGTAAGTTCTGGTATGCTGGCTAAAACAGAAATATAGATATCGCCTAGTTGACAGAAAATACTGAAAAATATATATATATATTTATTAAGCATTAAATATACATACAAATATGTTTTTAGTCATTTCGTACATGTGAAACAATAAGTGTGAACATAGACTCTATTGCAGAACATGCTTGGAACCTTCGAAGAATTTGTTGTGAAGTGATGCTTTATGGTATTTGCGATGAAGTGTTGACCCTCTTATTACTGTATCGGTGAATTATCTTTTGTTTTCATGAACTATGAACACGACAAAACTCCATAATCTATCGCAAAGCTGTTATGTTTGCGATCATAGTTAATATGCCGTTCACTGTGACTAAAAAGACAAAAAAGAAAGAAAATGAACAGCCGCGAAAACCAATGATACAGTTTATACCTTTGTGTCAACATCCGCCAGAAATTCTCTTCTGAATTGGTCAAAGTATCCTTGCGACTTCAGCGTGTTGATAATACCACCAACCACCACAGGGTCAGCATTCTGTTGCCCTGAGGATTCGGAACTCATTGCAATTGATGAAAAACAAAATACAAAACCGTTCGAGTTATCGGCCTTGTCCAAAATAATGCCAAGGAGTTGTTTATTACGTGGAACTACTACGGGACGTGGGTCATGTGTATGTAGCCGGAGATTCCCTACGGCTGCGGCAGTCTATCCATCCATCCATCCATCCTCTTAATGGCCATCGTATCAGGAGATTCCCCACGACTGTGACAGTTGATGTACATGTTACCGCTTGACGACCACCGAGGTTGTGACAGTTGATTTCCACAATATCCGGAGACTTCCCACAGCTGTGACAGTTGATGCAAATATTTTCTCTTGATGGCCATCGTATCGAGAGAGTCCACACGGGTATGGCAGTTGAAGTACATATGCTACCTCTTGTCGGCTGCAGAGCGTACAGTATATATATTTTTTGTTTTACTTATATACTTTTTTATGAATGACACCGAAGATTGGCGAAATTTTTAGAGGTAAAATTTAATGCGAAACGATCTTCCCTGAAAAGCCTCGCCAAAGTCTATATCTAATTAAACACTTTTTTTTCTATGGGTGCATTTTTGTTTTACTTCCTCTATTTGTTTTTTCTCTCTATTATTAATTGATAACTATTTTTGTTTGTATGTTTTGTTCTTTTCTTTATAGTTTGTGTTTCAAACATATATACATATACAAACAGGTAATTACATGTGTAATATATATTTACTCAATAATTTAGAAATATGGAATGGAATGCAATTATGCACATGCATGTTACTAGTAATATTTCTTGTTTGTACATGTTTTTGTGTGAAAATAAAACAAACTATAAACATAAAAGTTTAAAGCTATATCTACTGCGTTGACATTCTTATATATGTACCAGTCAGGTTATGGACAACATACACGGTAAACCAATCCTGTTACAGCTTAGCAACATGGAGTAAATTCTCAAAACAACGGCATTGATTGTTATTATTATGACAGAGAGATAAGTAAATGTGACCAAACTACGGTCCCATAATTATATCTGGCATAACCAGTGTTTTGTATAACACCAGGAACATATGTCTTTATCGATATATGAGAATGTTCTTTTAATAATGCCGAGCATATTGTTTGCCTTGTTGACACATTTCCTGACTTGCTCTGTAAATTTTAAATATTTTTGAAATATAATTCCTAAGTCACATTCAGAGTCAACTTGTAGTACTATTTCTGTATTTGCCATGTAACACCTATGTTTGTCGTTGTTTCTGCCTATATGCATTATTTTGCATTTACTGGAATTTAAGTTCAAATCCGAAGTGTTTGACTAATTAAATAGAGCATTTAGGTATTCCTGCACGTAGGTTTAAAATTAAGTGATATTCAGCACATCTGATAGTTGAATATATCTTTGTATCGTCAGCACATATGTTCATCAGATTTTTCACAATATCTGGTAAGTCATTAATCAAAAAATTAAATAATATTGGTCCTAGTACACGCCCCTGTGGTATACCACACAGAACGTCAGCCCATTCCTTTTCTGGTTATCAATAACGCCCGCTGTTTTCTGTCAATTAGAAAATGTATTATCAGTCTAGTACTTTGCCTCTGATTCCATAAGCGAACAGCTGTTTGCAAGACGCTGGTGTGGCACAGTATCAAACGCCTTTCTAAAGTCTAGGTAAATGACGTCAACGTTTTCCTGAGTATATATATCCATCGCTTTGGACTACACTTCCAAAAATACTTAGCAATTGTATAATACACGAGTGCCATCCACGGAATCCAAATTGGTGAGCGGAAAATAAACTGTTATAATTATATCGTCTATATGTGTCATTAAATGGTAGTTTACAATAGTTTCAAGTAGTTTGCATAGAACATACGTTATACTGACTGGTCTATACTTATGCGTTTTCTTCTTATCCCCTTTCTTGAAGACCGGTGAAACATATGTGGTGATTTCCACTGTGTTGGTACCTGCGCAGAATCTAGCTAATGACTTATTAAATATGACAATTAATGGTTTTAAAATATGGTCCTTAATTAATTTCGAATAACAGTTTGTTATGAAAGCAATCTGGGCTGAGCGATTTTGTAACATTCAAACTGTTAAGCCTTTTGTACACTATTTCCTCTGATACATAAAATTTACTTAGCGTGCTATCGAAACCCCTGTGTAGGAATATTTGTTTAATTTCCACGTGTGAATACGCTGCTGAAGAAAGACTTTAATTCGTATTTCCGCCTTTTCCTTATTACTTCCAGTCGATGTGCCATCTTACTTTTTATGTTTGTCTTTGCTCTTTGTGATTTTACATATTTCCAAATAGTTTAGGTTCAATTTTTACTTTGCTCTCTATATTTCTTTTATAATCTCGTTTCGCATATCTGATTGTCCCTGTGGTTTTAGCATACTTCTCCCATTTGTCGATCGTTACTCTTTAAATTTCTGTATTTGACCATGCTCTTCTAGATCTCTTCCTGCCGATCATGTCTGCCGTCTTTTGATACATCCCCGATTTCCTGAAGACCCATTTGCTTGTAGTTAGTGGCACGAATGTATCTATATATCAGCGGTGCTAAAGTGGTCCCATATTTCCTCAGCTGAGCAACTGTCGTCTATACTCCAATCCCAATCTTTCAGAGCCTCGTTCATAGCAACATAGTCTGACTTACAGTACTTTTATCGTTGAGAATACATGTAACATCTTGTCGGCCACCGTAGCCGGGAGATTCCCCACGGCTGTAACAGTTGATTTACATGTTACCTCACGATGGCCACCGTAGCCGGAGATTCACCACAGCTGTAATAGTTGATGTACATGTTACCTCATGACGGCCATCATAGCCAGAGATTTCCCCACGGTGGTGACAGTTGAAGTACATGTTACCTCTTGACGGCCACAGTAGCAGGATATTACCCACGGCGGTGACAGTTGAAGTACATGTTACCTCTTGACTGCCACAGTAGCAGGATATTACCCACGGCTGTGACAGTTGATGTACATGTATACATACCTCTTGACGGCCGCGCTAGCAGAAAATTACCCACGGCTGTGACAGTTGGTGTACATGTTACCTCTTGACGGTCACGTTACCCACGGCTGTGACAGCTGATCGATGTGCGTGTTACCTCTTGGCGACCACCGTAGCTGCATATTACCCACGGTTGTGACAGTTGGTGAACATGCTACCTCTTGACGGCCACCGTATCCGGAGATTTCCCACGACGGTGACAGTTGATGAACATGTTAGCTCTTGGCAGCCACGGTAGCTGCAGATTACCCACGGTTGTGAAAGTTGATGTACATGTTACCTCTTGGGGCCACCGTATCCGGAGAATCCCACGGCGGTGACAGTTGATGAACATGTTACCTCTTGACGGCCACGTTACCCACGGCTGTGACAGTTGATGTACATGTTATCCTCTTGGCGGCCACCGTAGCTGCAGATTACCCCCGGTTGTGACCATTGATGAACATGTTACCTCTTGACAGCCACCGTAGCCGTATATTCCCCACGACGGTGACAGTTGATGTACATGTTACTTCATGACGGCCGTTGTAGCAAGAGATTCCCCACGGCTGTGACAGTCGATGTACATGTTACTTCTTGATTCACCACTACTGTAACATATGATGTACATGTTACCTATTGACGGCCATCGTAGCGGGAGACTCCCCACGGCTGTGACAGTCGATGTACATGTTACTTCTTGATTCACCACTACTGTAACATATGATGTACATGTTACCTTTGACGGCCATCGTAGCGGGAGACTCCCCTCGGCTGTGACAGTCGATGTACATGTTACCTCTTGACGGTCACCGTAGCTGGAGATTACCCACGGCTGAGACAGTCGATGTACATGTTACCTCTTGATTCGCCACGGCTGTGCCTGTCGATACATGTACATGTTACCTCTTGACGGCCACCGTAGCCAGAAATTCTCCACGGCTGTGACAGTTGACGTACATATGTCACCTCTTGACTGCCACCGTAGCCGGAGATACCACACGGCTGTGACAGTCGATTTACATGTTACCTGTTTGATTCAACACAGCTGTGACAGTTAATGAACATGTTACCTCTTGGCGGCTATCGTACGTAGCTGGACATTACCCACGGCTGTGACGGTTGATGTTATATCTTGAAGGCCACCATAGCCAGAGATTCCCCACGGCTGTGGCAGTTGATGTACATATGTTACTTTTTCACGACCACGTACCGTACGTAGCCAACCGAAGATTCATCACGCCAGTGTTGGTTGATATAACTGTTGCCTCTTGACGGTGAGCAGCGCAATAGCCGTAGAAAAACAGATTGCAGAAATGAAACGGGTAACTTTGCCTGGTTTTGCACAGGTCTCGACTTAACACTCATCATAGAACCCAAGAGCTCTGTGTACTCTTTCTGTTTTGCCGTGGCTAAACCATTTCACCCCTAAGTAACTGGAATGGATTTTGATATGTATGTTTTTTATTTTCCAACTGTCGCAAAATGGTTTTCAGACTAGTCCATTTATGAAAAGGGTGTATTTTTTGTTGTCAAAAATATGAAAATTACTTTCAAAAATTACAGATCCTGATTTGACGGTTCGTTTCAAGCTGGGTCATCTGGATCTGCATGCACCGTTTGCATAAACCGCTATATACATCGGGATTTCGCGTGTCAAAGGGTTAAATTGACTATCAATCTGAATCCTCTTCTAACTTTTGTTATTCTTATCACTAGCCATGTTCTATTTCATATGACATAATATCACCTGTTATAGTATCTATATATTTAACACCGGTTATGGAAGGTGTTCGAGCCAATTCCCACCCTTAAATATAAGCCGAATCGAAACTATATATAACTAGTAAACTTTAGTCCGTACAGCTAAGATTTGTTTGATAATAATAATAATAATAATAATAATAATAATAATAATAAGTGTTGATATGATTCCGGTATTTTAACTAGACTTGTTGTTCGTTGCATATATTTAGCCACGACGTTTTCCTTAGCAACTCAAATCGATAAACACCAACATTTTCGCCAAAGTCGACGTTTTGAACAGATTACGCTCAAAACTCGGCTGAAATGGCTGATGTAAGTATCTATTATATATAGTTATATGCTGACTCCCTATAATGTCGTATTCACGTTAAAAATTTGCAATAATTTATATTAATAAAACTCGTTTTAAAGATTTGTTGCCTTACCCCACCCACTATGATCCAATGGAATTAGCTTCTACCAGAATATACCACGTTTTGAGAGTGAAGGTTTTTGACATACCTTGAAGGGTTTGAAAGAAGAGCCATAGAAACCACTTTCAAATTGTGATCGAGCAGTCTGGTTCAGGGCTGTTGGACTGCTGATCTTACGGTCGTGGGTTCTCGCCTCACCGGAGGTGTGTGTTGTGTCTTTGAGCAAAACACATTATCCACACAGCTTTTTGTCCACCCAGCTGTAAATGGGTACCGGCCAATTAACGGGAATCTCGATTTTTATGTATGTACATGTACTTCTGAATAATATATGTTGCAAAATAATTAAATTAACTTAATTAAGGGTAAACATTACGAAATGGGCAGAAGAAACTGACAAAGTTTATATAAGCAAATGCTTATTTCCGGTCTCGAACACTATGAACTGTGTGAATCATAATTACCAGTGATGTTAATACTACTCCAGAAGACTACTACATCTGTGGAGAGAAGTAAAACTTTCAGAAGATCAAGACATACTGTCCTTTCGGCTACTCGGCTAATGCGCAATTCATGTCAAATTCTCTGAACAAATACAGTCAGTACAGACAAACTTTTGTAAATCATTTTTGTGTGTATTTCGAACTGTAAATGATTCTATGGCACTAGGAGATTGTGGTAGATATCCTCTTTATATCACTTACTTTTCCAAATGCACACGTCTTATACAAATGCCAAACCATCGGTACCCTAGACATTTTTTTACTTGATGTTAAAAGCTCATGATGATATGGGGCGGATAAATTTGGTCACTTGTATCAGAAATCTTTTATATAAATACGGTTTTGGATTTATATGGATTTGTCAAGATATAGGGGATGTAACTATGTTTTTATACCAATTTAAACAGAGTGTTCATGATTGTTGTAAACAAAATTGGCATAGTGATATCGACACCAGTACTAAATGTATTCACTACAAACATTTTAAAACCCTTCTTCTTTACCTTTTCATTTAAGAAAAGCGATGGCAAAATTTAGATGTTCTAATCACAAACTTAACATAGAAGTCGGAAGACATGCTGGAATACAGAGGGAACTTTGAGTTTGTCAATATTGCCTTATCATATGCAGACAAATCAAGTTCTACAAGCTAATTAATTGCTACACTGTGGCATAATTTTTTCACATTTCAATAGTTTGGTAAATATTTATTACGAATAGTCAAAATGAGTAAAATCATTTGACCCTGCTGCAGGGTTCCGCTGGAGAAATAAAAAAATGCCACTTCCAAAAAAATGCCAACTGTTTATTTTTATCGCCAATTGCGAAAGTGGCGATCGCCAGCGGAATCCCTGTGCTGGTGGAAAAGCTGTCTAATTTAGTAAATTAAGTGTTGAACTAAGAAACTAACCTGTCATGATGTCGCTGGATAGTTCTGCTTCAAGTTTAATACCAATTTTTGCTATGCTGATCCAGTATGCTTTTCGCCATTTTGTTTACACTACCAGATGTGCAGCATTAGCAGAAACAAATGTGACATTGCAAATCACGCATGTGATGTCATACATCATACAATGTACGTCACTTACTCAACGTCGGAACGTTATGACATTTACCTGCACAAGCGTTGAATATTCGGGAAACGTTTTACTCGATATGAGGACGTTAATGAACTTTAAATTTGTTTGGAAAGCCTTAGGTGCACAGAATTAGCCGACACCATTGTACCTCGAAGATTAAGGATTTTATATTTATTATGGATCAATTATATCAGCAAGATGCCAAAGTTTGGAGACGCCACCACAAATAGGTTTTACCTTGACAGAAAGATGGAGACTCACTATCGCTGTATGTAGTGCCAGGCTATCATGTGGACACTGGGGCATGTGATGATTCAAGGCAATTGTTGCACCAATAAACTTGCTAAAGAAGCAGTGATAGAAGTAGACCAGAAAAAAACTGGTGCATACCGAGATATCAAGAGGGCCGCAACAACATTGGTATATGGAAATGGTAAAGGAGATGGGAAATGGCTGAAACTAGCAAGTGTCTTTTGAGGGAACCTGCATTTGGAAGGAGATATTTAATTAATAATGGGAGACTTATTTATATCTTTTTTCTTTGTCTGGGTTCCATCACTGATCACTATAGGAGCTGGCTAAAGCCAAGTGTGGAGAGTAGACAGCCGCTATTTATGAGACTCGCCCAACTGAAATATTTTCAAAATCGCAACCGGGCTGCTGAGGAATATACAAAGCTGAAGCAATACATCATCGCAGCTGCAAACCTTTCCCGAACAGCAACTATGGACAAATCAAAACATGTGAAACACTTATCTATTGCAATGTCCTATTTATGAATAATAGAGAAACAAAGTTACCAAGAATTTCCAGCTGAATATTGGACTTTGATACCATGAATTGTACACACACTCCTGATCAGTCTGCCATACATCATGCATCCACAAACCAACGTGCCTTATCATCAGTTTGTAAGATTAGAATGCTGATATCAATTTAGAAAATCAGTCGTATTTTCTGTAAATGATTGTAATTGGTAAAAATTCATATTTGCTCTGAAGTTTGTACGAAATTTGGATGTAATTATAAAAATATACATGTATTGCACTTTTTTCGAAATTAATATCAGCCGAAGTGGTGATACAATAAGAGATGTTTATAATACCAGAGTTCAACTGAACGGAAATAAGCCAATTTATTTTCAGGCAACAGTCCATTTAGATATTTAGCCAGGTTTTTGGGAAAAAAAATCCAGGCTATTGGATTGGCGAAAGCCGGGCGGGCGGCGTCCACAATCAATGTTAAGTTTTCGTGTTTGAGTCCATTTCTTTGTTACTGTACAACCTAGGACCACCAAACTTTCACAGCTTTATAATCAAGGGGTGCCCACCACATATCACTATCCAACATGTTACCTTTTTTTGAACTTGACCCATTTTTTCCACGCAGTTGACTTAGCCATTTTCAATGTTAAGTTTTCGCGTTTACAGTGTTAAGTTTTCGTGTTTAAGTCCATTTCTTTGGTACTGTACCACCTAGGACCACCAAACTTTCACAGCTTCATAACCAAGGGGTGCCTACCACATACAACTACCCAACATGTGACCATTTC